>JBBCBC010000001.1:6388231-6508754 GCA_037126765.1 Stenogyne calaminthoides | reverse complement strand
TAATATAAGATTAATTCATGCTAGTAATAATTGCAATTAAATTTGTATTTAAATATTCATCCCGAATAAATCCGGGCAATTAATTCCCCAACACGTGCTAGTACTGCTTGCTTGATTTGTCCCCTTGGTGGGCTCAGAATCTTTATTATATCAAATCTTGCAAGTGAAAATTTATTTCCGGCATGGATAATAATGTTGAGTTGTCTTTACTCCAAGGACAAAGATGTTAATTAATATAAAGTCTGTTCAGTGGCTTAATTAATTAATGGACTAAGATAATCTTAAACGCGGGAAATAATAACCGGGAGCCATATTATTGTGAAGTCGTAATGTGGGTTAAGATGGATAGTTCAATATTAATTTTATAGTGGAGTAAATTAATATTAATGGGCTTGAATAATATTTTGGCTAAATATTAAAGCTTCATAGCTAATTGGAGGTCCAATCTTAATTCTCCTAAAGACCCCTCAAATAGCCCATACTAAAGTCCAATTAATGAAAATGAGAAGAAAATATTTTGCCTTATTTTTCCTCAATTATTTTCGAAAAAATTGGGTAGGAAGAGAGAAAAAATTTTCTTGATTTTCTTGGAAATATTTTATGGAATATGTATTTTTGGAATACAAGTTTATCCCATAAATTCAAGAAAAGTCAAAGATCTTATTTCTTTTCTAACTAATTGATATTTTAAAAAATATCCCTAATATTAGGAGGTGGAATTTTGTGGAATATTTTATTTATGGAGAAAATAATATATTGGATATATTCAAGATTTCTTGGAGATCAAGAAAAATATTTTTCCATCTTATTCCTAGGTCAAAATTCGACCACCTCTAGTATTATAAATAGGGGATGAATTTTTCATCCCCAAGTGCAATTCCATGTGTTGGAAAAATTAGAAATCCATAAAGGTGGTGGCCAAATATTTTATTTTCTCCTTTAAAGATTAAAATTGTTCGTTGATAATCCTCCCACCGGATTACGTTCGTGGACGTGAGACATATTTGAGAAGACACTTTGGGTTGATCCATCGTCTCAGCGGTTGTCTCTACGAGATGTTAGTATTTACGTAATTCCTAGATTCCGCATGCTTAGGTTTTACGTGAAATACGTGTACGCATGTTGATTATTTGCTTATTAATTATTATGTTGAATTGAATTAGGATTAATTCATGTTAGTAATTAATAAATTAATTTAAATATGTATTTAAATTCACTTCAAATAGATGCGGGCACCCCTAATTTCCCAACACGTTAACTAGTCATTAACTAAAAATTGAACCCGAACATTAACACGAACCCGGACCAGGTTTGGGGATTTATCATATTTGCATTTGAACAACAGAGGACTCACACTTGACATAATATATTAGTATAGCGAAAGAAGAAGAAAGCGATCAAATGAGATGAATGATCGATTGACTCGGTTTGTTAGGGTAAAAAATAGAGAAAAAAATTTCTTTGGTCCCATAAATTTCCTGTAATCCGTTTTTCGTTCAAAAAAAATTAACTATTCAATTTTGATTCCCTAACTATCTCGATTTTCCAATTTTGGTCCCATTTTCGCCAAAAAATAATTTTTTTATTATTTTCGGTTATACGTAAGTGACGTACTGGTTAAAATCGCGAGTTTCCGAGCTTGTAGCTGACGTTGACATAATTGGCTTGCTTTTTACTAATTTTATTTTTGGGTTATAGGGGAAAATGTAATGGGCTTTTACAAATTTTATTTTTGGGCTTGACTATATTTATTAAATTATGGGAGACTTTCAGAGATCAGTCCTAAAATAGTAAAATTACATCAAATCAATTAGCTATAGCCTGATTGCGATACACAATTTGGAAAGTCTGTAAAAGAAAAATATATACACGAAAATTAGGGAAAAAAAGGTATATATATTATATAAAATATTGAACTAGAATAATGTGAAGAGCAGCTGGAAAAGTATCAGTTAGTTTGGAGAACTAATATTGTATGGTTGGAGATCTAATACTGTATGACTTAAAGGAAGCCAATTGTTGTCAAAACCAAGTTTACTCAGTTGGGGACCTTCTCTGTTGCTTGGACCGGTCTCGAGTCACGTGAACCGGACTTATTCTCACGAGCCGCATGCACATGCGATACACATGCAACATAGTAGAATTGGAGTCCGATTCTGTTACATGGCACGTGATTATTCGTCTAGCTGTGATTCTTGTTAGTTGTACTTCATAATCCATCGCTTAACAGTTAGATTCATACGTTCATTTTCATCGTTTAGAGAATTAGGGTTCATACAGTTTCCACTTATATATAAATTAATATCATAACATTAAATTAAATGTGGATTAGTTTATCAGAATAATGATATTATTTTATAAGTGCAATAAAATTAACTACGTACTATGAACAAATTTCAAATAAAAAAGTTTATGTTATTGAGTAACACTTATGCATTAGTGACATGATCGATTTGCAACTGATAATCTTCAATGGGAATATGTATATAATTAATATTGTTATGTGAAACCACTTAATATTGATCAATTAATAATGTTCAATGAAATCGATTAATACTGTTAAAAAATGCACACAGTCAATTGTACAGAATGCATCAGATGCATGTATAAAAAGTAAAAACTTGAAAATTATTATTCTTCGAGTTATAAATTGGAGTATTAATTCACTTGCTAGTTAATCGTGATATATGTTTGAATTATGAATTGTTATATATAAATTTAATTGATAATAATTAAAGTATTCTGCTTGTATTTTTATTTTTGTATGTATGTACATATACGTTTGTACTATGTGTACGAAATGTATGCATACCATATGAGAATTTACACTATAATTAATCCTCGATTTGCTTGTATAGGTATATCATATGTGTGTCATGATTTGGTTGACCCTATTAATGCTTCAAAATTATTTCTTCCACTATAATTAATCCTCGATTTTTTATTTATTTATTTTTTTCATTTGAAAGAGAGGTAACTCAAAGTTGCATGTTATCTATCTCTTCATTTTTTCATTCAATGTCCGTTAATGCATGAATCAAACAAAACATTAAATTAAAATAAATTAAAACACCCTAAATTAAACAACGACATACAACATTGTAGGCAAGAATTAAACAAAACAATATATACTATATTAAATAAATATACATCTACCTAATAATTAAGCAAAAATGTTATTTGCGTGAGGAATACGAGCTCCATGATCTCCGCCACCAACATGCGGCGTCGGATTCCATATTCCGTAGTCGTCCTCCGCCGTCGTAGGCTGAGCCACCGGCCGGAATTCGACAAGTTGTGGGGCACGTGATGACATTCCCACCCCCACAAATGTTAACACCATTAATACTAGTAACACTACCTTTAAGCTTGACATAATTGAATTTACAGGAGCTAGGAATTGCAGTTATATTTTAAGTTAATTTACTGGTTTTAAATGAAATTTAAAATATGATGGAGGGTTCACGCTGGACGTATGTGCAGTATCATGATATACTAGTGTGGATTTAATTCGTTATATATTGTTATCGTATCCAAAAATACAGCTCATTTTGCTCGAGAATTAGTGTAATAAAACTATTAAAGAAAAACAATTGATCTAATTTCCACTCATAATTCATTTTTTAGTTACTTAAAGTCTTGTACGATTCAAGTGCTTTTTAAAACAGTACTAATGTGGAGTAACATTTATCTTCTCCGGACAATTGCAATAGTTTAGACGAAATAGTAAATTAGTCCAAATAATTTCTTATAAAAGTTCTTCTACTAAATTTTGTTGAGTTTACAAATAAGCATTTACTTAACAGCGCGCAAAAAAAGAGAAAAGAAAAAATAATATTTTTAAATGATATTAATTATTTTTACTAAACAATATTTATTGGACGACATCAATTAATTTTATTGAATATTTAAGACTAGATTCTTGATGATCGTCTGGTCTTGTTACTTATTTCGTAGTCGTTTTAAAGCGTCTGAAACTTATTATCTTTGAAAAGTGTAACTTATTTACACGAAAAAATCAATTGTTAATATGGGAACGTGGTTTGCGTCTTACATTTGGAATAGTTACTTACGTTTACATTTTGTATAATTAAGACGCTTAAACAAAACTATTATGAAATAAGACTTGGCGGACTTATTCAATTACGGTAGAAATAGACCCACTCATTAATTAATTGTTTTTATTCAACCTTATATGCTATAACAATTCTTGAAGGAAAAAAATAAAGATTCAATCTTTCAAATGAATCAAAGCAATAAATGATCGAGAAAAATATTTTCCCTTAAAAAAAAAAAAGGAGCAGAAAAAACAGAATTTAAAACCGGATCCAAAATGTCCCCACAAGAGAAAAATGAGAGGCAGTTAATGGCCAAGCAGATGAAGTCTTGAAGCTACCCACCTCTCATGTCCGATTACACGTCAATTTTTAGGATAATTCTCTAAATTCAAGAAAATAAGAAATATAGAAAAGAATCACAAAAAAAAAAAAAAAGCCCGCTTTAAGAAGGGTAGAATTTCTCAATTCTGTACCAGAAACAGTGGTGTCAAATATTTTGTCAAACCCTTTTCAAGAATTTGATGGGTTTCATGTATAGTCTTTGTTTGAAACAAATTTTGCAGCATTTCTGTATTTGTTAGCACCAAGTGATCATTTCGAGAGTTTATTGAACTGAAAATGAGGGATTAAGAAGATTTATTAAGGTTTGATTTGATTGGAGTTTATCAGTTAAGAATGTTGCCTGTATCTTCAGCAACCACCACCAGCTGCACCTGCCATGGACAGGTAAAAGTAATTTAAGAATATTGTGATTTTTTTTTTTGTATTTATATTCGATATTGCAGTATTATTTTTCCCAATTATAAGCATTTTAATGGGTTGTTTACTGTTTCTATTTGGTTTCTGAAATGGAAATAGATTAATGAAAAGTTGATTGGTGGAATTTTATCATGTTCTTGATTTTATGATTCATGTGTTACTTTGAATTTATTCTGTGTACAATTTGCTGATTCTGCAGATTCCTATCTATGGGGGTTTGAAATCATTTTCCGCGTATCCGAAGCAATTTGATTGCTACAATGTGAACAAAGTTAAGAAAATATCAAATTGCTCTAAGAGAAGGCCTGTGACTTGTTTGTACTCTAATTATGAATCAAACAGTTTAGGCCCAAATATGATCTTTGTAGAGAACTCGATTGATTCTTCTGGAGACGATCAGCTAGTGGATTTTATCGGTAAAACCACTGACAATACAGATCTACAGTTAAATTATTCAACTCCATCTATCAATGATGTATCAATTGATTCTCCTTTGGTGCCCGAATCATTGAAAATTGATGTAAATGCGTTGTCCGATCAAAAAACAAGTGTTTCTGATATTGTTGCTCGTGTGAACGAATCCCTTGCTGATACGATCAATGGGGGAGAAAATGTTTTGAACAAATCATTAGATACTATCAACTCATCACTGAATGAAGCTCTTAGTAGTGCTAATGGAGCAGTCAATAATGTTATCAATGACATCAACACTTTTTTTAGTAAAACGGGAGAAACAGCTGGTAATAAGTTGAGTGGTTTGTCTGGTACACTGGAGAAGGGATCAGGTACAGCAGGGTCCGTTGCAGTTGATGTGTTGAGGAAAGTAGTTGTAACAGTTGAAGATGTTGTAGCATTAGGGGCCAAAAATGTCGGGCATGCTTATGGTTTTGCTAAGGAATTTCTCCCTCAAGAATTCCAAGATGCACTTAGTTCGTCTGAAGGACGTGTTGTGAAAGTATTGGGTCCCGTTGGGAGTGCTTTTCAACAGGTAAATTCATTTTTTTATTGATTGTTAGTTGCAGGAAGTGGTGGACTGGCATTTTAGAATTTGAAAATTCAATAATTTGATGATCAAGTGTTTTAACTTTAGACATTGCTTGTTTCATCTTGAGTTATTTGTCCCTTGTTTTATAATTGATACAATGTGGAGATTTTGAAGCTTTTTGCAAATCTTAAGAGTTAATTGCTTGCTTACATGTCTCTCGTATCTTTATGTTAAGGTTTACATTGCTTTTGGGGGATTTGAAGAAAGCATTGGCTTGGACCCTAACGACCCACTTATTCCAGTAGTTCTTATTCTTGGAGTTTCAGTTGTTTTTTGGTATAAATTTTCTCGTTTCTTTGTTCATCTTTGTGGTATCAACATTCTTGGTTTTTAAACTTGAAAATGATTCTTGTGTTTTTTACACTCCGTTTAAAATGTAAATTACATTTGCCATCAGATTTGTGCAGGGGTTCTTTTAGGGTGTTGAAATACAGTGGATATGCTGGAGATTTATCTCCTCAGTCAACTTTTGAGCTCTTACGAGGGAACGAGAGTGCTGTTCTTATTGACATAAGGCCTGAGGCAAGACTATGAATCTTTCTATCATTTTCTCTTGTGGAAACTTCGATCAATTCCAATACTAATTATCATATTCTTCTCTGTTGATATTCTTAAATATTCAACTTTATAGTTTGCCTCAATATGCAAGTTTGTTGCAGTTTCATGTTATAAGAGCTTGGTTTCTTTTGCAAAGTACTTGATAAATTTGTGACATACTCACTATATCTCATTGCATCATTATGGCTGTGAAGGATCTCAGGGATAGAGATGGTGTTCCTGATCTCCGAAGGAACGCTCGGTATCGATATGCCAGTTTAACACTACCTGAGGTTGTTAATCCATTAACCAGTAGACAGTTTGTTTTCTTAACCTTGTGGTTGAAGTTTGAGTTGTATGGAAATAGTGGTCAACTGATGTAGACAAATAGTAAAGTTAGCTTAGTTTCTTTATGATATGCATTTGCAGGTTAACGGCTCTGTGAAAAAGCTGCTAAAGGGAGGAAGGGATATTGAGGACTCATTGCTTGCTGCTGTTATACGTGACCTTAAAATTGTTGAAGTAAGAAATCCATTTTAAAAAATGTTTTCCCATGCTGTCCTTTGAGTTTGGAAATCCCCTTCCCACGTTTGTGGGAGGGTGTTAGGTGGTTTTCAAGATGGGAACTTTTGGCATTCCAGTTTATATATTTTTGAATCTGAAGTGATGCCTCAAATGGATTTCGTATATATAGGACAGATCCAAGGTTATAGTCATGGATGCTGATGGCACTCGTTCCAAGAGCGTTGCCAGATCACTGAAGAAGTTTGGAACTAAGGCAAGTGTGACCGATACAAACTAGTAACGTCTGTATCTATGATTATACTTTATAGAAATAATTATAACAGTGTGAAAATAAAGCTTGTTAATCTCCAGGAGCTGTATGTTTTACTATGTTTTTTTAGGTGGTCAAAGGCCAGCATGGATACTATAACTGTAGGCCAAGGAAGTATATGAAGCTTTTTTCAGTTAAAAAATTGCATACATGAATAGTAGAAATGTTGGCCTTGCCTATTCTCTTCTGGAATTATGTGAAATAAAATTTGGCAGTTTTTAGTTCAATTTATTGACTTAAATTGTTTTTTTTTTTTTGGGTAATATTCCCATTTTCCACAAGATAGAGACCGTATCAAGTTGAAGGTGGCTTTCGATCTTGGGTGAAAGAAGGGTGCCGAGTTAAAGAGCTAAAACCCGAGACAATACTTACAATACTCAACGAGGTATTTTTTTTAGCTGTTATAGTCTTTGCTGCAACAAATCTTGGGAGCTTTTATTATCCAATATCATATTCTTTTTAGATGTATGGGACCATACTTAAATATTGAAGCTTTGTCATGATCTGTGGATTAATAATTGGTATATTTTGATCTTTTAATCTTATGAGGTACTTTTGAGGCTTGTTTATTGAAAAAAAAAATCTTAGTTTTGTTAGTTTGAATGGTATGCTAGTATTTTTTTATGTCGGTGGATGGGATGGGTTGTGAACTATACCCTGTGCATTTTCTCGAACCAGAACTTCTACCCCCCGCATGCGATATTGACAAAAGCTGTGTTTTATAGGAAGCTGAAGCTATCTTGGAGGAACTTAATCCAACCCCATTGAAAGTTATTGGTCTTGGTGTGGTATGTCTTCTTCTCGTATATTATTTGTTCCCGTTAATGTTTGTTTCTTCTTTCAAACACTTTCAGCTGTTGATAAACAGCAATATAATACATTTTCATCATATTTTCCTAATTTTACAGTTATAATCCTACTAGCAAATCTAGCCATAGAAAACCAATTTCAATCTTGCAACAAGGAAACACTTAACAATTTATGAGCTGCAACTTGAGGTTCATATCTGATTATATGATTTATGAACTTTCTCATTAGTCGCTAAGATACATCAATTTCATGGACCTCCTTTCGAGTCCATCAGTCTACGTCCATTTATAATGATTTCAATGCTTATACGTTTGTTTGCTCGGACAACTTTTTAACGTGAATTTCTGTGGACAGGGTGTAGCTGCAGCAGTTTATTCATTATTAGGTAAAGACTTTCGCTGTTCTTACATTGATGTAAAACCGCAGCCATATAGAATGTAGTTGATCAATGTAGAAGGAACTTTTCTAACTGAAAACAATACGGTTTAAAGATGGCTTGAGTGACGCCTCCAAAAATTTGAAGTGGTTAGATAATAAACCCGATTAAACTACTAAATTCAGCGAAATATAGCTCCATCTGAAGAAACACGGTAATGCAATCACCATGTTTGTCGATCCTTGTCTGTGAACTTCCTCTTCCAACTCAATGACTACTATGTTTTTTGTAGAGTGGGAAACAACGTTGCAATTCATTGGTGTCATTGGTCTTGGCCAGGTAATTAGACGCTCTTCTTCAGTAAGATCTCTTTAATCTTTTGAAGAATTCATCAAATCTTGTGCTTATAAGGTGCAAATTTTAACTCTTTTGGAGCATATTTAGAGAATAAATGTGGCATATTTATACTTTTGTTGGACCACTTTGAACTTTCTGTTGGTCGTTCTCATTTTTCATATTCCAAACAATTGGCAGACTATATTCCGGCGAGTTGCTTCTTACCAGGAGGCAGAAGATGTAAAGCAAGATTTGAGGTACCCATTATTTTCATCAAGCATCTTTTGTTCAGGACTTCATATGCATGTTTTTCATGGCTAATAAAGTTATTGACAGTTTTTAATGTTGTTGTATACTGTATCTGCCTTAGGCTTCTGCTAGCTCCAGTTGCACTAGGAAGAGAGGCGTTTTCATGGGCTGCCGGCAAGTTAGAAACAAATGGACTACCGACGTCCCCTTCATCCTCAGACGTCCAAAGCAGGGTACAACAAGCTGCTGCAAAGCTACAATCTCAACCCGATTCGCCTCAAGTTGCATCTTCTGCCAACGAGGAAGCAAATACTAGTATATCTGAAGCATAGAAACTTTTATTCAACATTTTACATGTATATCTCTGTTTTTCCTAAAACCAATGTGGAAATAATCCTACAGTTTTTATCTACCGAGTTTATAACATTATGATATTAAGGGGGTTATGTTGAAAGTAAAAAGTACAAGAACTTTCAATATACAGGGACTCCATATTTACAACTTGAAAGTACAAGAACTTCAATGAAAAAAAAAAAAGTTAACATGGGTCACCTTCTGGGAAAAACCAAAAAAGAACATGAGTCGAGGGACTTCATAATAAAATAACATATAGTACAGTGAAAATTAAAATATTAAGAAAATTTCTGAAGGCAGGAGCTAAAATTATACTTTTCCTTGAAAGAAATAAACAAAGGGATACAGGTTGAAGAAAACATGTAATTTCTGTACTCTAAAAACTGAAAAAAGCAGCACTGAACTAATGTAATTTTTTCCTGGTGTGCTATACCAACAATGAATACACAACAATCACTCTCTCCCCCACCCCCCCTGCTGCATTCCTTCATAGTTAGTCCGACATATCGTCTTCAGCACCGCTGAAGTTATCAGCATCTGCGTCCTCAACGATGCTATTCAATTGACTGCTGCTTCCCCGTCCCCTTCCACTACTTCTCGAGTTCATCATGTTACTCCTCAAACCTACAAAATCCTGATAACCATAAAACGTTTTGTTAGAACCTGTGCTGAAATAAGAGGACGATGATTAGCAGAATCAAGATTTTACGTACCCCATCTTCTTCATCTCTCAACTCCATGACGGCTACATTTGGTCTCTTCCTCACTGTCACTGATCTAGGCACCGGAAACTGTTCCACCTCTTCGCTCGATTTCCCATCTCGTGCTCGTTTTTTCCTTAAAAGCAGCTTTGCTGGAAGCGGCTGCATAAAACAAACAAATCGGTACAAGAGATCGATTTGAAAACATTGCTTATACATGTAGTTTTGGAAAAGAGACCGACCAAGTATTTGGCTTCCGAATCACCAAATGCCACAAGGTATGTATTAGGATCGTCCACATTATCACCCCGCACCTGGAAGGACGTAAAATGTGAGAAACAACTGAAATAAACAAACTGTAATAGTAACATTATGCCACATACATCATAGTGATATTCGCGGACCCATGAATAAGAGATATCTTCACTTTCGTCATAAATATCCTTCTCTATCTGCCACCATCACCAGCAAAACATGATTAGACCAAAAATAATATTATTGAATGTTTAATAGGGTATTAATTAGAGAAAATTCCACCTCATCAACTGATGGCACCATGTATGCTAAAAATCTATCGGATTTATCTGCATCCGAGTTGGACGAACCGTAACTTTTCATAACTGCCTGCAAAGTTAAATGATGCATTACACCATAAGTTCACATCCTACATATGAAGAATCAAGAAAGCAGGAAGAACAGCCTAATTAGATTGTGTTATGAGCATATTATATCAAATTCATGAGAAGAGAGATAACAGATCCTATTCAATACCCCCAACTCCTATTCCACGATACTCCTATACTTCTGATACTCTCCTCATGAGTACGAACATCATTTTGAATCCCTTTTTGATACACGTATGGGGAAAATCCATGGGCTAAACATAGAGAATGCTATTTTATTGGAAGAACATACCAATAATATTGAAATATTACTTACTTTTTGTTCATACTCATCACGATCAGCTGCATTTAATTTTCTGTAGATTTCTGAATCAGCTGTTGGAGCACTATCGAAACTTGCAACCACAAACTGGTCATGTTCCCTGAAAAAAGTGACACAAGAAGCAGCAAAAGATTATTTGGATCTACCATGGTATGCAGCATCCTTCGAGGCAAATAATGACTGAGTTGATGATATAACATGCGCAAACATCAACATCTATCTCCATTATTTGAAACATTTTATACTCACTCAATTTTGTTCTTAGGGAAGCTTCTGCAATCAGTTTACTATGAAGCCAATTTCAGATAAAAACTTATGATTTTCATTGGGGTGCTCAAAATCTCGATGAGAATAAGTAACAAGTGTGGCACCTGGCCGGAGAAGAAAAGGGGAAAGGGAGAGAGCTGACATTAAGAAACAAATAAAAACTAATCAAACAATCATATATAAGAAAAACTACTTTTTTTCTAACACGAACTAAAATAGCAATCACTTATTCTTCTACCACGATGTACATCAGATTATTCCCCCCCCCCCCCCACACACACACACACACACAATTTCTCACACAAGAAAAAAAAGCTACAAGCATTTAAAATTAAGTATATAAAGATGCAACGAAAAGAGGGCACACCTATCAAAATCAGGTATGAGTTGAAGAATCCTTCTCGGTTTTAGATTGGGATTGACTACATGAACAGGCGTGGACTTGGCTGCATCAAATGAATCTGTAATATCCTGAATTTGCCTATCCCTAAAGAAAAAGAAATAGAAACTCACTTATATATAGAGGCACTTGGCTTAATCATGAATTCTTTCATTATGAACAGAAAACCGGATAACTAACCTACTGTTGAGTTTCTCCAAAAATTTCCGGCCTCGAGATTCTCGTAATTCTCTTGCTTGTTTTTCAGTCAAAGACTGCAGGTAACACCAAAGTATCTACTCAAGCTACCAGTCGAGTTTGCAGTAATACTTTGTAATCAAATAACTCAATAGTACCTGCTTCGCTGAATCCATACTAATAGGAGATATGTACTGAGTTTTAACAAGCCAAGAAACACCTTTATCAGTGGGCCTGTCTTTCTTTTTAATGCCATCGGTCTTAATTGGGGTTATAGGATCATCATCGAGCAGCAACTCCTCGTCCTCTGGATCAAGGGGTATCCTTTCACCCTTGGGAGGACTGGTCAACAGAGAGATTAATAAAAAAAAAAATCAAAAGAACACCTTAAGCTACCAAAAAAAAAAAGGGGTCGGAGAAGTTTACTTGCATACGCTCAGGTCAAGAAGGTCCAGTGGTATCCCAACATCAGGTTCAACATATAGCTGAGGCTTCCAATTTTTCTCCAACGATGTAATTTTATATTTACAGTATCTGCAATGGCCAAAAATATCAAATCAAAAGTGGATTCTGCATCAGAAACATTTCGATTTCATTAATTTATGACTACAGTTTGACAGCTCCAACAGACTTTCTCTCATTTCTCTCCAACAATGTTACTTTATATTTACACTAGCTAAAGATGTTGTGAGGTTAGGGGCTATTGTGATATAGAATACAGGGACAAGGGGAAAATATAGCATCGCAATGTTAGGAGATTACTGAGAGATGTGTTACAGATATAAAGGACTAAAATGAGGGAATCTCAGATGCAATAACAAAGTCTGGGATGGAAATTAAGGATAATGGACTAAATATTTGATCTCAAACGATAAAAAGTACAACTACCACCCCACTCAGATGGTAAGAAAAGTAAATCCAACACAAAATAAATTTGTGTACCTATCTGGGTCTCTCTTCATAGACAAAAGCTTCATCTTTGCAGATGGGTCGGGAAGCTCATTCCGGAACCTAAAAAAAACAATATTACTAGTTAAACATTTCTATGGCCCAATCATTTCAGTTAGCTTTGGAGAAATCAATTGCACAAGAGAATAGAGAATTTTTTTGATTCCCCTTTGGACCAAATTTCTGCCTTCCTGTTGATACAATAAACGACAGCACCATTCTAGCACCTTTCTTGGAAAGCAAATAAAGCATTCGCATAAACTTCTCCCAAAACAGAAATGACGGAATAAATTAATTTGCGGCTAAATGCAATCAATTCATGCCGGATAAATGTTATGCATGCACCACTGGTTTACTAAACTCAATTGATGTGCAGCTGATCATCAAAATTGTCAACCTATCTATCCTAACAGTTATCTCACGAATAAGCTGAATTACAACAATAGAACAGCTGATCCATATAAAAACTCAGGTATACTCACTTTAACTTGCAGAGGAACGTTGTTGGCTTCTTTAGCCGGTTTTCAATTCTCTCACCAGTTAATAATGGAGTACTCCTTCTCTCACCCATGTGAGATCCACTAATCGACCCATGGCCCTTGGCTCCAGAGGCCAAGTTTTGAGTCTTTTGCAGCACTTTATTCTGAGATTCTCTGAGATGATGCTTCATTTTATCTTCTTGCTTCTGCTTTTCATACTCCCTCTTTTTTCTCAACCTCCTTTCTTCCTCTGTCTCAACTCTACCTAATGGCCCCTGTCCACTTGGCCTTTTACTAACCAACGGCAATGGAGGCTTCTGCTCCTTTTTATATGATGCTGCGGGATTTGGTTGTCTACTCTCCCTGCTCACGGCTGCAGGAGGGGCGGAAGAAGGCAATGGTGGAGGTGATGATGGCAGCAACGGTGGCGGTGGTGGGGGAGGAGATGAAGGAGGAGGTGGTGGAGGTGGTGGCTGCAAAGGTGGGGGCTGATTGAACTGAGAATACTGAGATGACGGGTAGTACATCGGCGGTGCTGGGGTGGATTGCGGCGGAGGTGGAGGTGGAGGAGGATAAGAAGATGATTCCGGCGGAGGAGGTGGAGGAGGCGGATACTGATACGGAGGCTGCTGTTGAGGAGGCGGTGGAGGGAGCTGGTTTCTTGCCGGAGGGTTGTAATGCTGCGGTTGAGGTTGATAATTGGAGCTAGGGTTTGATTGGGGATATTCATGATTGTAATTCGAGCTCTCATTGCTATTGTAAGGACCCCAATTCTGCGAATACTGGTTGCCGCCTCGAGATGGCGGCGGAGGCGGCGGCGCAGAGGAATTTTGATTTGGGGGTGGCGGGGGCGGCGGCGGCTGCGTAAATGTTGACGGTGGCGGAGGATGGAAAGGTCTATACGAAGCCATGAATGGACTTCCGAGCTCAATAGAAACACAAAGGAAGACAAATCACACCCCCAAATAACAAATTCTTATTCCTATTTCCTAAAAGGAGATTCACCCGAATACGCAAGAACAAAACCCTCGAGCTCGAAAATTGGGGAAGATAAAATTAACAGCGAAACAAATTTCTTAATTCAATAAAAAGAATCTTAAATTAAAGGAAAACCTAAGAACGAACAGAGAGCAAATCAAGAACCGAGTTCTTGATCTGATAAATTCAAAATTGATAAGTTGAGAGGTCAAAATTGGGAAAAAGGGATCGAATTTGGGAGACAGGGGAAAGAGATCTAGCTCTCAAAAGGGGAAATTGAGTAGGGAACGAAATTGAAAACCCCAGTTGAATCATGAATGAAGAACCGTAACGCATTCAAAAAAACAATTCAAGAATTGAACTCAAAAGTCTACATATGATTATTATCTGTGTCAGCGCGGTGGGGAAGAACAGTGAAAAGTGTAATTGCAGATTATATACCTCCGGGGGCCTGGGTGTAAATTATGCAAATAATATTTTCCTATGAATTTTCGGCCAAAAATAAAGGCGGTGAGAAATAGTATCTGACTATTTCGGAAAATACTAGGAATTCGAATATATCCGTCATGTACGTTAATATTCTTTATATTTTGTCAAAAATTTTATGTCATGCAAGTGCAAGTATAATTTAAATATTATTTCAGTTTATCATGTTTTCATTAGAAGATTTAAATACTAAAATGAAGCTCCATTTATTGTATGAAATCGTCAAATACGTCATTCTTCTTGTTAACAAAAATGAAGCTCCATTTATTGTATGTATTGGGTATCTTTGTATCACGTATTCTTGTGTTAATAAAAAAATTAATTAATTTTTTGGAATTAAGTTTGTTTTTAATTCATAGTATAAATCTATTGAGAATGTGAAATCAAAGTTTTAAATCAGCTAAAGAAAATCATTTTCAAATCTATATGAAGATAAATTATTATTATGCATATTAAAATGACTTAATTGGTGTTCTCACTTTTTTTTTTAGAACGCATCAAAAAAAGGTTAGTCATGAGGAAAGTATACGCATTATCTTGGGATAGAGAGGAGTATGATATATGAATCAATCCAAAGGGTGATAATTTATGGTAAGTAATTACTTAAAAACATATCTGAGAATTTAGCGTTATATACCAAAATTTTGAAAGAAAATAATGCAGTAATTAATTTCTCACCAAAATTTGGATCCAATTATTGCCCTTATACTTGCACTAAGTATAGAATCCTAAAACAACAGATAGGTCCCATACAAATTATTAGCTCCAGAAAACCACATACATTTTACTGTCTTGAGTACTGAAATCACTCACTAGTCACTATTACACAACATCCACCACACTACATTACTACAATCTTGCATTCAGCAGGATCAAGATAGAGAACGAAAACCAACCAAAAAAACGAAAAAACAGCACCAGGGAACAGGATATCAACGGTTGATCAGCGGTAGTTACGGTAGTTGGGGCTGTACATACAGCTTTCTGCATGCTTCACCAAGTTTTCTGGCTGTGGAAGACGAGTTGCCAAGCCTGTAAACGAGATAAAAAAATTACTAAACATTCTACGAGCAAATTCTGGATTTCGGAAGCTTTGGATGCAGATATTACCGAGTTCATATGCCTTAGCTGCTACTCTGGCTGCAATCTGGGCTGAAATCTTTCTGATGTTCGAAAATGGTGGGTATAAGAGCCCGTTATCTAAGTTCTCTTGGCTAACCTGTTCGGCTAATGCTTCAGCTGTTTTCAAGAACACAGAGATGGGAATGTATAAAAGAATTAGAATCAGAGTAGCAGTAGGTAGAACCAAGATTATTGCTTAAAATCAAGAAACATGCATCCTAGTCCGGTTGCAATGTGCTTTTAATCATGACAAAGAGTTGTATGCACCAGGTGTACCGTGCAATCCATGTGTATCTTTAAAAGGTATCAGTTGTTTTAACTAAAAAGTATTAGTTCATTAGTATTAGCTTTTTTTTTACTAAAAAGTGATGAATTAATTACCTATAGGTGCAAAAATCACTCTAGAATTACTCATAGATCCAGACACTTTTTTAAATTATCTATAGGTCCAAAACACTTAATGGAATACCTATAATACCCTTATTTAAAAAAGAAAAAAACTAATTAACCCATGAGATCAGCCGTTTCCTGGCCGATTCATCATTATCTCCTCTACTCCTCTCTCTCTCTCACTGCTCCTCTCTCTCTCTCTGGATTTCAAACAAAAACCCACCACACACGATAACCTAAACCCTAATCCACCAACCAGCCGTCGCCCACCCCCTGAAAAATCTGCGGCGGCCTTCGCCCGCCAAACCCCGCTGCGGCGGCGGCACCACCTCCCCCACCTGCTCCCCTCTCTGTTCGACCACGCCAAAAAACAGCGACGCGGAGGTGTGTGGCTCCGCTGTCGCGCCCCGCCGCCGCCTTCCCACGCAAAAAACCAGTCGCGCAGACACGCCGCTGACGCGCCCTACCGCAGTCTTTGGTAAGATTTAAAGGTATTTTTTTTGTTCAAGATTTGTTCAGATTTGTTCAGATGCGGCCATTTTGTTCAGATTAATGGGATTTTTTTGGATTTCTAGTTTTGGTGAAATTTAATTTTTAATCAGGGAATTTGTTGAGTGGTTGGAGGGCGGCGTTGTGGCGGAGGTGGAAATCTGATTTTTCTGGGTTTTGTGGAGCCGGAGGATTTGACCGGAGATGGAGCTGGATGAAGATTTGGAGGAAGATTTGGATGCGTATTTTTTTCAAGATGATCGGTGTTCTTTTCAAGATGATCGATGGAGGAAGATGTGCGTGTTGTTGAGATGATCTGATTTTTTAATTAATTTTATGATCTGGATCTGGTTTATATATTCATGTATTTTCTTTTTGTATATTGAAATGCTAAGGCATAACAATTTGTAAAGAAATTTTTTGATCTTGGTTTGTGGGTTTGGAAAATAGAGGATTTGGGTTGGTGATTTTTTCTGAATTTGGAGGATCTGAAACTCAAAATGCATATGTTCATCATATGCTGATGAATATGTTCATGTCGGAATGAAGACGAGGATATGTAATTTTTTAGATTGTAAATTTTTAGGTTTTAAATATGTAAATTTTTTACATTTTTTTTAATTTTGAAATGTAAATTTCTGTAATTTTTTAATTCTAATATGAATTTTTAGATTTTATATGTATAAATTTTGATATTTTTATCAATTTTTTAAGATGAATATGTTCATCAATTTGATGAAATTGATGAACATGTGCATGTTAAAATGGAGTACGAAAATATGCAATTTTAATATGATTTTTTTAGTAATTTTTGTAATTTTCTAAAAGTTTTATATGAAATTTTCAAGCTAATAATGTTTTTTTTAATTGAATTTTTGTGAATGTGTAATTTTGTATATAAAAAAAAAATTATTGTATTTTTTGCAACATGAAGATGAATATTAGAAAATAAGGATATGTTGGTCATTTTATAGAATAATTTTGGACCTAAGAGTAATAATAGGTTTGGATGGACCTAAGAGTAAAAGTATAATGGGCTTTGGACCTCTAAGTAATCCACTCAAAAGTGATTGTAGTGTACGGTTGCACAGTGCAGCTGGTTTATAGGAGTGGTGGCTGTTTAATCATATTGAATATCTCCAAGTTAGTATGATTATCAGTAACTTACACGCTGCAAGAAGCATATCATCGTGAACTCGAATGGCACCGGAGATTATCAAACCAAGACCCAATCCAGGAAAGATGTAAGCATTATTCGCCTTAAAAAACAAAGTAATGTTGAAGTCAGTGTGAAGTGTTCCATAACAAATAAATCTTAGTTGATGGATGTCTCGACTGAACCTGGCCGGACGGATAGAATTTGCCGTTATATTCAGCAGGACCAAACGGGCTCCCACTAGCGAAAATCGCTCGACCCTAGATAATGAGTAAACACAGAAAATAAACCATGATTAGGAAAAGAGAAAATTGTATGAAATCAGAACGAGTTTATGAGAAATGACAGATCACCTCACTCCATGTGTAAGCTTCTTCAGCCGTACATTCAGATTGTGAGGTTGGGTTCGAAAGAGCAAGAATAACGGGTTTCTGAAAGCCAAAAAAATGTTATTAGCTGAAACGTATGATTTCTCAAACAAGATAAAAAATAGAAAATTGTATTCGTTTCCTTGCCTTGTTCAAGGAGGTCATCGTCTCGACCACCTCTTTTGTAAATGTCCTTCCTGCCCCTGATGATCCTATTAGTACTGTTGGTTTAATGGCCTAAAAAAAAGACAAATAAGACACCTTAATGCTTGTGATGTTCATATTCAAGCAAAAGGGGGTGGGGGATTATGCACCTTTATAGCATCTAACAAAGTTGTGACAGGTTCATGCTCGTGGGCCCAGGGTCTCTTGAAATGTTGAAGTGACTCCATACGGGACTTAACGATCAAACCCTATTATATAGGGAAATTTTTATACGTGTTTAGTATCAGAGATGGAATAAAGAAATGGTTAGTAACAAAGACAAAACAGGAAAATTTTCAATACCTTTGAGTCCACGAGATAAATCTTCTGGCGAGCCTCTTCCAACGGGACATTAGTCTGCACATAAAACGGTTCTATAAAATTTCAGACAATTTTTTTACTCCAGATAACTTAGCAGAAAAAGAAGAAGTTGAACTACAAATTAATCAAAGATATAGACGTCCTTTTGTTATTATACCTGTTTCGATATTTCAAGAGCTATGAGTTCCGCAATACCAGTGCCAGCCTGCATCAATGTCATAGGAGACAAAAACAACAACGAATTTCAAACAAGGAAGATTTTCAGAAAAAAGATGATTATACTAAAGACCCAAGAAAACAGAGTTACAGTTTACGTGCAGGAATCGTACCAGATGAAAGATATTAGCATACGAAAATCTGACCGTACTACTTTAATATACATTGAACAATGAACTGATACAGTATGTTAAAATGAGTAATGAAGAAGCACCTCTCCAGCTCCAAGGAATAAGAACTTATGATCAGCTAAGGTACCACCTACTAAGTTCAGAGCTGAAATAAGCCCTGCAAGGACCACAGATGCTGTACCCTGACACAAAAATAATGATAAATTGTCAGATATAAAAAACCGAAGCCCCTTACCAAAAGAACAGGAAGGAATACTATTATACTAAGGCAACAAAAAAATAAGAACCAGACAGAAAATATTAGACTTGCTCAAGTATGCGTCTAGTAGATTATTGTACGAATGAGAAAGTACATATTACCTGAATGTCATCGTTGAAAACAAGATGGGTAGTTCCATACTTAGCAAGGAGATCAAAAGCGTTGTGATTCGCGAAATCTTCAAACTGCACCCTCAAGAAATGTATTGTTAATAGAGAATTGCAAAAAGTGATACTTATACTGTTAAAAACCACAACAAATTGATGACCAACCTGGATAAGAACTTTTTCCCCATAATTCTGCTTCACCGCAGCCATAAATTCATCGAGAAGCTCGGAATACTCCTATTCGTGCAAATAAAATAACGTTATATAAGTGAAAATGATATGAATACTTTAAGGGGTGGCATGATAAGTAACAGATAGTAAACCTGTCCTGTTGCCCTCCTTCTCCGAAGCCCAATGTAGAATTCATCATTCAACAACTGCTCATTATTTGTTCCCACGTCGATGGTGATGGGCAAGCACTGAAATGAATGGAAAACCATTAGATCTGGGAAAAAAGAAACTAGCAAGAGCAAGCGGAGCATGAAGTATGACTTATAGAAACTTAGTATTCTGGAGTAGCTCATACTTACAGCAGAAGGACGAATGCCACCAAGAGCTGAATATAATGAAAGCTTTCCCACAGGTATACCCATTCCCTGACAATATAAAAAGATGTAGAAAATTAAAGCAGATCTAATTGCAAGTCTTTATATGCAAGAGAGATAGGGACAAAGTATTACCTGACAGCCAAGATCACCAAGTCCAAGAATTCGCTCCCCGTCTGTCACCACAATAACTTGAATCTTCTTCTCAGGCCAATTTTTCAATACCTCCAAAATTCTTCCCCTGAAAAATTGCTACCATTAATCAGTTTAATATGAGTGAAACCTTCAAGAAGCCAATCTGGAATGTGATGTATTAATGGGATTGAAACATACTTTTCTTTCAGACTGATGAAGAGACCTTGGGGTTGCCTGAAGATACTCCCATACTTTTGGCATGCTTCACCTACAGTTGGAGTGTAGACTACTGGAAGTAACTCCTCGACGTTTTGAATAAGAAGCTTGTAAAACAGTCTTTCATTTCTCTCCTGAATTATTAAATCATCAAAATTATTATAAGGAGGGTTGTGAATAAAGTATATAATAATGTGCATCAGATAAAACATATAATTACCTGGAGATCCATCATAGCCATGTATCTTTGCAGAGGTACTTGGTACTGGCGCATGTGCAGCATCATTTTCTTAATCTACTCAAAAAACGATGGCAAATATGTAAGTAAGCGTCAACCTGAATTGTTGTAAGAATAAGCATTAATGAGAAATTACGTGAAAATTGGAAGATTAATGAGGCTATTATGTTAACCTGAAGATCTTGGCTGATAGTCACTGGTGGAAGAAGGCCCGTAAAAAAGTGAGCATCCCTCTCTCTCTCTGTAAAGGCAAGGCCTTTGTTGTAATGAGGATCGCGCAACAATGGATATCCACTATAACATAAATAACACAAGTTACAGATGAAAGGATTGGCCTACAAGCAGAACTGTATCTCAAATGCATCATTTATTCTAATTTATATGCAAGATTTCAGAAAGCTAAACAAAATAACAAGATTTTTGTAATTTCAAAATGGATAACCTCATCTTTCTGTGCATACAATAGAATAATCTTAACACTTATTCTCATAGCTAGATAGCAACAGAAGTAATTATTCTTTAACATATCATATTTTATGAAAGGATAACCGAACACTTATTTCTCAAAACAGAATTGAAAACAACGAATAGAGAAATACCAATTATCTCGAGGCCCACTAGCATATTAACAAGCAAATAAATACAAGGCAATCCAAAGTAGAATTTCCACCAAAAAGAGGAAAAGAACAATTTAACTAAGAGAGTCTTTATTTAACTAAACAATACAATACATTTTTAAACAAAGAAACAATAACAAAAAGGCCTACAAACTGAGAACTCAACATAGGAATCATCCAAAACCCAGATAACCACAAGAACACATGCACAATTATAAAATAGAATTTCCACCAAAAAGTGGAAAAAACAATTTAACTATGGTGGTTCTTTATTTAATTTAAACAACTCAATCTTCTTTGAATAAAGAGATAATAATAAAAAGGCTCACAAACTAAGAAGTCAGCATAGGAATCATCAACAAACCAGATAACCTCAAGAACACACATGTCAAACACAAAATTGTAAAATAGATTGATTGAATCACCTGGCAACACTGACAGTCCAAGGGGTGATGTACTGATCCTCGGTGGCGGTATCCTCGCCGTAGACATCTTCCACACCACCACCGACGGTGGATTTTGCTTCTTTCTCAATCACCTGCGACTGCGACTGTGACGAAGAGGGAGCATTATCTCTCATCTCCTTCAAAGTATCTTCAATCAAAACGCTGACGTTTCTGTCCGGCCTGCCATTAGCACTCACAGAAGCCACCACCACTGAAGGCGGTGAAATCTTCCTGTGCGTCGACTGTGTCAAGCTCTTAGACACCCCAGAAAGGGAATTATTCTGCACAAATTTAACACGAAATCAATCCTTTTAACACCAGATTCAAGAAATCGCGATTCAGGAAAATCAAGGTTTTGCAATTTTTCTAGAATTGGGCATTTTTGAAACAGACATTGACGAAATGGGATTCGCTCAATTTGGTAATCAGGGATCGGAGCACAAATCGTACAAACACAAAATTGAATAGAGAATGATTACAGAGTGGTAAGGAAGAAGATGAATTACCAGGAAAGTGGTTCCATTGAGTGCAAACATGGTGGCGGAGTTGCCAAAGTAGAGAGAGAGAGAGAGAGAGGAGAGAGTATGGTAAAGGGTAGCTCCAACTTCTTGTTTCTCTCTCTTGATTCTCTCTCCTAATCGTCTTCCTGAGATTGCTTTATATGAATATGAGGAGGAGTTATCATCGATGTGGCTTCATGTCATCTTCTCTCTCTCTCCCTAAAAGTTAACACAACGCCATTCCTCCAAATTACTAGCTGTCTGTCATATCTAAAATACTAAATAATTATTTTAATTAGTTTCCTCATTTAGTTCAAGTTTTTTTTTTTTTTGAAAAATACATTTTTTTAAGTAACTTTAACTCATTTTGATCTTGGACTTGAATAATCTCATTCTAACATTTTTTTATCTTTCCATAGTAGGGATGACAATTTTACAAAATTTGAAAATTTCATTTTTATGGTTTCGATTTTAGAAAATTGATGAAATTTAATTTAAATCAAAAAAATATTTAATTTTGAAAATTACAAGATCAAGATAAAAAATCGTAATTTTTTATATTTCTATAAGATAAAATGGCAAATTCTTAAATTTAATTTTATTATTTATATTTTGTTTTTTCAGTTTTTTTTAATTTTATAACATATTGGCTTTAGTTTTTTTTTCGAATTATGATAATAAAAAATAAAAATTAAATGTTAATTTTTTTTTGTTTCTGGGGATACCCAAAAGTGGTTCATGGTTCACCCAAAAAAATTTCGCTCATATATAATTTAGGGTTCATTGTTTTTTGGGTTTTGGGTTTAGAGTCATAGTTAATCCAAATTAAAATTCCATCCAATGAACACTAATTTCGATTAGTTCCACGCGAGAAATTAAAGTTCGATAAAAATGGGTACAACACAAAAAGATCATTTTTTTTAATACAAATAACTCGAACTCAGAAACACTTGCACATTATAGTGATACTCTAACCACTTGAACTTTTCAATAAGTTTCATGTGCATATAGATATATATATATATAAATAATCAATTATATAATTTTAAAACATATTAATTATATATTTAATATTAAAAAGTAGTTGCGTATTTCATAAGACAAATGAAGTTAAGAAATAAAAGACTTTGCCTAAATTTAGGATTATTGGTACCATTTTAAATAGGAAATTATATCTAAGAAATAGAATTTTATTTTACACTAAACTGTCTTGTAAAGATACATGTGTAATAAAAAAAATGAGAGGTGGACATTTTTTTTAATTTTTTTGAGAGATTACGTTTTTGTGATTGGAATCGTATTAAAAGACATCTTGATTATTTTGGAGAAAATTTTATTTGAGTTCGAATTGATGATATACATAAGAAAGAAATTTGAGCACGTTTTTTTTTCCTGAATTAAGATGGTTTGATTTTGATCTCAAATTAATATGTAACTAATCAACTCGATCGATTCATGTTAATTTCCATTGAAGTTTAATTTAATTAACTAAAAGAATATAAAAAAATAATGCTTCAACATTTGATAACAAATGTGAGTAATGTTATGAGTGGAAGTGATTTTTGAATATATAATCAATTTATTTGGCTATCTTCTATTTTTTATAATTCAACACGTAATTATATATCATTGTATATAGAAACAAAAATGGATAATGGAAAATTATAATCGTAAGATTCTAGCAAAGGAATCTCAAAGAAAAATGATGGACCACTAAAATTTAAAACGAAGAGGGGTTGCAATTTGCATGGCACACACGTGGTAGGGGCGCTTAAAAGAAAACCATTTTATTAATAAAATGTACATTTTTTTAGAAAAATAAAAAACAATTTAAATATAATTATATTGTATATCCATTCATGAACAATTTGATACGGAAAGGTGAGAAATTGTTGAGGGAAATTAAATAAATTGATTATTTAAATGCCTTTCTCTTTTTCGAAAATTTTTTAAATGAGAATTTTTTTCTCTGATTTATATCGATGTTGACATGTTGTTGGGTTTGATTCATGTGAAAGATTCCACCCATTTAAATTGTCTTACTTATATTGAAACTCCGAATAATGGAAATAACGATTGAACATTTGAATGAAATGAGAGTGTTGAAAAAAAATTAAATAAATAAATTATTAGAACTTTTTATTTTTGATAATTTAATTCTAATTATCATTGTATATTATTACAACTATTAAATATCAATGTAAATGAAATTATATAATAAAGGGTTGTTGTTCTAATTATAGTGAGTTCTTTTATTTGTCAATTGAAAAATGGGGATCTTCTTTTTATTTTATCTGTCACATAATAATTTGAACATAGGAGTATATTTTTTTTCGAAAGCAATTTGAACATATTTTTAAACAACCTAATATATATTTTTAGATGCATGCAAGTAATTAAAAGAAACTTATAGGGGTGCTGACGAGGAGGTGTTTCAGCATTTTATTATTATTATTATTATTATTATTATATTATATTATTCATAATGATAATGATTATGACTGTGATGGCAACTCATGAATTTGAGCCATTTTCAGGATTATACAACGACGTAAGTAATTTGTGTGTGTGTGTGTGATTTTTTCTTGAAATATATGAATCATTATTTTTGTCTTTGTGGGTGGGTGTTATTTTCATGGGTTGCTCCGACGCTCCTCTCCATGTGTTTTGTTATATATATATATATATATATTCATATGTTTAATACTTATTATGTTGAAATTAACAATTTAACATATTCATCGCTACTTTCATAAATTATCGTTTTCAATTTCGTTCAATTTGAATAATATGTTGCATTTTTTTCCCTTTCATATATATAAAAGTGATAACATCAATAATTTAGGTGTGACAATGAAGTTAAAACAAGAATTTAATTGTGATAGAGGCGAAGAAATTGATCGACACAGGTCAGTCCTTTTTGGAATGGTGGTAAATGTCTCTAAAGTGTGAGAAGGAACTGAGTAAATTTTAGTTTATGTATTTTAATCAGTAGATGGGTGCTTAGATTTCTGGAAATACGAGAATTAGCTTTGTAATATTAAAGTTTGGATTGTTGGACACATTTTGTACTCAACACTCCCCGTGAGTAATAAATTATTTTCCCTTTCAAAAAAAAAAACAATTTTGGTGTGACATGTGGTTATAAATCACGAAAACCTCAAATTTTAATTATATGATGTTTGAATCGTAAACAGAACTATAACTATATAGTAATAGTGTAGATATAGGTCATGGCAAAAATTATGGGAACGATGTGCACCAAAGGATAGAGATTGTGGACAACAATATTTCTCAATATTAATTACAACAAAATGGTAGCCACACATTAATTTCCCATCGAATAAATAAATAAATTAATTAATAAAATCAGACGCTCACACCAAACTCTATGGAACTGTAATTAACATCGTTAAAACATTGGAGAATCCACCACATTTTTTTTTTTGTTTGTATTGCATTTCTGTAACAAATTATATTTAGTAGCTTTCACATTCTTTAAAGAATATACCTGACTATAACTCCACAATTCTAACATGTCGCCTGTCGGAAATATATTTGCCTGTTACTGTTAAGTAGAAACGGATGAAGGGTTGAAAGTACACGTTTATTTATATTTAAATATGGAGTACTTTAGAATTTCATTATGATCAATTTATCATATGAAAAGTTTGATTTCTCTAGTCTTCTAATGTTGATTTTATTTATACAATTTAAGAGTCCAAGACAACACGAACTAACGAAATAATTATGTTTTTAGTTGCTAGAAGAAGGAAAAAAAGCGATAAAACATTATTGGCAATAAATTAATACTCTTGATAAGAAATTCATTTTGCCTTAAAAGCACTCGAAAGAATATTGTAGCTTATTTATCGATTCAATTCTCTAGTTTCATTTTTCGTATTTTATTGTGGTTTCATCTTGTTGGATTTTTAACAGATGCACTTAGAATATGATGGTTCATTGGATATTTTTTATTATTTCACGTATTATAAAAAGTCAAATTACAAGCCTATATATTTGGGACGGAGGGATTAATTTGCAAGGTTCTTGGTTCACACTTTTTTCTTTCTTGCTTTTCCAGTACTTATAATGTCATTTTCTTAATTTTTGTTAAAGGGAATATAAAATAGTCCCAACATTTTCAATGGGGTTGATAAAGAAAAAAACGTCATTGAACAACATGAGGTCAAAGCACGCTTTTGCACGACATGACCCTATTAAATTTGTTTTTGATAAGTAGTTGTAATCTGGAGGCCAAAATATCTCTAAGAAAGATAATGTTTCAGCAGTGGGGCCCATTTCACACATGATGAATATTCTTGATATTGGATCAAGTCTAGTAGATTTTTTAAAGTAAGGAAATCACATTTAATTTAAGTGAAATAAAAAATAAATAATAGTATATCCAATATAACCTACATCCCATTTATATTTTTATAACACGTATATATGTCCGAAAAACATATTCACAATTACCATAATCTATTCCTATCTCGTCTGAAAATTCAATTTCTTGATGCAATAAGCATACATAAATGCAAAGAAAACAGCGAAGCCGATCAAAACAGCAGCAACAGGTCCCTTAAAATCAGGATCATATCCAAAATGATCTTGAATATAAGTTTTGATCATCGGTTGTGTAGAGCTTCCCGCAACTGTAATAATTTTTTGATCATCTCCGTATTGTCCGATAATCAAGCCATACACTGTCCACGCCACGGGACAAATCCAGTAGTACCACACCCACCACTTGGGAATTTTCTGATCATAGATACAAGAGTTACAATTAAATAACATATATATATATATTTTATAATTAATGTTGGTCATAAATAATGAAGTGATGATGTGAACTTACGGGCCGTGGGATGAAAAAGCCCGAAAACAAATTGAAAAGCGCATAAAAGGCAGCTGCAAAAATGGCGGCTACTTGATGGTTCGGTGTGATGGCAACAGTCATCATGCCATAGTATGTGAAGTAGAGAAATGAGAAGAATGTGACAAAATAGAACCAAAAGAATTTCGCCGCTGTCCATTCGAAGCATACCATCGCGTATACTATCAATGTATAATACGCAGCTTGAATGAGTACATACGGTATTTCTACGATCACCTGTATAAAGAAAAAAAGTTTGAGTTTAGAAGCAAGAAGGGTAAATACGTCCAACAAGATGAGATTGGAAGTTTTTTCAACCTGTGCTAAGGCATATGGGAGTGCAGAGTACATTCCAGCAGCTCTTTCTCTGTAAAATACGGTTCTCTCTATGGCCACAACCGGTTGTACAGTCGAACAGTTATTTATCCCGACAAATAATACAGAAGTATACATAGCTCCTATGATTGTCAAAAGATCAGTGTCACTGTTCCTGTGGGCCATAACAATAAGGATCAACAAAAATGGTTTCAAGATTCATAATTGAGCAATAATGATTTATAGATACATACTTCTTTGTCCCGACCCTCCAAAAAATCGTCCCAACAAGAAGAGCGCAAGCCAACGTGAAAAAATATCTAACAAGATTATAATCAGGACTTCTCCAATAAGTCCACCATTGCTTCCATAGGCATGATTTGAATTGGTCAAATGTGGACTGTGAGTACTGTGTGGTGAAGTACAAGTCCTTTGCGCTAGGAGATGGAATACTTAGTTCTGTAACCAACGCCTTGTTTCGCCTATAAATTTACACATTCCGACCGATTAGAATTTATAGATGTGGAATTTTTAAGGTTGTACATTAATTCTTACTGATACAAGTCTGATGATTTGTAGTATTCCGTGAAATCCATTCCTAGTCTTGCTTCCATTGCGACTGAGCTAGCTTCGAGCATCCACGTTGCAGGGTTGTACTTGTCTGTAATGTTTGGAACACCAGGAATTGCCTACATTTCATAGATACAAATATATATGTCGAATTAAATATTTCTTTTCTTATCTAAATGTCATTTTCTTGAAATGAAATATATACCTCAAAGTATTCGATGATCTGTTGAGAGTGTCGGCCCAAAGGGCCCGCGTAGATCACCTGTCCTCCTCGTTTCATGAGAAGTAACTCATCAAAAGATTCAAAAATATCAATGCTAGGTTGATGAATGGTGCATACAACAGTTCTTCCTGTATCAACCGTGTTTCTCACTGTTCTCATAACAATGGCTGCTGCCCTTGCATCAAGGCCAGATGTTGGCTCATCCATGAATATGATTGAAGGATTAGCAACTAGTTCAACTGCGATCGTCAATCTCTTTCGTTGCTCTGTTGATAAACCGGTAACTCCAGGGATCCCAACAATGGCATCCTTTAGATTGTTTAGCTCAACCAGATCCATTACTTCATCAACAAAAGCCTGCAAAAAATCGAGGGTAAGCTACTTAGCTAAATATTTTTCTAGTTTTACGAATAAAGGAATGCATCTTTACCATCTTTTGTTCATCGGTGACTTCTTTAGGAAGACGGAGAAACGCCGAGTAGATCAAAGATTCACGAACAGTTACTTGAGGTGAGTGAATATCAGTTTGTTCACAATATCCTGAAATTCTTGCAAATGTTTCTTGATTTTTCGGAAATCCTGATATTTTGATGTCTCCTTCGATATAACCACCCGTTTTTCGTCCAGCTAGAACATCCATTAGTGTAGTTTTTCCTGCTCCACTCACTCCCATCAATGCTGTCAAAACTCCCGGCCTAAATGCCCCAGTAACTTCTCGAAGCAATTGTAGTTTATCCTCTGTTACTCCTTGTTCCTTCATTTCCTATAAGAATTAAAAAAGTTTTTATGTTAATAAAACTAAGTGGATTAAAAAAAAACACTTGATGCAAGATTAGGTTCTTACAGGTGGCATATCAACAAAATAGTTAACACTATCAAAGGACATTGATAGAGGGGTGAATGGTAGAACCATTCCTTTCTTTGGGGCAATGCCTCGTGCTAATCCCAAGCTCGAGTCTTCGCTCCTACTCACATTGGAACGACTGCTCATGCGTTGGATAGCCATTTCCACTTCAAATATAGGTAAAAACAATCTACATTAGCATATATGTTGCAGCGACTTATAATTCATTAATGATGATTATTTACTTGTGTTGTTTCCATCTTTAGATGATAAAGATCGAAGGGCCTCTGAATCTTTTCTCGACTTTGTAGGTTCAAGTCTTGGTGCATCATCTGTGTCTTCATAATCAGCTTCCATCTCCCTTGCTTGCTCTTTGGATATTATAGCTTGGGGCTTTCCAAGAGCTATTCCACATAAAAACAAAGAAAATTGAGTTCTCAAATCACACACATACATGAGAGGGAATGTAAATTTTATTACAACTTACGATTAAGAAACATGAGAGAGAAAGTGAAAAGAATATTGAAGAGCAACGTGAAGCCAATGAGCCCCCCCACGCCTATCCAATACCAGTTCTTATCAGAAGAAATGTCAAAGTTTCTCAATATAGCTAAGCCTAATCTTGTAGTATTGTCTGAAGCCTATATGACAACACACACAGTTAAGTTAGTTATTAATAAAAAAATGTTGCAAAAAAACTTAATTATGTAACCCCTTACCAGTTTGTTCATCCATCTTGGAGCTAACATCTCGTTCACAACAATCGCGTTGTATCCATAGCTCAAAGGTGACACCCAATAGCCCCAACCCCACCAATCTGGAATCTTGTCTGCAATTCAAACATAATGATCATCATCTCATGCTTTTTTTTGTTTTTTTGTGCGCATAAAGTAAAAAATGAATACTAACCTTTAGGAAGAATAAAACCGCCTAAAAGAAATACGAGTAGAAGTGTAAGAGCACCACCAGTATTAGCAATGATCATTGTCCTGCATATCCCTGCTATGAGCCTAAAAATCCCTGCTGCCATTTGTTGTATCGAGAATATCAATAGTAGTTGCTTGAAGAACCTGATAAAGAAATTGATCAAAATGTAAGAACAAACATTCCAACCTTTAACTAGATTAAGACATAGACATGCAATTGTTTCTACCTGCTTGGTTCAGGGGCGAATCCTATAGTGTAATAAGTTGTAACCAACCAAACTATGGCCTCAAATATGGATATTGGAATCCTTAGTATAAAAGTTGGTATAGTGAAAGCCCATGGGGGGTGAAAAAGAAGATCTCGATGTTTGTAGAAGACCGGAAGTCTCTGTATAGTGAGAGAGAGTTCGGCGAAGCCATTGAAGGTGTTGCAAACCATGCTGAAAAGAAGTGCGCCAACGTAGATGGCTCCATCTTGCTCGTTTCGCGTGTGCATGTTAGTTCTCAAGAAGAGTGTAGATGTGATTATGGCGACAATGAATATTTGCACGGTTTTGAAGACGTAGACAAAGGAGTTGCGTTTGATAAGTAGCCATTCCTTATCAAAGTTGGCTTTCAGAAGCTCTATTTTGGGGACAGGAAGTTTGTTGAATACTAAGGCTGCTTTGTGACTTGTTTCCTTGTCGTAAGGGACGGATAGCTCGTTTTCGAGGCGTAACCCGGCGTGAAAACGCTTGAACCTTTTTGCGAATTCACTCACGGGGATGTACGTGTATGCTTTGCTTCTGTCTGCCCAATATTGCTCCTGATCTTTTCTTGATGACACCTGTTTCAACATTCTGTTTTAGAATACATGTTAAAAAATTAAGATTACGTTCCATATTTTAGTTTAGGTAACTACCTCTTGCAAAAAATCAGCGGTTCCTTTTCTCTCGGGGCATTTGAAGCCACAAGTTTCAAAGAAGTCAATTACATGCTCTCTTGGGCCTTGATAGACAATTTGGCCTTCAGACAAGAGAACGACGTCGTCGAAGAGATCGAACGTCTCCGGTGCTGGTTGGAGGAGGGACATGAAAATGGTTGCCTCTGTTAGATGCACAATTTGTTGCAAACATTTTACTATCTGAAAAGTTGTGGAGCTATCAAGCCCAGTTGATATCTCATCCATGAACAGGGTTTTTGTCGGCCCAACAATCATCTCCCCTGTGTATCCAAAGAGTTAGAGCCCAAAATATTGGCCCAATAATGTCAAAGTAGTCATAAATTCAATCCTGATAAGTAATATTCTAGTTCAAATTTTTAACTGAAAAAATGAAGATAAAAATTCATCATTATCCACGACTATTACATAAGTAAGGTTGAGCTGATTTTATTTAGTTTATTTTATGAAGAAGACGGCTGAATTAATGAAGAATTACTTAGACAAATAAGGTTAAATAACTCCTAATTTACATATATAGTCGTTTTGGAACTTATTTGTTTGGTGTTAGGTAAAGATTGTTGGAAAACATTTCACCTCTGAAATTGACTTTTCTTCTTCTTTTCTTAAAAATCTTTGAATATTTACTAATATTATATTTGGTGAAATATTCTATGTGGTGTTTAATAATTATACACAAATATTTTTATGTAAAAATGAATAGTTTGAAATATTTTTTTAGTTGTTGTGTAATATTAATTAGAAGGTGGAATTAGAGGAGGAATATGAGTAGTTGTGTGAATTTGTCACTATGTGAGTGCGGATAGGGTTTGGTAATCCCACTAGGAATTTTGTCAACAAATGCACTATAGGTATTTTCAAGAAACTTGAATGTTATTTTGGTAAAAAGTTATTTCTCCAACAAATATGAACCTTTTTCAACTATTGATTTATATTTTGGTAAACCCACTTAGCAACTTTACATATAACGTCTACTCCAACAAATATTTTTTATTCACTTTTTTTTAAAGTCAGTTTCATCAAGAGACTGAACATTTTCTTCTGCTTTAGGAAAGTATTTGAAGACTATTTTTATCATTTCTTTTTAAACTATAAATAATAATTTAACTCTTGATGGTTAGACACATAGATCAGGATGCTTAGAAATCATGGGAAACAAAGAACAATTATTTATTTTTTATAAAAAAACGACAAATTAACCTGTTGTAACACGTTTCTTCTGGCCTCCAGAAATTCCTCTTATCATCTCATCTCCAACAATGGTGTCTCGGCACACATCTAACCCTAATATCTGCATTTTTTTAAATAGTGATTAATTAATCCAATAATAAGAAATTAATTATAATATACATAAATGAAATAAAGTAACACATTAAAAAAAAAAAAAAAACTAAATAATTACCCTTAAAGTGTAGTCTGTAATAAGGCTGCTCTGTACCCCCTCCATTGCAGTTGCCTATTGAAAAAAAATGTATGTATAAATTAACCATTAATTATAAACGTTTTGAAGCAATATTTATTAATTTCTAATTATTTTTTATTTGTAGTTACCTTCATGAAAAGATCAACTTCTGCCTCAGGAAAAATTCCTGCTTCTCTCTCTCTTCTTGCAAGCTCACTCAAAAGCTCTGTTTAATTTATCATTTTCAATGATCGAAATTAAATTACTTGTTATATAATTAATTAAATAATTCATCCTGAAAAATATGTAAAAAATAATAATCATTGTTTAGTACCATATCTTGATCCAACACCTTGACATCTTGCCGAAAAATCCAGTGTTTCTTTAACAGTCATTTCTCCTACATGAACATCGTTTTGGCTAATGTACGCCGATGTTTTCTGTGGTACAAATTCATCAAGCATATGTCCATTGTATGTGATTTCTCCCCTTGTCTGCACATTAATAATTAATTGAACATAGATACATTTAATCAAGATTTTGAAAAAAATTGCTGACTATTTTCTTGAATTCATTAATTATTGGAGTTGCAACAGCCACATATATAATGAGATCTTAATTTGGTGCATGTGATCATTAAATACCTATGTTGCAAAATCACAATGCGAATTAGATGAAATTAAGGAAAATTCTGTTGAATTAGTTACTTTGATTTGTTACAATTAATTTGAAAATGAAAAACTCCTACATTTCATTTATTGAATTAATTATTTTCCAATAGAATAAAAGTCGAACCTTCAAAGTCGGGTCTAATTTTCCAGCTAAGGCCAATAGAAGTGTTGTTTTCCCTGAAGAAGGTGGTCCTAATAAAAGGGTCATCCTGTCACAATTAATCACAAAGAATTAATTCATATATAAATATTTAATTTGTCACATCTTCTAATTTACATCTTTCTTTTAGTAATTCATGAGTAATATTTACTCACATTAATCTACGTACATACATAAGTACGCTTGTACATTTATAATGTTCAAAATTAATTTGAAAAACATGTAAACAATGTTAAAGTAGTATATAACTAAGTACCTAGAGGGTTTTATGATCCCTGAAATTTCTTTTAATATTGTGAGTTTTGTTTTATGAGCCATCCTAATTCCGAAGCAACCGAGCGCCGTCTCCGTCATGTTACGAGCAGCGTTTGGTAGCGTCGGAAGCGCCCTGTCACCGACGAAACAGTCCGCCTCCACCGTTAGGTGCTCGAATCTCACTTCTACAGTGGGAAGAGAAATTCCAACTCTGCAATTAATCAAAAAAATATTAAAAAAGTAATATGTTTACTACGGTTGAGATAAAATAGCTAATTAATACTCTCTCCCCGTGCCAAAAAGATAGTTGAGTTGGTATGCTGTGAAACTTGTTCACCGTGGGAAGAGAAATCCCAACTATGCAATTTATTGAAAAATTATTAAAAAAAAGTGTTATGTTTATTAAGATCGGGATAAAATGGCTAATTAAAACTCTCTCTACCGTCCTATAAATATAATTATGTTTGAAATTTTACATAATCTATTATTATTATTATTATTATTATTATTAATGTGTTGAAAAAGACTTAAGATATCAAGAATACTTCCGACCCTTTGAACTAGTCTAAATTATTTACTCTTCCGTATATACTTAATATGAATGGACTGTTAAAATAATTATAAATTATAAGTAATCATATATTGAAAGTGAAATTAAACACTGGATATGTACAATATACCCCTCCGTTCATTAAAATTGTGTTCATAGTATTTTGACATGTTGTACGAAAAGGTAAATTAAGTCTATTTATAACATTTTCGTACAACATGTCAAATCACTATGAACATAGTTTTAATGGATGGAGAGAGTATATTTTTACGTAACATCTAAGATATAAACTTCCACCAAATGATGAAGAGTACTATTATATTTCAAAAGAAACTTGCAAAACATCGAAAATTTTGTTTCATCACAAAAACAATGAAAATGTTTGGTTAGCCTTTGTTTTCAGTTTCGCGACATCTACCAATAAGCTGGTACAAAATCTGACTAAATTCAACAAAACACGACACCTAACAACTATAGTAATAATAATATCAACCATAGTAAGCAAACTAACTGCAAGAATTCAATGAAAAAAGTACATTAATTAAACAACTCAAAAAATATTCAAGTCTGATATCGCTGAGTACACTGGTGTGCATCATGAAATTGATACACAATTAATACTAAAAATAACAAATAATGCTCGGGATAGAATTTAATTTTATCCCATAACTTTTCACCTTTTATAAAATAGTTCCAAAAAAAATTGATGTATAAAATTGGTCTCATTTTTTCGTGAATTGTACTATTTTTGTCCCAAATTTACCGAAATTGATAAAAAGACGTTGTTTTTGTTCATACATTCAACCGAATATCTCAAAATTGAATGCTTATATGTAAGACAAATGATAAAAAACGACGTCGTTTCGTTAATATTGTTAGACTAACTAAATAAAAAGTAAAAACTCAATCAATATAATACTCGACTCGATTCATTTACAACCTGTTGTGGGAAATTAAATAAACGAATTAATTCCGCTCTATAAGTTCGAGCTTTTAGACGAGACGAAATCTTTAACAACCAAACAAAACAAAATAAGGAAAAGGTAAATCTTACTCGTCAATTCGATTTCTTTGCTTCATCAAGAACTTTTCATTATCTTCTTCAGCAACCTTAAAAAACGTGTCGATGAATTGTTGGCGATCATTCACATCCATTTTCCTTACATCAACTTCCTTGTGAATAAACCTACCATTTCCCGAAGTTTCCATGAATGATTTTAGAACTGTTTTTCTCATTCTCTCATAAGTTGGCAACTTTTCCAAGGCTGCCCATCTCAAAGCTTCCTCGTCTTCCTCGGCCCGAACACTGCGGCGGGCCGCGGAGCCCGAGAAAACCTCCTCCACGTTCCAACTGCCCCGGCTGGCACTCCGGCTCGTTTGCCGCCTCATTTTGTCCTCCATTTTCTATTTTATATATATTTTCAAGAAAATGTTAATATAAATGAAATGATTTCACATTTCTCTAAAATTTTGAAGTTTTAGATAAGATAAGATGAAATTATTTCACTTATAACAAAAATTAAAAAAATGAATGAAGAAAATGGAATGGAACAATTGAAATGGGATGCTTACTTGTGGATAATTGGAAAATCTAGAGTGTGATTATTCTTTCGAAAACTTATTGGAAGTTTTGAAATTAATGTCACTCTCTTTTTGTGAAAAAATCTAGACATGGAGAAGTGCGCACAAGAAAATTGTGTGGTTTAGTGGCTTTTTATAATGGGGTGGAGGGTTTGGTGGGTGGTATCTTGTATTACTATTAGATAATATAAGTAACATCTTTTTATTTTGTTAATGGAGTACATTTTATTGATCATTTTTAATTAAAACTCGACGTGCAAACTTCGTTAGTTTAATTTTGAAACTGTGATAAAATAATTTATGCACATACTTAACGTGGGCATTCGAAAATTATCAAAATTCCGATCAAAATACGACAATTCTCAAAAATATTTAAGAATGAAATTGTTATTGCTGAAAATTATGTAGTCATTAGAACATTACGTAGTCGAATCTTTATTTCATGTCCATAATACATAAATTTTAATTTTATTTAATTTTTAATTTGTACGGTTGGAGTAGATAGGGGTTTGTTTAGTTTGGGACCCAATAAGTTTGCATGGATTATGTTGAATTATTCAATCATTCACCAACTCTTTAAGTGATGATTCTGGAATTTTTTTTCTTTTCATTATTCTCTCAATCTTGTTTTTTCTAATTTTATTTTTCTCGTGTGTGTTATGGAATAGGTACCACGTACAATAGTGTAATAGTTGAGGAAGGAAAAAATAGCCTGGGAGCATTTGATAAAGTAAAATAGAAATTTTAAATAATTTGAAGGCATTTTTCGATTTGTTTAATTACATATATATTCAGTTTGTCCCAATCAAAACATTACATTTTCTATTTCGTGTGTTCAATTTAAAGCTTTTTATACGTTTCTTTTTGGAGCAAATTGTGATCTCACTTTAAACCACACTGTCACTTAACTTAATTATATTAAAACACACATATTTTTTTTTCTCTCTCCACCTTCTTATATTTCTTAGGAATTCCACCAACTAACAATATATTTAATATTATATTTATTAAAGCACATATTATTTCCTAAATGTAAAACTTTGATTGGAATGTAAGTAGTTTATAAAAATAAATATGAAAAAGTAGTAATATTATTAACATATAGAGTATAATAAAATATTAAAATTCAAGGATAACCAGCGCCTCATGATCAAAAACAATAAATTGATCATCAATTTGCAGAGAATATTTTGGTTTTCAGATTCGTCCAACACGGCAACGTACGTACGTAGCTTCCTCGAATTCTTCTATCCTAAATTGTATATATATTCTATATTTTCATTTAAATTCTTGATATAAATTTATGGATATTGATAATATTATTGGATATATATATATATATTGGAAGATAATTCCTTGATTGAAATCCTCAATTGAGGTCAAATATATACAACTATACACGCCTAATTCAAAGGCTACAAATCTGAAAATAATTAAAACACCTATCATATATACCACACAATACATATTTACATATCTATTCTGTCATACTCCCTCAGTTGAAATGGGATGTAAGGATGTTGAGACTGTCCCGAAAATCTTCGAACAACACAAGTGGGAGACCTTTGATGAAAATATCGGCCACTTGATACATGGAAAGGCACATGTAGAACTCGAACCTATCCTTTAGCAACTTTTTCCCGAAAAAATGAATATCCATTTCGATATGCTTCGTACGTTGATGTTGGACAGGATTTCCCGAAAGGTAGATGGTGCTTATATTATCACAGTAGACCAAAGTTATATATATAAAATCCAGTACTTTAACCGTAATATATACTATAATGCATATTCATGCATGCCAACTATTCTATAAATTCACGGCTGTATAACGTGAGTTATTTTTTATATGATATAATTTTATCTTATTTAAAAATCAAAACTTATAAAGAATTGTAAAATTAATTAATTTATATTATTTTTCTAACAATGTGATCGAAATTGCTTACATGCAGTGGCGAATCCAGGATACAAATTTTAAAGGGGCGAGAGTGTAAAAAAATACGTGTTTTAAGTCTAATTAGTAAATATTAACACTTGTATAGTGATAAAATTTTACACATACATACATATGTAACTAAACAATAAGAATAATTACACATATTGATATAATTATACATATATATTAATATATATATATATATTGAAAAAAAAAAGTTTGAGGGGCTGCCCCCCTTAAATCCGTCGTTGCTTACATGAGAAACTCTGGAGAGAGTCATGCTCCATTTCAAAAAATAAAATAAAATAAAATCCAGATTCTAATTTAGATTAAGGTAGTGTTTTGAAACATTTAAGATAGTTTTCAGAAGCACTTATTTTCAAAAGTCATGAGAGAGAGCTTTGAAAATAAGTACTTCTAAAAGATGTTTTAAGTGTTTCAAAACACACCTTAAAATAATGTTCACCTAGATTGCTTCACAACTCATGAGCCTTATCAAATTTAAATAAATTTGCCATGAGGTCGAATTCGAATTTATCGTGTTTTTCGTAATTAAGTCAAGCCCTCGAGCATCGAATTTATTTTCTATAATTGATTATAAAGTGCAAGAAATATTAACGGAGTAAAATATAAAGAATAAGATGAGATAGTTAAATGTAGTTGACAAACATGCATAGAAATGTAAAATATATACTATTTCGTTTTCATTCCCTTATTGTCGTTAGAGTTATAATAATCAATTATATATTATTCTTTTTGACATGGTAGGTTAACTATAAGCTCTCTTTTTTTTTGTATACTTATAGTCAATCGACATTATTGACAGATGAAAAATATAATAAAAAGAAAATCAAACAAAACATGTAAATTAAAGAAATCAACAAAATGATGATATACTAATAAATTAGAAATTATATAGATACATACTAGTTTATATCCCCGCGTATTACGCGGAATTGAAAAAATGTCAAAGTGAGAAAAATTAAAAATTTGGGATTGTTAAAATAAAATTAAATCTGAAAATTTTAATTAGAAATTAAAAAAGCAGAAAATGAAAGAACACAAAAGGAAAATGACCGGTGGATTTTTGGGTGGTTAAGAGAAAATTGATTTGAAAATTTTATTTAAGATAAAAAAATGTAGAATAATTTGAAAATTTAAAATTTGGAGCAGTCATCTAATTAGAAATTAAAAACAAAAACAAAATAATGAAAAAAAAATTAAAATTTGAATCTTGAACATATTTTCAAAAAAAAAAAAAAAAAAAAATATAATATAAAAAAAGTAAAATTAAGAGAAAATTAGGAATTTGAAATGGAGAATTTGTAGTTAGCCATATAAGAGAGAGAAGATTGAGAAATAGATGTAAAGGGGAAGGGGATATATGGAACGTATAATAGAAAAAATTCAAGATCATATCCTTAGTTGGAAGCTTGTACAAGATCATATCAAAGGTTTTGGCGATCAGACTAAGCAAAGTATTAGACCCAATTATCTCTGAAAACCAATCAAAGATTTGGGGAGACAGATTCTAGATGGAATCGTGGTGTTGAATGAGTTGATAGACGAGGCGAAGAAGAAGAAGAAACAAAAGAGAATCATTTTTAAAGTCGACTTTGCCAAAGCATACGATTCCATAGACTGGGATTTCCTGGATGATATGATGTGTGGGATGAATTTCAGTTCCAAGTGGAGAGGGTGGATGAGAGAATGCATATCTTCTGCTTCAATTTCAGTTCTCGTTAATGGGAGTCCGACGGGAGATTTCAAGCTCGAAAGGGGACTACGTCAAGGTGACCCCCTTTCACCATTCTTATTCCTAATTGCAGCGGAAGGTATGAGTCTTTTAATCAAAAAAAAAAATCAAGTAACATAGGGATTCTACAACCCGTGGATATCGGGAGAGAGATAAAATTCGATCACGCACCTACAATATCTTTGATGATACGATATTCACATGTCCCGAAAAAGAAGGAATGTATAGTGGTCGTGAAACAGATCCTCCGTTGCTTTGAACTTGTGGCTGGTCTTAGAGTTAATTACCAGAAATGTGGCATCATGGGAATCAACATGGAGAATTCAGTGATTTCTCAACTTGCAGAGTACTTGGGGTGCAAAATCAACAGTTCACCTCTAGATTATTTGAGGTCAAAATTGGAATCAAACACCTAAAGCGATTCGTGGAATTCTTTGGTGAGTAAGGTCGAGAGTCGTTTAAATTCTGAAAAAGGTAAACATATCTCTTTTCGGGGTCGACATTTTAGTCCAATCTGTTGGGAGATGAATTTAATAAAAGATTATATGATTTTGATTAAGATCCCAAAACCCCGAGTATGACATGTTCGTAATGATCTTGATAGTTGAGTCGATTCGGGTTTTAGAGTATTCGTGATGTTATCTCATGAAATGAATAGTCGCCAGATATAGTTCGTGATAGGTTCAAGACTCAAGAACTCAAGATATGTTTCAAGAAACCGGTTTCAAAGATGAAACCGGTTTTTTCAAGACTCAAGATGAAACCGAGATATCAGAGACTCAAGATGAAAATCGAGAACCGAAGACTCAAGATGAAGACTCAAATATATCACCCAAGATAAATCAAGACTCGAAGACCTCAAGACTCGAAGACTCAAGACTCGTAAGACTCAAGACGCAAGATCAAGACCGAGAAATCAAGATCAAGAATATCGAAGACAAAGAATTATCAAGACTCGATGAATGTACTAAAAGCTCAAGATGAACCCGAATGTTCCGAGGCAATCAATATATCTATCCGAAGGATGCAATATCGAGAGAAACGCGATGCCTTAGAAAGTTAGATATTGCCAAGACATTCAAATGCGCACAAAAGGAACTAAGTCAGAAGTGTTGTTAAGGTTATATCAAACTCAGAGTTTGTAACCAAAAGAACCGTTGAAGTGTCTACCTTTAACTGAAGACAAAAGTCAAAAAGAGGAAGACGACATCATGCATTATATCGACAATCGATGCTGGATAAAGTCAAAAAAAAAGATGTCGATGTACGAAAAGTTCCAGACAAAAGTGAAGACCGCTACATGAAAGACTATTGCCTAAAACATGTTAGGGGAGTTTCAAACCCTAAATATAACCATTTCTCACACACCATAAGAGGGAACTCACGGGCTATCTCTCCAACGGATAGTTTTCAAGAGTGACCTTGGTGTATGCCTATAAATACTGGTGACCCTCTACTTTGTAAGGTTACGGAAATTTATACGCAACTCAAGGGCTCAAACTTATTTTTGCAAAAAGTTAAAGCACTTGAAATACCTTGAATTTCCCAAGTGCTTCTATATTGAAGAGAGCTCACTTTACTAAGCCTATATTGATAAGATTTATCCAAAGCTTAGTCGAGATATCCTAACCCTTTGCATTGTGCTTCATTGTAAAGGATATCTCATCCTAGTTGAAACCAACCGAGAAACCCCAAACCCTTGAGAAGGTAGTTGGAGTGTGTTTTGTTGGTGAGTAGAGTTGTAAAGAGTTAGTAAACTACGCGAGTAGTCGAAAAACTCTAGAGGAGAAGTTAGTAAGCTACGAGGGTAGTCCGAAAGCTTGTGTGTGATTGAGTAAGTAAACTACGGAGGTAGTCGAGAAAACTCAAGGTCGGGTTGAGTAAGTAAACTACGTGAGTAGTCGAAAAACTCGGGGCGAAGTTGAGTAAGTAAACTACGAGGTAGTCGAAAGCTCGAAGTTGATAGTGAATTTCTCCTCAAGAGTCGGAGAGAGTGGATGTAGGAGCTTGAGTCTCTCAACCACTATAAATCGCTTGTGTTCTTTATTGCTTTCCTTATCTCGTGCTTAACTTTGCATTGACTTGATTTTGAAAGCATATTTTTCAATCGATATTCGGTTGGAATCAATCCACCGGTTGCATAAGTGAATCACAACCTAATCACTATTTCATAAAGGGAAGATTTTTCAAAGAAAACTTAAAACGAGTATAATCTAAGGGCCAACCATTCTCAAGACGATCGAGTAGCTAGAACAGATAGTTATCAAACCGAACTCTCTTCCGAGGATTCAAGAAGCTAGTTATCCGATCCAAGCAACCGGATCTCCGACACTCGATTCGGGTTGGGATTATCCGAGGTATCCGAAAAGCATTTCGGGATCACCGCCTCGATGAACTTTGACTCGGAGCGATCTCAGGCTTCTCGAGAACCTAATCTTCGTGATTATCGACCCAAGTGACCTCGAGAAAAAAAAAGTTTTAAAATCACTGAACACGTGTATTCCCCCCCCATACACGTGTAAGACTCGTTTACACCGGGACCAACACAATCTATTTTATCCGCGGTACCAATCTATTGCCTGTCTTTTTATCGTCTACCAAAGAAGACGATCAAACAACTTATTCAAACTCAGAGAAACTTCTTATGGGTAGGTTGTGAGAGTAAAAGTTCAATACCATGGGTGAGTTGGGATGAAGTTGTTGAAATTTAGAGGCACGTAAACACGTAATACATACGCAACGGAAATAAACAGTTCACCAACAACGAACACGTAATTGCATAATTGAATACGCGTAAACATAAAGAGAAATCTTACAGTAAATCGTACGTATATTTCTCTACTATATTATCCACGTAATCCCCGTTCACAGACTTGCACAGATTTGTCAGCGTTGAATCTGAGACGGAATTTGCTAGGAAAATTCCTATTCTAGATTTTATGGAGAGAATTTGAACTAACGTTATTTGTGAATTCCCAAGAGCTTGTATATATAGGAAAAACCCAGCTTAAATCTTAAGCTAACCTGATTGGAAAATAAAATCCCTAATCTTTATTTAAATAATTCTCTAAGATTTATTTTCCACATATAAAATATCTACGGATTTAATTCCCTTATATGAAAATCTCTACGATTTATTTCCATATATATTAAATCCTACAATTATATTCCAAATATAATTATTGGGAATTCCTATTTAATTAAATCCAATTTAATTAAATATTAATAATAATTAATTTCAAATTAATCTATTATTAATTAATTCTCCATAAATTAAATATTAAATCCAATTTAACATTTAATCAACCAACTATAATCCGTAAAAAGGAACTACTTGTTGTGTGACCCATAGACCCTCATATATCGAGCAATTAGTCAAACTAACGGTCTTAATTGAACCCTAGACAATAAATCAGACATTCTCAATATATGAGGTACGTTGCGAGAAACGTGCAACTACCTGTAAATGAAACATGGGCTATTACGATTTCCTCCTTTCATTCGCGAATACTCGATTAAGTCTTAAACATGATGAAGTGTCTATTCAAATAACTTAATCATGTTATCTCCAATCACTAATTGATCATGTATGTCACACTTAGCCACAAAGTCTAAGTTGACGTGCATCGGCCGATGACTTTGATCCAATTATGATGAGAATGTTGTATCATGGATAAACCCGACCTCCCACCTGGGCTCGAAGGATCATAAACAATCCAACAAAGACTGCATGAAGCAACCTCGGTAAGGGGACCAAGGGATCAACCCACGTAATTCCCACAAGACCAAACCTTCAAGTCGCAAAGGTCGGCAACTCGGGTAGTCGGTAGTTCGGGAAGTCGTGATGTGATTTCCGCTTTATATCCTCAAGTCGGGAGCGATCTGCACCAGCCATAACTATACAGTTCACGTGGTCAATGACAGCCCCCGACACGCCACTAATCCGCCCTCCACATCCGCTCCACGATTGGCACAAGCTGAAGATGGACAATTTCAAGCCTGTCAAGGCGAGAATAATGGTTCCCGATATTGTAGCCCTTTCATAGGCATTATTCCTTATGTAAATTCCCACCCAAAGGGTGGGAGTCATAGTATAAATAGGTCACCACGGCCACCTCTGTAAAAGGTTGAAGACCTTAGACTTCTAGGCATATACATATATCCTCTCCCTGGCTTGGACGCCCCCGGACGTAGTCTGATTCCAAAGACGAACCGGGTCACCAATTTCTTTGTCTTTCTCCCGGATTCGATTGCCTTTATCGTACACAATTCATAATCTTTATTGTTAAACTGAGTAGATAAAAACCAGTTACAACAGAGAAGATGAGTATTCTCTTTAAATCCACTTTGAGGAATGAATCCTATTCTTGGCTCAACTACCACGCACATGCACTTCGTAATGAACTCAATCCAAGCCGTATCTACCCATGGTTAGGGTGCAAGCATTGGTCATGGTCAAAGTTCATCATCCCACACATGTCGTGCGTATTGACCTCAAGTCAAAGAAGTATCGCATCCTTCCCACTAACCGAGACACCCGTAGGCACATATAGTGGAAATACATCAAACGGTTTCTTGGATGGGTATACCAATACCCTCTAAGGTATTTGTGCATCCATCATGAGATACCTAGTATCTCGTAGTAAGTGAGATCTTACTACACTCTCTAAGAGTATGATGCAGATCGCACACCAATCTCCATTGTATCATCAATATCCCATTCTTGATGATCCTTGATCGGGGCTATTTGAGAATCATGCTTAAGTCATCTGAGTTCTCACAACCTCAATGACAACAATGACTCATGGGAACAGTTGCATGAATAAATGCAAACAATCAAACATATTATTCAAACAAGTGTATTGCCATACATTAATATTAAGTGAACTATAATATTAAATCAAACTGAATATCATCGAGTATTATGTCCTTATAATAGATTGTCTCTAGGACACTAACACTAACAATCTCCCACTTGGACTAGAGTCAATCACCTACATGTCTAACCCATAGACCATCAAATGTCTAGTGTGTACATGAACACTCAGTGTTATGGTGAAAGGATCTGCCAAATTAAATATGTGAGAATACATTTTAATTCTATTTCTCCTATCGTTATGATCTATTGGATCAAATGATTAGCTTGGTACTGCTTGTCGATCTCGGTTCCTTTGCATGCGCAATCGCACCAATGTTGTCTCAATACAAGTTTATTAGACAACTGACACTAGGAACTATCCCTAGTTCTATTAAGAACTATAAAATCCAGAAAGCCTCCTTGAGGCTTCTGATACAGCAATGTACTCAGTTTCGGTTGTCGAATCTATGGTCGTCTCTTGCTTGGAACTATTCCAACTGACCGCCCCATCATTGAGAGTGAAACGTAACCTGACTGTGATTTGTAATCGTCATAATCGGATTGGAAACTTGCGTAAGCTTAACCAGTCACTACTAGTTCTGACTGTCCACCATAGACAAGGAAACATTCTTTAGTTCATCTAAGATACTTCAGAATGATCCTAACAGCAATCCAGTGAGACTCGCCCGAATTCTGTTGGTATCTACCAGTGATGTTGATAGTGTAGGCCACGTTTGGCCTAGTGCAAGTCATGGCGTACATGATCGACCCAATTGCATATGCATATGGGACATCTTTCACGTGCTTGATATCAGCTTCAACAAAAGGGCAATCCTTCTTTGATAGCTTTATCCCATGATTTGCCGGTAAAGACCCTCTCTTAGAGTTCTCTATCGCAAAACGCTTCAACACCTTGTCTACATAGGTGGACTGTGACAGCCTCAACATCCTCTTGGATCTATCCATGTGGATCTTGATCCCTAAGATGTAGCAGGCTTCACAAAGATCCTTCATCATGAAGGTCTTTGACTACCAATCTTCAACGGACTGCATTAACGGGATATTGTTTCCCAAAATCAATATGTCATCGACATACACGATTATGAAAACAATATTCTTCCCACTGTGTTTACAATAAACCCTAGGATCTTTCGAATTTCTGATGAAGTCAAAAGACTTGATAGCTTCATCAAATCGGATATTCCAACTCCTAGAAGCTTGCTTCAATCCATAAATGGATATCTTTAGTTTGCATACTAGATTAGAATTTGACTTAGATATAAAACCTTCTGGTTGAGTCATAAACACTTCCTTATCAATGTTTCCATTGAGGAAAGCTGTTTTGACATCCATCTGCCAAATCTCATAATCATAGTCTGCTGCTATCGCAAGTAAAATTCGAATGGACTTGATATTTGCAACTGATGAGAAGGTCTCGTCATAGTCAATGCCTTCACGTTGTCTATGACCCTTTGCCACCAACCTAACTTTGTAGGTTTGTACTTTACCATTTGCATTGGTCTTGTTCTTGAAGACCCAATCGCAACTTATGGGTCTAACCCTTCAGGCAACTCAACCAAGTCCTAGACTTGATTGGTGTACATCGAGTCCATCTCGAATTTCATGACATCATGCCACTTCCCTGAATCAATATCTGATATTGCTTCAGAATAAGTATTAGGATCGTCCTTATCCGATATGTCCACATTATCGAGTTCCTCCAAGAGGTAACCGTATATAATGGGCGGATTACGATTCCTTATTCACTTACGGAGCTGTGGTTGTGCAGGCTGTACATTCTGGTCGCGAAAATTTTGTGGTGCATTGATTTCATCAATGTCCGGAGAGTCCTCAAGAGCTGCATTTTTAAATGCATCTTGGGCGGGAGTTTGAACTATGTTGTTCTCATTCAGCCCACTTGGAGGTTCTTGCACTGGCAAGCTTACTCCAATTACGCTCCCACTGGCTGAAAGATGATCACCTAGTGAAAGACTCCCACCGTGAAAGTTGTTGAATGTTCCCACTGATTCCTTGTCATGTTGCTTTGACAAGATATCAGTCTCTTTGTTAATTTGTGGTTCTTGAATTTCTTCAAGTTCTATCAGCTTACGACCTTGTTCCTTAAAGACATAGTCTTTTTCGAGGAAATTAGTCTGCCTAGAAACAATCATTGATTGTTTCTTAGGTAGATAGAAGTAATATCCTTTAGTTTCCTTAGGATATCCCACAAAGTAACCCTTTTCACCTTTGGATTCCAACTTGTCGGTAAGCATCTTTTTTCACAATCACGGGGCAACCCCATGTTCGATATGTGTAAAAGTTGGCTTCTTGCCACACCATGGTTCATATGGTGTATGCTCAACCGATTTAGATGGAATCCTATTCAGAATGTAAATTAGTTTGTAACGCATATCCCATAAGAATTCATCATGGACCTCACCATGTCTAACAGGGTTCGATTTCTCCTCTAGGACACTCCATTCATGTAAGGTATTCTGGGAGAGGTCCATTGTGACTGGATTTCATGTAACTTCAAGTAATCGATGAATTCATGGCTAAGGTATTCACCTCTTCGATCTGATCAAAGAGTCTTGATACTTTTACCAAGTTACTTCTCTACTTCAATCTTAAACTCTTTGGATTTCTCAAAAGATTCGAATTTGTGTTTCATAAGATACACGTATCCGTATCTTGAGAAATCATCAGTAAAAGTGATGAAGTATCCGAAGTGACCCCTGGCTAGAGTGGGAAATGGTCCACAAACATCGTTGTAGATCAACTCTAGAACTTCTTTGGCATGCACCCCTTTCCCAGAAAAGGGTCTGTTGATCATCTTGCCCTTGAGATAAGATTCACAATCTCCAACTCACAGTCGAATGGGGTTAAGTAGTCTAACTTTCTTAACCTTGTAATTCTTTTCTCGTTTACATGATCAAGTCTACAATGCCACAAGTAAGTCGAGTTTTCATGATTACTAAGTTTGAGTCTTTTATTTTGTATATTAAGAACATTATATCCACAATGCAACAAGTATAAACCATTCACCACATGGGCATTCCCATAAACCACACCATTCAACGTGAAATAACAATTATTATCACTAAAATGGAAAGAATAACCCTCAATGTCTAACATAGGAATGAAAATAATGTTGCGAGTAATAGGAAGAACTTGATGACAATCATTAAGTTATAATCTAAAACCAAAGGGTAAGTCTAACACATAAGTCCCCACACGTTCAGGAGCAACTATTGCTCCGTTCCCACGTGTAAGACGACTTCACCCGCCCTAACTGTCCTATGACATGTGAGCCCTTTCACATTAGTGCAAATGTGAGAGCCAAATCCAGTATCCAATACCAAGCAATTAGTGCTATTAGTTGATATGTTTATCTTAATAACAAAATACATGTTCTAGTGCCAGAAGCACCCAAAGGCTGCCTTTTTTAAAGAACTGTAACCTTACGGTCCCTTCTTCCGGTTATTCTCATTCTTTTTTGAACACCATCTTAGCGATAGTAAATTCAAAAGGGCTTGAGCACGTTGTGAAGTTCAGGTATGGTCACATCCGTCTTATTCATATTATAGTTCACAATGAAGCTAGAATAAGAATTCGAGAGCGACTGTAGGATAATGTTGGGATATTTTAGTTTTGATGAATTATGCCAAAACATTATCAACTTGTGTTTTTGAAGCTAATCTACAGATAAACAAGTTGAAGGGGAACGAGAGAACAAATTGAGGGGAACTCACAAAATCGGGCGTAGATGATCGAGATCGACGAGGTCATGAGATTTAGACCGACGAGATCGGATGAGTTAGATGAGTTCCGAAAGTTAACCGATGAAATGCGGCAAAATCGTAAGAGAAGAAAAGCTAAAGCCAAATTGATCGGAAGATCGATGACCGTAATGAACTGATCGATGATCGGAAGAACAATCGAAATGATATGGTGATCGGAAAGAGCGCATAAGCCGATCAAAAAGAAATTGACCGTAAGATCGTAAGAGAAGGTTGCGGTCGAAGAGAGAGGCGATTTAGACCGACGAGATCGAGATATGAAGATGAGCGGATGATCAAGATCGACGTGATTGAGATCGGATGTGCTAAACCGATATGCTAAACCTAATGTAATCGACGATGCTATCCTGAGATGTTGATTCGAAGATGTGTTGATCTGTTCAATCGAAATGATCGATCGACAAAGAAGAAATCGAGATAGCTCGAGTCAAAGTGACACGAAGGTCGATGATCTCGACCAGAGAATCAACTCGGTCGGCTGAGTGTCGATATGTTTGATCGCATAAAGGTCCGCTAAAGAGAAGTCTGCTGAATCAAGTATCCTGAGGCTCAGATGAGAAATCTGAGACTCAGATAAACCTGAAGACTCGGATAGAACTGAAGACTCAATATGTCTCTGAAAACACTGAGACTCGCCAGAATCTAAATGATTCCAAGGCGAGGAATCGAGGAATATAGCCGTTAGAATCACCGACGTGGACCAATGAGAGGAAGACAACCACCGGCTGAAGAAGTTTTGTACTTACAAGAATAGTATGGATTTGAATATGATTCTCTCCAACGGTAACATTCAAATCCACACTATAAATGCAAGGTCTTTCATCATTCTAATGCGTGGATGCGTGGAGATTATAGCACGAGATGCTACAGAGCCAAGAGAGTTATACCCAAAGCATTCCCACCCTAGAACACAAGTCTGTAGATATACAAATATATTCAAAGAGTGTTCTAGAACCCAACCTAAGCAACCCACGATGTATCCTAAACTTAGAGAGATTTTCCCAACCTTAGCATTGAGGCTAAACAAATGTAAGGGAAAATCTCACCATAGTTGGAGACAACACCAAACCCAAACCCATTCTCGTAAGAGATAACTAGTGGTGAAGTGAGGTAGTTGTTAGGCAATCCCGAGTGAGGGTGATAAGTCCCGTTGGAGTGTGAACTCGTTAAATATCTAGAGGCGAACCCGAGAGGGTGATAAGTCCAGTTTGAAGGAATTTCCCTAGGAACAGGGAGAGTGGATGTAGGAGCTTGAGTCTCCGAACCACTATACGTTGTTGTGTTCTTTATTACTTTACGTTCTTATCTTGTCATATGCATTCGATTATAAGCAAAACACAACACATGAGCTTAAAAAAAAGAAAAATCTGAATCACCATTCCTTCACCCCTATTTTTATATGCATTTCATGATTATTCCGCATTTCATGGGTTTTCCACCTGGCCTATCAATTGGTATCAGAGCAGGAGTTCAAAAGATCACTTTTAATGTGATCACCTGAACTGATCTTTTTAAAAAAAACCCGCTTTTTTTAAAATGCATATATTCTAATGTTTTGGCGTCATTATCAAAAAGGGAAATTGTTGGGATATTTTAGTTTTGATGAATTATGCCAAAACATTATCAACTTGTGTTTTTTTGAAGCTAATCTACGATAACAAGTTGAGGGAACGAGAGAACAAATTGAGGGGAACTCACGAAATCGGGGCGTAGATGATCGAGATCGACGAGGTCATAGAGGCTGACCGACGAGATCGATCGATTAGATGAGTTCGAAGTTAATCGATGAGCCGGCAAAAATCGTAAGAGAAGAAAAAAGCTAAGCCACCGATCGAAGATCGATGACCAAATGTAACTGATCGGATGATCGGAAAAAACGAAATGATATGGTGATCGAAGAGCGCATAAGCCGATCAAAAAGAAATTGACCGTAAGATCGTAAGAGAAGGTTGCGGATCGGAATAGAGCAGATGAGACCGACGAGATCGATATGAAGATGAAAGCGGATGATCAAGATCGACGCGGATCGAGATCGATGTGTTTAAACCGATATGCTAAACCTAATGTCTTGACCTCATGCTATCCTCGAGATGTTGATCTAAAGATGTGTTGATCGATCAATCGAAATGATCGATCGAAGAAAAAAAAATCGATATAGCTTTGAGTCAAAGTGACTGGGTCGATGTCTCGATTCAGAGAATCGAACTCGGTCGGAAAGTGTCGGTTTACTGCCCGACGTACAAGGTCCATCAAGAGAAGTCTGGCTGAATCAAGTATCCCGAGGCTCGAGATAAACCCGAGGCTCGGATAAAAATCGAGACTCGGATAAACTCAAGACTCGAGATAGAATCAAGACTCGGTATGTCTCAAGACACCGAGACTCGAGAGAATCTGAATGAATCAAAGGCGGAGAATCGAGGAATATAGCCGTTAGAATCAACTGACGTGGACCAATGAGAGGAAGACAACCAACCTGAAGAAGCTGCTGAACTTACAAGAATAGTATGGATTTGAATGTGATTCTCTCCAACGGTAACATTCAAATCCACACTATAAATACAAGGTCTTTCATCATTCTAATGCGTGGATGCGTGGAGATTATAGCACGAGAAGCTACAGAGCCAAGAGAGTTATACCCAAAGCATTCCCACCCTAGAACACAAGTCTGTAGATATACAAATATATTCAAAGAGTGTTCTAGAACCCAACCTAAGCAACCCACGATGTATCCTAAACTTAGAGAGATTTTCCCAACCTTAGCATTGAGGCTAAACAAATGTAAGGGAAAATCTCACCATAGTTGGATACAACACCAAACCCAAACCCATTCTCGTAAGAGATAACTAGTGGTGAAGTGAGGTAGTTGTTAGGCAATCCCGAGTGAGGGTGATAAGTCCCGTTGGAGTGTGAACTCGTTAAATATCTAGAGGCGAACCCGAGAGGGTGATAAGTCCAGTTTGAAGGAATTTCCCTAGGAACAGGGAGAGTGGATGTAGGAGCTTGAGTCTCCGAACCACTATACGTTGTTGTGTTCTTTATTACTTTACGTTCTTATCTTGTCATATGCATTCGATTATAAGCAAAACACAACACATGAGCTTAAAAAAAAGAAAAATCTGAATCACCATTCCTTCACCCCTATTTTTATATGCATTTCATGATTATTCCGCATTTCATGGGTTTTCCACCGGGCCTATCAGATAACATAAATGAAAAAAAGTTTGTCTTTTAGCTCAAAGTCTAAATTACCAAGTTTATCAATTAGACCTATCATCTTAAGCATATGAGGTGAAATCTTCTCTCCTATAGCTAACCGGCATTTGAACAAATCTCTCATCACTTCATAAATCTCAGAACAAGATTCAGAATCAAAGAGATCCTTCAGATGCTTGAGCATTTAGAAGAGACCCATTTTCTCATGTTGCCTTAAGCATATTGGGAGTGATGTCGAGCAACATCACACACTGAGCCTGGGAATCATCATTTTGATGTTTCTTCTGAGCTGCTACGTCAAACTTGGCTGCCTCAGAGTACCAGCTTTAAGGGTAACCGGGATAGACGTGTCCAACACGTACTCAATCTTTTCTTGTCTTAGCACCAAACACATGTTTCGATGCCAGTCCAAAAAATTTGGCCTAGCCAATTTCTTTTGTTTCCAAAACACATCTCAATAACAGTTATACATTTCAACTAACCAAGAGAAATAAAATAAAATGGGAATTAAAACACATAATTCCTATGATCAATATTCAGTAATCAAAATAAACATGGCCTTTCTTTTGTGTTTATTTTGTCTCCATTATTTTCACATACTCAACGACCTTATCGGAAGAGTACGAATTTATATCAGATATAAATTGTAATGGACTAGGATCCACATTCCTACCACCATAATCCCAGCGAGGGTTGATCATTACAATAGCATAACTTGTAGGTCTCCAAACCAATCGCAATACTGCAACTCCTAGTTTGTCGAACCTAGTTCGACTGATGTCACTTACCCTTTGTTCCCCGCGAGGTCTAGCGAAACAAAGTTAAGTTGGTTTACAACCATCAAGCGACGACATTACATGTACCTATAAAAGTCCTGTTAGATGTAGACCCGAGCAAAAGACGAGGGTCTTTAAGTACTCATTAGAACGAAATCTTCGGTTTACTTTTAATTTTGATGGAAGACATCTTATCAAATTAATGAGAAAACCATATTTTAGTGAGGAACATTTTTAAAGGCGGGGTATTAATTGCTTAATCGAGATCCAACATGTTAATCTACATCACATTTGAGCAATTATTGGGTGCCGCCTACCCAAACATGATTTTATACGTACTAACACTTATATGGGTGCCGTCTACCCAAAACATTAATACGATCCTACAAATATTGGGTGCCGCCTACCCAAACAATTATAATGAGGACTATAAAGGCGTTAACAAATTTATTAAAATAAAATAAACAGGTTAACAAGTGGGAATTTAATAATCCGTCTTAAAACCAAATTTAAAATCCAATTTTAAATTTAATTTATGATTATTAAAATAATAATTAATCCAATTAATTATAAAATAAAATCTAATTTTATTTCAAGACTTAAAATTAATCTTATCAATTTTAAATCAATTTTTAATTCTTTTATTTATCAAGGGCTCGTGTGCAAGTTTCGAAAACTGCACGGAAGGGCCTGTCCTAAATCCAATTTCGGCACAGTCCTTCCCCTCATCATCGCCGGTTTCAAAACCGTTATTCGATCGGGTCATCCAAATCAAACATCCAACATTTCATCGGTTCATCAGAATTACACTAAAATTCCAAAACTGTTCCAATTATTAGGGTTCAATCAGATCTCAATTTCATCAGTTCCCAAACCAATCGAAATACCCAACCAACAATCAAGCAACAGTTAGCAAGGAATCGAAATAACCCAAATAATTGACAATCAAACCATCGAAAACAAGGGACAGAATCGCAACAGGTAAACTCGAAGGCCAGCTGTGTGCGAGTCGCCGTTGCCACTAGGCGCTTGCGAGCGACTCGCCACCATTATCAAGAAAGCCAGAAGGGTGCGCGCAGAGCTATGGCCTGTTCGAAACAGGGGGCGAGCGGCGAGCCAAGTTGAACCGGTGGTGCGTCCATGCGACTCGCCCTGATTCAGAAACGAGTTGCCCCGAATCAAAACCAGACAGCAGCGCAGCGCACCGCCATCGTTTGAACCGATCTGTGAGCGCACGGTCACCAATCGTTAGATAAACGAAATGGTGGTCAACAAATCGAACAAGAACCAGGCGACAGAGCGAGTCACGCCGAAGCGAGGCAAATCCGATTCACCATCATGGGCGTTGCCGCAGCTTCGCACGAGCACCATGAGTCACGGCCCGCCGACTCGAGCGGCGTCGCGGATTGCCAGCGAGCACAAGCGATACCGAGGGACAGAGGCAGCGAAGCAAATTCCATAAAACCCTAGGTTTTGTGGAGAAGACGAGCGAGCAAGACAAAATTAAACAAGGGGTGCGGTTTTATCAAATAAAACCAGTCGCACCCGGTTTCAAAAAAAAAATTAATTTTAATTTCAAAACCAATTTCGATGCAATTAAAACAAGAGCTTGAAGCTCTGATACCACTGTTGGAATTTAGAGGCACGTAAACACGTAATACATGCGCAGTGGAAATAAACAGTTCACCAACAACAAACACGTAATTGCATAATTGCGTAATCCCCGTTCACAGACTTGCACAAATTTGTCAGCGTTGAATCTGAGACGGAATTTGCTAGGAAAATTCTTATTCTAGATTTTATGGAGAGAATTTGAACTAACGTTATTCCCAAGAGCTTGTATATATAGAAAAGGCCCAGCTTAAATCTTAAGCTAACCTGATTGGGAAATAAAATCCCTAATCTTTATTTAAATAAATCTCTAAGATTTATTTCCCACACATAAAATCTCTACGGATTTAATTCCCTTATATGAAAATCTCTACGATTTATTTCCATATACATTAAATCCTACAATTATATTCCAAATATAATTATTGGGAATTCCTATTTAATGGAATCCAATTTAATTAAATATTAATAATAATTAATTCCAAATTAATCTATTATTAATTAATTCTCCATAAATTAAATATTAGATCCAATTTAACATTTAATCAACCAACTATAATCCGTAAAAAGGAACTACTTGTTGTGTGACCCATACCCTCATATATCGAGCGATTAGTCAAACTAACGGTCTTAATTGAACCCTAGACAATAAATCAGACATTCTCAATATATGAGGTACGTTGCGAAAACGCGTAACAACTACAGAATCGAAACATGGGCTATTACAATTTTCTCCTTTCATTCGCGAATACTCGATTAAGTCTTGAACATGATGAAGTGTCTATTCAAATAACTTAATCATGTTATCTCCAATCACTAATTGATCATGTATGTCACACTTAGCCACAAAGTCTAAGTTGACGTGCATCGGCCGATAACTTTGATCCAATTATGATGAGAAGATGAGTATTCTCTCTAAATCCACTTTGAGGAATGAATCCTATTCTTGGCTCAACTACCACACACATGCACTTCGTAATGAACTCAATCCAAGCCGTATCTACCCATGGGCAAGCATTGGTCATGGTCAAAGTTCATCATCCCACACATGTCGTGCGTATTGACCTCAAGTCAAAGGAGTATCGCATCGCTCCCACTAACCGAGACACCCGTAGACACATATAGTGGAAATACATCAAACGGTTTCTCGGATGGGTATACCAATACCCTCTAAGGTATTTGTGCATCCATCATGAGATACCTAGTATCTCGTAGTAAGTGAGATCTTACTACACTCTCTAAGAGTATGATGCAGATCGCACACCAATATCCATTGTATCATCAATATCCCATTCTTGATGATCCTTGATTGGGGCTATTTGAGAATCATGCTTAAGTCATCTGGGTTCTCACAACCTCAATGACAACAATGACTCATGGGAACAGTTGCATGAATAAATGCAAACAATCAAACATATTATTCAAACAAGTGTATTGTCATACATTAATATTAAGTGAACTATAATATTAAATCAAACTGAATATCATCGAGTATTATGTCCTTACAATAGATTGTCTCTAGGACACTAACACTAACAGAAGTGTGTAGAGAAAAAGAAAAGGGAGGTTTAGGGATCCGAGATTTAAATTCTTTCAATATTGTGTTGCTACAAAAATGGATATGGAGATTTATGAATGAATCGAATAGATTATGGGTGAGAGTAATTGAGTCGAAATATGGGGCCAATCCATTTGGGGAGGGAAGAGGGTCGAGAGTTCGAGGGAGGAGGGGGTATAGTCCGTTTTCGGGTTGGTGGAATGAGATTAGAAAATTATATTGGGGGTCGGAAGGTGAGAAGGGATTAAAAGAGAGTCTTTTGAGAGTGGTTGGGAAGGGAGAAAAAAATGCTTTTTGGGATGATTGGTGGGTGGGGGAAGGAACATTAAAATCGAAGTTTCCTAGACTTCATAGATTGAGCTCTCAACAAGAGACAAATATCTATGAAATGGGAAATTGGGTTAATGGGGTGTGGGTGTGGGATTTGATGTGGAATAGGAGTTTGAGGGAGACGGATGATGTTAGGATTAATGTATTACTTGATACTATTAACAGGTACAAATTGAATGAAGGAGAAGAAGATTCATGGAAATTGATACATTCTAGTAATGGTCTATTTTCCATGAATCTAGCATACAAGAACAAAACCGGGACTTCAAGGGCAAATTCAGACAAGGGTAATGAAAAAGCGTTCAAAAGACTATGGAATTGTCATGCACCAAGAAGAGTTCAAGTCACCGTTTGGAAGGTATTGCAAAAAAGATTACCAACAAGAAAGAGTCTCCAAACTAGAGGTATTATACATCCTAATGGAGATGTCAATTGTGTGATGTGTGGGATTGAGGAAGAGAATATTTGTCATCTATTTTTTCATTGTGAGTTTGCTCGAAAAATTTGGAATGCTAGTTACACTTGGTCGAATTTATCAATGGTTCCACATTCCGAACCTATTGATAACTTCCTCCAACATGATAACTATTTTAATTCGGATTTGAGAGCAAGAAAGTCAGCAACAATTTGGGCATGTGTTATTTGGATGATTTGGTCAAAGTGAAACGATTTGATTTTCAATGGGGAGATTCTGAATGTCACAAAGACAATTTAAGAAATTAAAGCAAAGGTGTGGTCGTGGTTAGTAGCGAAAAATGTATTAGAAAATGAGTGTTCGTTTGTAAATTGACTATTAAATCCTAGATAGAGTAAGAAGAAATAGTGTAAAATTTTAGTTCATTGTAAATTTTACTCCAAAAAGTTTTTATAAAATTTTTATTGCCTGATAAAAAAAAAAGAATAAATTCAACATTTTTTACAAATTAGAATAATCGAGATGGAATTACGAACCTCATTTTTTTTAGACGGAAATTTCGATCCTCTTTAAGCTATTTGTTTTTGGATCTTTTCATATTATGTCTCTTTTTCCATGCAAAAAGAACCTTCTTTTTTTTTTTTTTTCAAGAAATAGTTGAATGTAGCAATTTAGAATTTTTTTTTCCTTTTTCTTTACACGAACCCACAAATGCAATAATTTACCCTGGTGTCGTTGATAACTTATAATTATAAAAAAATAGACAATTTTTTTATATGGAACAATATTTTTTGTGGAACGAGTTGTGAGATATATATTATATTCTTATAAACTTTTTATATTTTTACTTGTATATTATCTATAATTCTTATCTTTTTTTTTGACAGGTTCTTATCAATTATCACACTTAGACAATGTATTTGTTACATGAAAATAACTCTAAGACCTTTTAGAGAAAATGTAAGGCATGAGATTTATAATTAGCTAGTATTAGCTTTTTTGTACTAGCTTTAAGATGGATATTAGAATAATTTTAGACTTCATATGATTTATAGGCTAAGTCTTCTATGCATTCAGGTGCACTGTGTACTTATTATACATTTTAAAAACATGTAACTTGCTATATTGAAATATGCAATTTATTTACACTGAACTGTGCAATTATTAATATGAAAAAATAGTTGCACATTTCAGTATAAATAAATTGCATATTTCAGTATAACAAGTTTTATGTTTTTAAAATGCACAATGAGTGCATGATGCACCTAGATGCATGCACATGAGACCCACTCGATTTTATATTATCTTTACTAATAATCTCTCTCTCTTATTATTTTTAAGGAATAATCTAAAAATTAAGAATGTAAGAAGTAGGTGAACGCTTGCTACTCATGTCTCATGGCCTACACACCAAATCCCATTTTGGAGTTGAGTCATAAGATCAGACCACTTGGGGTCTTCTCTGTTGAAATTTCAGTAAGTTAAGTTTGAATTTTTCACCAACCACAATTTCATATATTTAATATTGCAAAATGTTTTTTAAAAATAAAAGAAGAAATTCATGCGTATGATCACTAGGCTTTGTCTTAAAACTCTTAAATTGAATTATACAAGATTTTGAAGTTGGTGGTTAGTTAGAAATACTTTCTGTTGTAACTTTACTTATAAAAAATGACTAGAAAACCCGAGACTAGTGTTAGATCATTAGGTTTCTGATTATTCTTTTTGCTCCAAGTTAGCAAAAACATATAAATTGTACTATATTAGGTATAACTGGTACCTATTTTTTCATTCTTTAATGAAATTCACATACAAGATTTTATGTTACATGCAATCTGTATTTTAATATGCTAATACCATGTATGTAATAAAAATATTATAGACATCATATCCCACTATATACTAATAGAGAGTTGTATTTGCTTAGATGTCGTGTTGTGGTTAATTTCGCCCATGTGTCGTGTTGTGATTAATTTTGCTTACGTGTCTAATGATGTATTATTCTTATGTGGCACAATTATAGTGAACATGTATTATTTTTATTTATATTGATATTTAAGTAATTGCCAAATTTAATGGTTGATTGCCATAAACTTAAATGTCTCATAAAATTTAATAACATTCTTTATATTACATATTTTAATTCTAGGTAATTTTATTTTTTTGAATTTTCATAAAATTCACTAATTAAGAAGGTTTTTTTTTATATTAATTTTAAAGAATTTTTACCATAATCGATGTAATTATTATCAATGTTAAGTTGCTAATAACCTCCTTTTTTATTCTATTCCCAAAATACAAATGCTATTTTATTTATGATAATAAATTTTGTATAATCATAATCAATGACATTTTTTTTTGAATTACAAGAGGGTTAGCTTTTCGATTCTTTGTGACAATCAATTACAGGTGTGTATCAATGATTAAATATTGCACATACAGAAAATGTGACATTGTATTTACATTTTTTTTAAATGTTGTTATTGTATAATTGTTCAAATTCTACCTTATAATTTTTTTAATCCTCAGTGTATCATAAATTTGTTGTGATTTTTCATTCATGTTTATTATAGAAATATATTTTTATGAAGTATTTAGGATCGAACTTAATGTATAGAGCTTAAATTACTAATTTTCATAAAATAAAAAGATAAATTGTGAAATTCCGCATAATTACGCGGGCACTGTACTAGTATAGTACTAGTGTAGGGCCCATGTATTACACGGAAATTTAAATATTAATTTTATTGATCACATATATTATTATTTTAATTTAAATGAATTGGTTAAATATAATTTTTTTTATCAAATAACTTAATATATTTGGTGCTTAAGGGCACATATATTTAAATAAAATATTTTAATTTTATCCTCTCATCTAAGTGTCTACAATACACTCAACTAAAAAATATTTTATCTCCTCAAATACAACAAACAACTCTAACATTAAATACCACCCAAACAGTAAATGGTCAATCGAGTGCGGGATGGAGGGAGTATTTTTTTATACCTTAATTAAAAAAATCAAATTAAAAAAAATTCAATAGTTACCACTACAATTTATAAATTATGTTAAAACTTGAAAGGCAAAAAACTGCTCTCCCGTCTCAAAAAGATAATTCAATTCATTTCTACCCTTATATACTGAATGACAAAATAAAAAAATTGGAATTAATATATAGTTAAGTTATATATAACTAACTGTTAAAAAAGTTATAATTAACTAACATATATACTTGTCCTATAAATATATTCTTCTCCTCTTCTCAAGAGATGTTTTACTAATAATCTAATGTGTTTGTCTTTCTTAAAATTTGTAATTATTTTTCCTTTATTCATATCATGCATTTACTTCCAAATTTCAATACCACCTTTGGTGATTGCCAAGATTGAAATCAACCATTTGCAATTCATCATTTAGCACATATTTAACTACATGCATGCTCAAAATTTAGAACTATAAACATATAAAAAAAAATCATCACATTCAAAAAATTAATCACAACAATTTATGAATTAATGTACTACCTTAGAATTAGGTCAAAAGTAGAAATGGTATAACACTATTATGACTGCCCAAAAGTAAACCTACATTACAACATAATTTGTTCACTCAACATTGAGAAAATTGATTAAACTTCAAAAAAGATTTATCACCTTATAGTTATACATCAAGTAAGATTTTTTCTGCTTCTACCAAATGAATAAACCTCCTCCCTGTAGTACATAACTATATTCCTTCTATGTTCAAAATTCCCTATTGATTGCAATGGGAACTTCAATTTGGGAATACCTCGGTTTGTTCCAATATAGTTTTGCAGTGGGAATTTTAGAAAAGCAAAAAATGGTAATGACATGGAATAACTTGTTTGGTCTCGATATCCGAGTGCAAAGGTTCCAGTGCAGTTTTGCAAGATCCTGTGCATCAGCAGCGCCACAATGCAATTTTCCATTTTTAAAAATAATACATTCAAAGATTAAATGAATAAAAATTAGTAGCTATATATACATTGTAATCACAATTCCCTCAAAAAAAAGGTGATGTTATAATAATGCATTAAACTCTTGATCAAGAAACATAACTTACCCCCCTCAGTTGATATAAAAAGTGACATGTCAATTTGGCTACAGCCTGCACAATCAAAAATGGAATCCCTCATAAACCACTTGAAATAGGTAGTGGGTTGGTAAAACAAACAACTATGAATTATGTTATAAAAATCGCAATAAAATAAAAATGTAAACAAAAAAGGCTCAATTGAACATAGTCTTAAAGAAAAAAATAATTAAAAAATGATGAATTACCATGAATATGTTATATGGAGATAATAAAAGGTGAAAGAGAATATAGAGAAACCTACTAAACACTTTGTGCTCTAACAATTCGTGCCAACTTGTACATAAATGCATAAATGACACTACAAAGCTACAACATCAATCAGAGAACATTATAAAGCTAAATCAGCAAACTCATTGATAACATTTGTACACAACACAAATTGCAAATGCCTTTGCTTGCCTAAATCTTAAATCAACTAATCAATCATTATGAATAAATTATGTTGATCACAACACAAAATAAAATAATGCAGAAAAAATAACCAATACCACAAATTCTCATGCATAAACGACGATAGAGAATATAGACATACTGGTAAAGACGACTACATGTTGGCAAACTGAAGACGAAGAATAGCCCTACAAAAAAAGAAAAACTAAAGACATCCGAAATTTATATACAATTGAAGAAAACTCTAGGCACAAGTAAAAGCATATATGTCAAATTAATTTTTAACCGTGATCTGAAATTTTTTATCACCTCAATCCTAATTACAAAAAAAATAGAATAGAGTGTACATTTTTTTTTAAAAAAATTGTACTAAACTTCTAACTCAATTTTCGAAGATTAGTTAATCGAAAATCAACAATATATATTATGAGCATTTTTTTTTTGAAAACCAATTCTGAACATATTTTTAGGAAATAATTAAATTAATCAAATCTTTCTATCAAACTATTTTCCCTTTATTCTATTTTTAAATTATTAAAATTAATAATTGATACTCAATACTCATTACATATTATGAGTAGATTTTTAAAAAAAAAACCAATTATGAGCATATGTTTAGGAAGCAATTGAATTAGTCAAATCTTTCACTCAAAATATTTCCAATTTATTCTATAAATATTAAAATTAATAATTGATACTCAATACTCATTAATTATTGACACATCATCATAACTATTTTTAATCAACTCAATAATATGCTGACACTTGGATAAAACTTTATAAGAATTCGACACATCGTTCAATTCAACCACAGAACGACACATCATAAAAAAAACTCCCTATTAATAATATAGAGGATAATATAAAGATGAGAGGTGGGGAATCCCCAACCCACACACACAAAACTAACCCCACAGGTTTCCTAATATTTCATCCCCATAGTGACAAGAATGTGAATACGTGGTCATTTGAGGGCATCAAATTTATTATAAAGTCATTTAATCTGAAATATTCACGGGCATCAAATTCTATGACTATTTTTTCAACGCATGGTTGTTGGAAATAGTTGACCTTTAGGCCCTCAAAAGTTGATATAATGTAGTTTAGTTCACAATTGATGGGCTTAACGTTTCTCAACTAGAAAAAAAAAAAAGAAAAAAAAAAAGAAAATGTATCTAAGGTACATAAAATAGAGAAGTGATTCTAGAAAGAGAAGTCACGATTTTTGTGACTCTACAGGTAAAAAAAATTGCACTTTGTTTGAAAAAAAAAAATTGACTTTTGTCACGAAAAACACAAAAATTCAGACTTTCACTTTCAAGAAGCCTCAAGTGTTTGAGAATGCACCTTAGAGCATTAGCCCCCAAAAAAAGAGCCCATCAAATCCCAACCCTGCTTGAAAACTATTATGTTTATATTAATTTATTAACAAATTAAAATAGTCAAGAATGAAATGAAGAAAATTATAAGCACAAGAAGATAGGTCCAAAAACATTATGTTTAAATATAGGCAAAACAATTTGTGAATTTCGATTCACGTGATTTTTTTAATAATATCACTATTATACATACAAAATATTACTGTTGTGTGATTTTGAGATAAACAACACCTAAAATCGCACTATTTTAAGAAGTGTCAGTTTAAATGCACAATAATGACACTCGAAATAGAGGGTTCATATAAATACAGAGGTACACTTGCATGAGACGGTTTCACGGTGAATCGGATATAAATTAGGCATTGATGTTTTAACATTTTGGAAGAGGTGGTTGATTTAAATTTGAATAAACTTCACAATATTATATTTAGTTTGATCAATTCCACTCACTGAGATTAATTGGAATATAAGTGGTGGACATGCTTATGTAGTTTAACTACAAATCAATGTATCTAAACTTCTTGCTGCTATATAGGTGGAAAATCCATAGATTAATTATTAATCACAATATAATTATAGCTCATGTGCAAACTATCGTTTAATATTAACACCGTATATGATGTATGCTTTAACAAAAAATATTCACATATTAAAGATATACTACTGACTATTGATTAAATTATAAAGAATGCAGTAATTAATTCATTGGAACCAAAAATAAAGTTACTTAATTACAATTTCAAAATACTGCATATCAAATTAACTTTGTGAAGGTAACAACAATTGAGACTTTTAAGGTAAATGCTTTTCCAATATATTATTGTTAATGTTAAAATATTTTCATCATAAAAATGTTAGTCTCACCATGTGACTAATCTTTTAAGAAATCAGTTAATAAAATATAGAATTTCGTACTATCATTATAATATACCTAACATTTCACACATTGTCAAACAAGTCGTTGTAGTATAGTGGTAAGTATTCCCGCCTGTCACCCGGGTGACCCGGGTTTAATCCCCGGCAACGGCGTTCATTTTTGTTTTTGTAATACTGAAAATTTACAGAAAATATAATAACTATGAAAATCACAGAATATGCAGATGCCCGTCTAGCTCAGTTGGTAGAGCGCAAGGCTCTTAACCTTGTGGTCGTGGGTTCGAGCCCCACGGTGGGCGATTAAATCTTTTTGTTTTATTGAAGAAAACAAAAATTTGTGCTAATCAACTCATAATGTGGGTTTTTTTTTGGTCCGATGTGCAATAATTGGGCCTACTATTAACAAAATCTTGTAATAAACAATTCCTAATGGGGCTTTGTCTTGGGCTGATGTGTAGTTGGGCCTAATCTTAACAAAACGGTTCGGTTATTCGCACCCCTTAATTAGGAGATACACTCGATTAATTCACTCACCCATTTTTTTTAGTTGGGTATTTATTTTAGTTTCAATGAGTGGGCGTGAGATTTGAATATGAGACTTGGTTCGAGTAGAAATAAATATGCATCTGGCATTGGGATAAACTTGTAAATGTACAAATATTGAGACATTATTGACGACAAAGTCTTGTTGATTAATTTCAAGTACCCATAGTATCCAATAATCTCAACCATTTACTCCGAGCATGTTCTAATAAATTAAGGTGATGTGACAGCTTTACTAAAGCAGGAAATTGAAAAAGGGAAAGCAAAACCATCCAAGAGTTAAATAATTAAAGTACTACAGAGATTAATCTGTAAGTAATCTTAAACTAATTAGTGATAAGACAGTATCCATCAAAATCAGTGATCTTCCAATGAGTTGTAATAAAGGGCCCTAACTTTGTGTTATGCATTAGTAAAATTGTAGATTAATTAATACTTATGACAACCCTATCTATGTGGATCATAACTTTCCTTGATTTAATGCAATTACACCTAAAAGCCTTCAAGGTAATATATTTTTATACACACGTATTGTCTTAGAGGAACAAACGGTCTCATGGTGAGACGGAACATAATTTGAACATTGATATTTTTACGCTTTAGGAGGAAAAAATATTAATTTATGCTAATTTATACCCCATCTCATATTAATTTTTATCATTGTGTGTCTTAAAAAACATGGTAAGGCCGAATTAGCATATATGTTAGGTATTCTTTGTATAATAAGACAAATATTTAAGATTTTTATATAAATAGAATAAATTATAGAACTATATATAATGGAAACTTTAATAAATTATATAACTGAGATCTGAATCAGTATAAGCTTACATGGCTTGGATATAAAATCATAGAATGAGTCTCGTGTGCATTCAGGTGCACCGTCTATTTATAATATATTTTAAAAACATGTAATTTGTTATATTGAAAGATGCAACTTGTTTACATTGAACCGTACAAGTATTTTTTTTCATTAATAATTGCACGGTTCAATGTGAACAATTTGTATCTTTCAATATAATAAATTGTAAATTTCTAAAATGCAGTATAAGTACACCTAAATGTATACTTACACTTAGCCTTAATCATAAGCAAATATTGAGGATACAAGTCTACTTATTTGACTAGTTCTGTAAAGAAAGGATCATACAATATATACGCATTTTAGATTAATTTTCATTTTTTATTTATTTTAAGTTAAACAGGATTACTTTTATTACGTGTACTTGGAAATTTGGAATGAATATGCAAGTGAATTATGTTGCTTTTCAAAAAAATAAAATAAATATATATATATATATATATATATATATTTATTTATATAAGTAAATTTCATAAGAGCCACATGAATCATGGGAAGTATATTTTGGACTATGAGAAAAAGGTTAATAATAAAGGGAGGCATTTGATTTGAGAATATTTAGAGTTCAATTATTGAGCACTTATAAGTTATAACCCTACTACTAACTCCACCCCATCTTTCTGTTCTTTATTTTTTAAGTCACTTTCTTGAAAAGGAGAGAAATATAGACAAAGTTATGCATGCTCAGACAAATATTGAAAAGGAGAGAAATCGTCTAATCTTAAAGACCTCAATTATAAGTCTCCGATGGCTTGCACTTTAAGGTTGTGCTTTTAGAGGTAATGATGAGTCTTCATCTTCATCTAATCGAAGGAATTTTGTTGAACTGGTGAAGGCTTTTGCAAGTATGAATAAAGAAGTTAATGAAGTTGTTCTTGATAATGCTCCAAAAAATGCCCAATATATTGCTCACGAAATTCAAAAAGAGGTTTTGAATATTATGGTCAATAGAGTACGTCGAATGATTCGTGAAGAAGTTGGCGATAAATATTTTTGTATCCTTGTTGATGAAGCACAAGATAGCTCCAAGCAAGAGCAGATGGCTATTATCTTGAGGTTTGTGAACGATCATGGAATTTTGACTGAACGATTTTTTGCAATTAAAAGCGTTAGTGACACCACTTCATTAAATTTTAAAATAGATTTCTCATCATGATCTTCGGGTTGAGAAAATGAGAGGCCAGGGATATGATGGTGCTAGTAATATGCGTGGTTCATGGAATGGACTTCAGGCATTATTTCTTAGAGATTGTCCATATGCCTATTATGTTCATTGTTTTATGATCGCCTACAATTGGCATTAGTTTCGCGTTAAGGCATTCATGGAATGGACTTGAGCATTATTTCTTAGAGATTGTCCATATGCCTATTATGTTCATTGTTTTATGGAAATTCATTTTTAGCACTTGGATAATGTTGTTTGGGAATATTTCTCATATAATGTTGTTCAACTTCTTCAAAAAACGTGTCTCTCATGCATGTTGCTCAAAGACATGAAATTCGTAGTTTATTGATTGCAGAGGAGCTTGATTCTCGGCGTGGTGCCAATCAAATTGGTAATTCTGTTTGGAGCTACTCGTTGGAGTTCACACTATAACTCCGTGAAGAGTTTGATAGGTATGTATGCTGCAACTTGCAAAGTGTTTGAATTTCTCATTGAACATTCTCCAAATGGAAGATCTAAAGTTGAAGTTCAAGGGGTTTACAAAAATATGACAAGTTTTGAATTTGTATTCACTTTACACCTGATGCATACCATTATGAGAACTACTGATTCTCTTTGTCAAATTCTTCAAATTAAAGTTCAAGATATTTTTTTGGTATCGCTATTGCGTTTGTCTCTACTACTAAAAATCTTCTTAAGAAATTGAGAGAATGTGGTTGAGAAGAATTTCTCGAAGAGGTCAAAGGTTTTTGCTTGAAGAATGGTATTGATGTCCCCGATTTGGATTCTCCGTATAAGGTTGGTCGTTCTCGTGGGCAACCTACAATTGAACATCATTATCATTTTGATGTTTTCAATGGAGCAATAAATTACATCTTGATGGAGTTGAATACAAGATTTAATGATGTGTCTATTGAATTGCTTTCTCTCAGTGTTGCCTTAGATCCTAAGAATTGTTTTGAATCATTCAATAGTGATGATATCTGCAAGCTTGCAAGGAAATTTTATCCTGAAGATTTCAATGATCAAGATATTGTTGCATTAAAGTATGAGTTGAGACATTATAAGGATGATGTGTTGGTGCTGCAAAAGTTTCGAGTTTCTACACTTGTTGAGTTGAGTCAACTACTTAACGAGAGTGGAAGGTCGGAGCCCTACGTTATGTTAACTAGACTAATTCATCTAATTTTGACATTGCCTGTTTCTACTGCTACAACTTAGCGAGCATTTTCTGCAATGAAGCATGTGAAGATGGCACTTCGTAATAAGATGGGAGATGATTTACTTGGAGATTCACTAATGCTTTTTATCGAGAGGGACTTTGTTAAAGATATAGATATAGATTCAATCATTGATGAATTTTATGCTTTGAAGTCTCGTAGGGCTCAACTTATGTGAACATCAAAATATTTTGGTATGTATGAATTTTAATTCGTTCTATTTACTTTTCAGCCTACCCCAATACTATATTCTGGATCCGTCCCTGTGTCCGAACAACTTCCCGCCTCATATGTATTAATATACTCTTTTTTATAATACAAATTCAAACAGTAATGTTTTTTGGTGTACATTACAATTAAAATCATATATTCCAATAAATCTAATTAATATTTATCAATGAGAATAACTAATATCAACTACTCCCTTCGTCCCAAACTATATGGTAAAGTAGCAATTTTTTTTGTCCCAAACTCAATGGTAAAATTACTTACACACTTTACAACTTTATCACATAAAATATTAATAAACAACACTTTTTACTCCCAATTACCCATCACTTTATCATATAAAATATTAATAAACAACTCTTCCTACCCCACCACTTTATCACTTTATCATTATTCCACTAAATTCTTATAAATAATCAGAATACAATAGAGTTTGAAATAGAGGGAGTAATATTTTTTTAATAAAATAAAAATATATTTAAATTGTACAATTGTACATAAATATATGCAACATTAATTAACTGGAAGTCGTTTTTCGCCGAATAACATTATATATTTTGGTCAAAGCCGTGTTCGTGTAGACCTTTTCCTCCAAAGACCCAACCACGTACGTAATTCAAAGAACTCAATTCCTCGATTATTTATATATATTTATGATCGAAGTTCAACTGCCTAATTCTAATAAAATATAATAAAAAGTACCTAATGAACAATATTGTAATAAATAGAGAATAAGAGGTACATGACAAATTTTTGGATAGAAACACGATAGACAAATAATCCCATAACCCACTCTTCGTCTACAAAATTAAATAAATATCCAATATGCTTCTGCAACTCTCTATCATCTTTCTTCTTCCACTACCATTTTCCTCCGGTTCAATTGCCAAACCCGGGTTGCCCCGATCGATGTGGAAATCTACCGATTCCATTTCCATTCGGAGTCGGGTCAGATTGCTACATGGGACCATCCTTTGAAATCCTGTGCAACACTTCCGCCAACCCTGCAACACCGTACCTGATCTCTACTATTAATTCAGAAATCGTTGAATTAAACCCGGCCCAGATTAGGGTCAAGTTTCCGAACCTGGCGTTGACTTCGTACGGTCAAAATAGTACGGTTTATACGGTTAGCTATAGTTTGTCGGCTACTCAATATACGTTCTCGTATGACAACTGGGTCACCGCCGTCGGCTGTGACGATACGCTGGCGGTGACCGGGCAAGCCAACCGGAGCTTCTTTGCCGGCGGTTGCGTAGCGTTTTGTCAGAGGAGGGATGATGCCGGCGGAACCGCGTCGTGCCCGGATGATGGTGACGGGTACGCGCTCGGTATTGGCTGTTGCCGGACCCCTATTCCTAGAGGTAATTATTAAATCGGATTAATGGCGTTTTTTTAATATTGATTAGTACTCCCTCCTTCCACCTTCCACGAATTTAATGTCATACTTACTATTTTGTGCAAAATTTAATGTGAAAATTATTTATTATTATAATTTTTTTTTAGGGTTAAATGGTAAAGTATTGATTTTTGATGTAAATAAAAGATAATAAAGTTGATTTTAGTGTGGAAAAAGTAATGATATTATTTTTAATTTTCTAGATATTTGAGGGTAAAGTTTAAAGGAGTGCAATTACTTTATTTCCTTTTTAGAAATGTGACAATGAATTCGGAAATGACATTTCTGACAAATGTGACATTAAGTCCGGGACGGAGAGAGTAATAATTAGGAAAATAGATTTTTTTTGTTAATTTATTTTTTTATTTTGATTCTATTATTTTTTTAATTTTGGTTTTCGTTCTTTAACTTTTATATTTTTGACTTTTTGGCATATTAGCTTTTAAATTTTGATTTTGAACCGCAAATTACATGAATCAAAATAAAAATAAAAAATAAAAAAGAATATAAGTTATTGGACATAAATTAAAATTTAAAAGTCAAAAGAATCAAAAATTTGAAAGTTTACAAGTTATAAAACGAAAATTTAAATATAAAAAGTCGACTAAAATTAAAAAGTGACAAAATTACCAGACGGAACCTAACCTATAGTAGTAAATTAAGGTTAATCACATTTTCGGTCATAGAGGATTCTTGCCTCACCAAATTAATCCTTTTTTCACCAATTTTGGTCCTGTAGAAATTTTCCGTCCAAAATTAATGAATGTTGATGCGCGAAATATATATTGTTGGCAAATTGATTTTATGAAATTGATAATTTTTTAATCAATTTTGGTCACCTGGTAATTTTTGTATTCTGGTCAACTAACGGATCCCCAGTTGGGACCAAAATAACAAAAAAATTAACTTAAAATTCTCCCCTTTCTTATAAGCAATATTACAACTCTCTCGTCACTACAGGCACAACGAACCTGGTTATAAATATAAGTGACGTGAGTAGGATTTGGAAACGGCAGAAGCTTTACCCTAGCAGCTATGCCTTTGTGGGGGAGAAGGGGAATGCTACTCAATCCGAGTATTCGTATCGTTTAAAGGACCTCGATGAATCGACGTCCCTCTTCTTCGCCAACAATTGGGCGGCAAGAAATACGCCGCCCGTGTTGTTGGACTGGAGGATTGGGGTTGAGAAATGCGGCCAAGCACGCCGCAACCCGGATACTTTTGCCTGTCAGGGCAATAGCTTTTGCACCGATTTTGATGCTAACGTTGGAGGATACCTTTGCAATTGCTCACAAGGATATGAGGGCAATCCTTACCTCACCCCAGGATGCATAGGTTGGTGAATTTGTTTTATTATGCTTATATTCTTTGTATCGTCTTATAACTTTGCCACTTTTTTATTTTGGTACAATTGTCTTTTATGGGTTAATTGCACTTTTGGTCCATGTGAATATGCCCTCACGAAAATTGTGTATTTTTTAACAAAAGTGGTCCCATATTTTTTCTCCGTCAAAAAACTAACAGATAAAAATCTGTTAAGAGGGTGTTTAATAACCTAAAGTACCTCAAAGTAAAAATCTAAGGATGGTTTGTATATTGGTGCAAGATAGACACCGATGAATGCAATGCTGATAGTCCATGCGCTTCAAATTCGGATTGCATCAACACTCCCGGCTCCTTTCAATGTCAGTGTCATAGAGGATATTACGGTGATGGAACGTTAAAGGGCACCGATTGCAGTCGCGTCCCGCGGTCCAAAGTCATCACTAACGTCGCAATAGGTATAATTATTTCAATACGTTCTTCAAACTGTATTCTCGTGTTGATGAATCTGATATCACATATACATAATTAGTTGATTTGATGAAATCGAGTTTTAAGTCTAAATGAGAATGATCAGTATATACACTTATAAGATACAAACCTTTGTTATATATAGAGTGAAATTTCGACACACTAGTTGTGCTGGTGCAATTTTAATCAACAAATTTTCATTTTTAGTAGGAAAATTTTCAAATTTAGTCAAGTAATTAACTTAGATCGATTCAAATTTTTAGTCCTATAACTTTTCATTTTTTCAATTTTAGTCATTTTTATCAAAAAATTCAAATTCGCCAGAATAAGGGTGTGAGGCAAAGGTGATCCCTTATTCTGGCAATATTTTGAATTTTCCAATAAAAAATGACTAAAATTGACACCTTCACTACTAAAAAATTAAAAAAGTGAAAATTGCAGGACTTACATATGAAATCGACCAAAGCTTCTGATACTAGCATTTTTTTTCGTGCTTCATATTAACCATTAAAATGAGTAAAAATTACATCAGCACATATTGCCATATATCTTTAGATGATAATACTTATACACACAGGTCTAGGCTCTGGATTTGGATTCCTACTACTACTCGCAATATGTTTTTGGTTGCACAAAGTATTCCAGAAAAGAAAGAAAAGAATGCACAAAGAACAACTCTTCAGACACCTCCTATTGCAGCATCAAACAAACGAAGACACACTTCGCAACACCAAACTCTTCCCCGCAAAAGAATTGGAGAAAGCCACGGACCACTTCAACGAAAGCCGAATTCTGGGGCAGGGAGGGCAGGGCGTAGTCTACAAAGGAATGTTATCCGACGGTAAGATTGTGGCAATCAAGAAACTGAAGCAGCTCGATGATGATCAAATGGAGCAATTCATAAACGAGATCGTTATACTATCTCAGATCAATCATCGCAATGTTGTTAAATTGTTGGGGTGTTGTTTAGAAACAGAGGTTCCCCTGCTCGTGTACGAATTTTTGCCTAATGGCAACCTCTTCGAGCTCATTCACGATCCTGACACGGAATTTCCGTTCTCATGGAAAAACCATGTCAAGATCGCTGCAGATATAGCGGGGGCACTTTCGTACTTGCACTCTTCGTCCTCGATTCCAATCTATCATAGAGACATTAAGTCTAGTAATATCCTTTTGGACGAAAAGTACGTAGTTAAGGTGTCCGATTTTGGGACGTCTAAATCGGTTGCATTGGATCAAACTCATGTAACGACGTTGGTGAAAGGGACATTTGGGTATTTAGACCCGAGTATTTCGAGACGAGTCGGTTCTACGATAAGAGCGATGTTTACAGTTTTGGAGTGGTGATAGTGGAACTTTTGACTAAAGAAAGGCCGATATCTATGGCGCGGGGCGGAGGGGGAGAGGAATCTTGCGACGCGTTTCCTTGCGTCCATGGAAGGCAACAATCTCGACGCGATTTTAGATGCACAAGTTTGTAATGAAGGTAGAAAGGAAGAAGTTATTGCAGTGGCTAGGCTTGCTCAAAGGTGTTTGCATTTGAGGGGGAGGATGAGGCCAAGTATGAAGGAAGTAGCTACGGAATTGGAAAGTTTTAGGATGTCTGAAATGCCATCAAGTGTTGAAGATGAATATAAGGAAGTAAGAGTTTATGAAGCTAAACCTATGATGATTTCAGACATTGAATACACGTGGACTAATAGCAGTTATGGTGATGCCTCGACTCCCTCCGATACACGTCCATTCATGATTGATATGGAAAAGAATTGAATTACTTTGTCTATATCAACAAACTATTAGCAAAACCCTTCTTTAACAATGATAATTGTTCTGTAACTAATCTTTTTGACTTGCAAATTATTGTAATGAATGGTCAAATACTTATATGTACATATATGCTGTATAATTCAAATTTAAATCCATTCTCCCAAATACTATCAAGGTATACTTACCTACGTGCGTATATATAATTCTTCTTAAAAATAAAATTTTATTTCTTGAATTTGTTACAACTATGTTTTGTTGTTCCTAAAATTAATTCTTGTATTCGGATTTGGATAGTTTTTTATAATCATATGTTACTATTAATCTATAAGTGGCATTAGAATCATAGTCGGTCTCCTGTAAAACTAACTGGATCCATGCATGTTTACTGAATGTATCCAAATCCGACTCTTTAATTATCACGATTTATATTTTTTTTTTAATATAATCCTTGACTAGTACACTTTTGCAACTAATATCATTCAACAATATAAGCAATACCTTTCAGTTATATGATTTAATTTTATGAATTCTGATATGTAAAACTTGTTCACAATATATATATATATATATGGCCTTAAAATCATGATTCATTCAAATTCTTGACTTTTTAATCATTTTCTAATTAAAAAAAAACAAACGTACTTTTTTTCCTATCCAAATTCAGACAGACGTACAAGACTTCTCTACTAGGTGAGGCGGTCCATCATCATTCTACTATAATTGAACAATCTGAAGAAGCAAAAGGCTATGATGCCAACTCCATCATCATTTCTGACATGGAAGAAACATGGAAGTCTTAGATTCCGTTATCTCGGACTCATAAACCCTACATCTGCACCTATTTACATTATTAATAATAATATTAACACTTTTACATAATTTTCAACACAATACTCAATCATTCAATCATTATTATAATAATATAATAATACAAATCAATCAACTTTTTTATAATCCTATATAATCATATCTTATAAAATCTCAAAACAAACATACAATTTTATTATTCATTAGAATTTTAAAATCCTAGATTTCAAAGTCCAAAATTTCCCACGCCCACTATAAGCCTAAAACAAACACACCCTTAATTACTTTAAACACAAAGAATCCAAAGATCGAGATCCACTTTAAAGGAATCTTGGACACCTAGATCAACCAACCACTGCGATCTTTTTTTGGGCCAATTTTAAATACATGTCTGAAACCAAGTAAGCTAGTGTATCAGTATAATTGATAAGATAAAAGTATTTGAAAGAACTAGCTATTTATAAAAATGTAATATCTGATATACGTATACTCCCTCCATTCAAATCTTGACTACTACATTACTGTGTGCTCGAATTTAAAAAAAAATATTTATTAGTATTTTATGTGATAAAGTGATAAAATGATGGGGTAGAAAGAAGAATTCAACTTTATTAAAGAGTCAAATAATATTTATTAAAGATGATAAAGTGTTAAGGTATGAGAGAGTGACATATGGTAAATAAATGAGTTTTTGAAGAGTGTGAGTTAAAGTGAGTATTTCCATTTAAGGAAAGACATGTAGTCAAGATTGAGACGCCCAAAACGAAAATAGTGTAGTTAAGATTGAGATGGAGGGATCGAGTATCATTTTTTAATAAAAAAAAATAGCTTCTAGTTTTGAAAAGGGTATATATAGTTAATTTCATTATGTCTTAATTCCTTGTTTTACTTGGTTGAACTTGCTTGAAACATATATATGATTATATCAAAATATCAAATAAATTCAACATTTCGTAGAATTCATAAAATTAATCGACTGTAAAATATATAAATTCTCGAACTTATATAGTACTCAATTTGATTTCATTAAAAACATCCAACAAAGTACTAAGTCATTTCTATAACTCAGTAATTATTAATTAACAAGCTATCTAGATATCATTAATATTAACAACTACAGCATTATATATTATTAAAATTTACTAAAAAAACATGAGATTTTCAGACGACACTATAAAACTATTCTTAAATCACAAAACGAGCTTGATATACATATTCACGCGGTATTAATTAGCTAGACAAATTGCAAAGCCCGTGCATGAAATTCTTGAAATTGAAATCAAGAATTAATTTCAAGAAAACCCCAAATAATTTGAGACGGAATTTTGGCGCTTCAAATCCTTATAAAATTTCATGATGAACTCTTCAGCAGCCTCATCAACATGATTATCTTCTTCAAAATCGCGTAACGGAAAAGGCGAATCAGTTACTCTCAGTTGCCTCACCATCGGGCTCGGGCTGAATCCCGGAAGAGCCGGTGAGGCCGACGCGCTGTGGAATATCTCGAGGGCCGCCGCCATGACGTCAGCGTCGAAGTGCGACGGCGCGTGGAAGTGCTTGCGGTTGTTGAGGTGGAAGTCGCGGCGGCTGGAGTGGTGGTGGTGGTGGAAGATGAGATTTTGTATGGCGGCTTTGCCGGCGAGTTTTCCACGCTTCATCATCATGCTGAGGTCACCAAATAATTTGCCCTTTGATATGCCTTTTCTCACCATGAAATACAATATCCGTACCATTTTCCAGATTTTTTTGGATATAATTGGCAGATTTTGCTCCATTTTTGTATATGATTTTTTTTTTTTGTTAGTCTTTTTTTAAAAGGAAAGGTTGATTGAGAGAGAGAGAGATTAATTGGAAGATGATTTGGAAATGTGAGATTAGTTGAGGGATGTAAGAGTGGTATTTAAAGGGCCGGGAGGGACACGATAGAAGGTGACACGCGAAATCTAACTTTGAGCAAAAATCGCTTCTCAACTTAAAGTTGAGTTCAATTTTAGTTCTATATTTTACTAATTTTATTAATATTAATCACTTTAGACTGCATTTACTTTGAGTGATAAGATTGGATAAATATTAATTGTCTAACATTATCATCCATTTACTTTGATTGATCAAAAAGTTCCGGGCAGGACCCTGCCCGTGGATAAATCTCAAATTTGTGAATTAAGTTTGATTATAAATCCCTTTAAAATAGGCCTTGATTATTAATTTTTACCGGGGATAATGTAAATAATACTCAAATACCCATTAATAAACAATACTAGATAAATTTAGATAATGTAAATCTCTTTTTTTTTTCCCTAGACAAAGTCAAATTTAGATAAATTTTTGGACGATTTTCAAAAATTGATTCAATTTTAAAATTTATAATTTCAAAGTAATATAATGGTTAATAGAATCTCATGCTTTCTTGGGAAGATAAATTTCTATTGTTGCTATATAATTCTTTGATTAAATGAGAAATTTCTGGTGGAGGATGAAGGGGGAGACAAATTTTAAGAAGAGGGGTAGTATAGTAAATATGTGAATTGAATTTTATGAAATCCATTCAAGTAGATGAGTAATAAGATATGTAAATTCAATCTCTATTTCTTATTTCATCTAATCTTATCATATCCACCCTAATTCTTATTTTCAAAGTAAATGTAGCCTTAATGTAACTTTTAGTCCTTTTTACTTGGAATTTCAATTTTTCTCAAATTAATGTGGGGATTTTAGGCCCTCCGTCCAAATTGACGACGTTCGTCCAGTTAAATTTTGTGAATGGTTTAGATCAACGTTGATTATCCACCAAAAAAAAACAGTAATTAATGAAGAGAATGAGGAAATAAAATTTTTTTAGGATAGTAATTTTGGGGGTTATGTTTTAAGGATAATAATTTTTTTAATTTGAAAATGTAAGACAATATATTTAAAATTTATAAATATAGAACAATGTGTTTAAAAATTTATAAATATAGGATAATATGTACATGTAAATATAGGACAATCTAACTCAAACAAACCTAAATCTCAAGTGACATTTATGATCGATTTGGGCTTATTCGGGCTCGATTGTCCTATATTTATAGATTTAAAAAATATTATCTTATATTTATATATTTTAAAACATACTGTCCTACATTTCCAAGTTCGTAAAATTACTTAAAACACAAACCCCACTAAATTATTGTCCTAAAATAAACATTTTTCCCAAGAGGTATTGCCCTCTCGACCCTCGATCACTCCGAGTTGCAACAAATTAATGACCGATTTTGAAATTACAATCACAGTGGAGGTGAAATCGAAACTTTAAATTGATTGAGGGTAACTTTCGTCAACATGACAAGATTTTTTTTTTAAAGCAAATATGATATTTTTCAACCAAAATTTTAAATTTTCAGTCCAATATATCTAAAATTTGATAAATTAAAAATGTAGAGGATTAAAATTAAATTTGAACAAAGATAGAGAACGGTATCTATGATATTATCTCTACAACCTCGTCAAGCTACACAAATCGTTCAATTTTGGTGTAGTTGATAAGAACATTCACGTGTGTATATAATATGTACAAATATTCTAAGCATGATATAAATTATAGTAATGGCGGATCTAGAAATTTTAAAAAGAATATGCACTACGATATGTATATATATATATATATATATATATATATATATATTAAATTTATACGTTTTTATGTATATTATGTGGCTAATTTGGTAACAACTCACAAACAAAATGATTAATCGAACAAGAACAACTGCGGAAGAACCGTAATTCTTCCTAGAAATGTGGGTGTAGGTATATAAGTGGAATGAGGGAAACATTCAATTTTAAAAAAAGAATATGAACTATGATATAAAGATATATATATAAAGCCGCGACAAAACATATATAAATATATATATAATTCATCTCTGCGGACGTGTGATAGCCTTCATATATTATATATTCTCGATGTGTGATAAATCTGCCAATATATATATATATATATATATATATATATATATGTGTGCCTGTAATTTTTAAGGGTGTTAATTTTTAATGAATTTAAGTAGGACATTAATTTTTTCCTTTGGTAAATGTAGATCATTTTTTCTAATCTGATAGCTCTAATAGGTTTAAATGTATAAAAAAAAAAATTATGAGTCTAAATTTGCAAAAACTCAAACTTTACGAGCATACATTTGCCAAAAAAAAAAAAAAAGAAAAAGAAAAGTAATATCCTACTTTTGCCAAACTGAAAAATTATTACTCTTAAAACACACTACCTTTAAGTTACGGGCTTAAAAGATTTTTTTTCCCACTATAGGAATACTAAAAAACAAAATTAAAAAATTGAAAATGTAAAAATAAATCCTAAAAAATGAGTAACATTTATAAAATGATGTCTCCAGTGAACCCGGATTATCGTAAACTCTCATTTTCAAGTATCATATATATACACTATCAATTTTAAAAAAATGAACTTATTTTTTAAACAATGATAATACATATATCTACATAACAGTGATAATAGCACGTATACATAACATGAATATTTGAACAAGAAAAATTCACATAAACTCGAGTTTAAATAAAAAATTTTCATACAAATATATACAATTTAAAACTTGAAAGTATATAATATTGATTACAAACAAATAAAATCTTTAGTTAAAGTGAATATATATATTTTCTATATTCAAAATGTAAATTGTAAATAGTATAATGTATATAAAGTGAGCCCATTGAGCCGTTAGATCCGCCTCGCCATGTAATTAAGACTCTCTCCCTATGCTTTTATATATGACCTAATATTATATGATAAAATTAAGAATTAGAACTGCATGCTATATGTGTAAGTGTGAACATAGAGGTTCCTTGCGATTCTCATTGACCCAATTAAATATCAGAGTTCAGTTTGACTATTTCTAATTACTTTTAAGAGTTTAATTTTAAAATACTTTGCCTTCCTTTTTCTTCTCCCAACTTTATAAGCTTTCTTATGTTTCTTTCTGGGCAAATACCAAGTAATTACGGCACATGAAAATTGCTGCGTATTAATGGGACATAGGACTAAAAGCAATTTTAAAACGCAAAGGAATAAAAAAGATTTCGGTGATTGATGCCAAACAATCGAACTAAAAAGTGTTATGAGCCTAAAGAAATAAATAAATAACTCAATAAATTGATTAGAATTCAAAACAAAAATTAAGTACTAATTAAGTTTGTGAGAATTCCACTGGGAAGGGGGACCAATTAAGGGTCTGAGTGTAATAAACCAAAATGGTTTCAATTAATCGTCTTAAAGGTTTACTTAGCAAAGGAGGTTTTTTTTTAATTAAATGCACGTCACAAATAAACTAGGTTTAAACTCTTGAAAAAAAAAGGTATAATTAATTAATTAATAGTGGATCTTTATAAGTTATACCTTTAGCTAGGCTAAATAAAATAATGATGGATTTCAAGAAAGAGAAAACGCATATAAAAAATTAAAAATGACAGGATTGAATTTTCATTTTTCTCAGTACTTAAAATACTTTTTGATGAATTAATGTTATATATCTAACAAGCAAATAAGTATTCAATTTATTGTTTTTTTTTTAGTTTAAATTTATTCATAATATGAAATTTATATCATTACACTTATAAATTAATATTATTATACTTATTAACTGGTGTTACTACATTTATAGATTAAAATCATAATATTAAATTATATTGGTTAATTTATAAAAGTAGTTGATCAATTTATAAATGTAATAGTATTAGTTTCATGTTATGAACAAAGTTCACAAGTGAGTTTGTATTTTTTATTTATTATGCGATCCATTTTTTATAATTATTGGGGTTAAATGGTTTTTTTTTTTGCATTTCTTCCTAATTGTATCCCTAAAAATATTTTGGAACTTTTTTTCCCTGCGAATCTTTTCGTATGTTTGTTTAATTTAGATTCCAACTTTCTGTCTTAAGCAGCTTCCTCGTCGCTTCGTCGGCAACATGCGCTACATGCGGCTGTAAATGCCTTAATTTATTTTAGTGAAAACAAAAGAAAAATAATTAGAATTCAGAAAAATATGGAGTAACATTTTGACAAGGAGTCACTTTCCTTATCACCCAATGCATCAATTTAAATTGGTGCAATTGAATTTAATTTTAATTTGAATGAACTATGTATTCTAAACTCTAACCCCTAAACAATGAACCATAAATCATATATGAACCATTCGGGCCGGGTTAACTATAAACCACTTGGGCTGAGTGAACCATGAACCACTCGTGCCAAGTTTAGGTCCGAGTCGAGAAAAAAAAAATAAAATTGAAATTAAAATAAAAAATAAAACTGAAATTGAAAACAACAAAAAAAAAACTAAAATTGAAAAAAAAATAAAAAAAATTCTTAAAATGATGCACAGGACAAATTTATTACTATTTTTTTTTTAAAGCTTAAACGAGAGCTTTTATTCATAAGAAAATACACAAGAGTACATAACTCTCGAAACAAGACGAAAGCCTCAAATTCACCCAAACAAACGGTTGCAACGAGACAAAAGAAAACACGAACTACCTACTTGGATTTGACCTTCAAAGAAAGATTACTAATTTATTTTACTTGTGCCTAAGCACAGCTAGCCCAGCTGTTCAAACTTTTATATATTAAAACATGGGCGATCGAAAAGCCTGTTAAAGTTCAAACCACTTCATGCCATAAAGCCAAACATGCGTATATTTGTATTATTCACTACCTTTTGTATATACTAAGTATATACTCCCATGTAATATATTTGATTTTTTTAAGTGTTTGTTATGATGGATTAAATCATGATTGATATTATAAATACCAATTAGGAGGGATAATGTTTGGTATTATAAATACCACCTAGGAGGTGGATGTATAATCATGGGAAAATGGGAAAATAAAATGCGGGCTTTCGGGCCAAAAGGAAAAACCATAAAATATAACAAACACTTAAAAATGTAGGATATGATTTGTTTTCCATTGTTTTCTTTTCTTTTTCCACATAACAAACGGGCATGTACACAATTTGGTTCCTGTGTGCGTGCAGTACTAATTTTGAAAAAAAGTAAGATAAATAAATGTTTTAATTTCTATCATGGGCTTTCACATTAATTTTGCATAAGAAAATAAAGTTATGCAATTAAATGGAACCCAACATTAGATGACAAAGTATAGGTGAACAAGCTTCATACAAGAATCTGTGAAATTGATTAAAGAGTGTGACTTATATTATTAAAATGTATAAGTTGTGATAATTAAAGAGTGTACCTTTTTACTGTAATTAATATTACTCATAATAATGAAGGATTGTGACTTATATTACAATAGGGTATTAATAGTGATAACTGAATTGTGTGACTTATTTTATAAAAGTGTTGTTGTGTTCGATATAATTATTCAGCATTAATCGAACACGTAAGAGAGACACGTGTAATATTTATTAAAATAATCATGCCTGATGGACAAGTGTGCTCGTTGCACGCCGACCAACCAAAGTTGCTCAACCACCTCTACAATGCAAAAATAGGCATGTTCGCCACTCGGATCGAGAAAGAGGAATCAAATGAGCTAAGTCAAAAGGACTCGAGACAAACACGAGGGCTCGCACAAATCCGAGCCCACGAACAAAATCGAGGACTCGGACATACTTAAATGCTCGCACACCATCCTCAAGACTTCGAGATAGTCGAGGGTCGATATGCTTTCATTTGCCGAGATCCTGAAGACTCAGATAATCTGAGGGTCAGTATGCTCGCTGCTCAGAGATCCTGAAGACTCAGATAATCGAGGTCAATATGCTTTCATTTGCTTCGAAGATCCTCGAAGACTCGATAATCTGGAGGGTCGGTGTGTCGCGACTTCGCACAATCCTAAAGTGGTCAAGTGTTCGCGACTCAGACATCCTGTAAGACCCAAACATCCCGAAGACCCAGACATCCTGAGGGCTCAAAGATGCTCGAGGGTCGAGATTCCAAAGATAAACCCGGACATGGCTAAAGGCGAACAAAGCATCGGCGAAAGCAAAAGGTTGATTTGGACGACCAAAAGAGTGCCTTCTGCATAAGCAAGCGCAAAGATCAATCTAGAAGACTAAGTTGGGAACGTGGCAATATCACCTGAATTCTTGCATGACGCGAAGTCTCCAGCTCATGCTTGCCAACCCAGCTCATGCTTGTCGGAGTGCTATAAATGGAAGAAAAAAGAACAAGAGAAGGGTTGGAGGGTTACGGAAAAAATTCCAGAGAGAGGTGAGGAACAGAAAAATTCGAGTGATCATTTATGCATACCAAAAACCTAGCACTTTCGGAGATCAAGACACCAAATCATCTTCATCTATAGTGATTCATCTTCATAAGATGTATCAAATATTATGCGATGTAAAACTTCTTAATCGACATCCCTGGCTTGGTACGCCCCCAGAGTAGTCATTTCTTGACGAACTGGGTCAACAAACACTTCTTATTTTCAGTTTATTTTACACGTGCATGTTTTGTTTGTGAGTCGTCACCGAATTAGCCACATAATACTCTCGATAAAAAATGACTTGCGACAATTGGTGATTTAGAAGGAGGTACCAAAAACCAACCCATACACAAACCCTTAGTTAAATAGAGGCGAAAAAAAAAATATAATGCCTCAATCTAGAATACACAAAAATAGAGGTCGGGACAAAGTTGACCTCATAATGGAAAAAAGAGGCTCGGCCTTGACCTCATAAAGATCAGGCAATGGAGACTATCAATCTTGAGGATATTGCCAATGATCCGGCGGCCACAACAAAGGCCATCACTTTCTTGCTACGAGCACAAAAAGAGAGGACTGAAAAAGAGTTGGCCAAGTTAAAAACTCAAGATGATGAAGAACGACGCTCGCATACACGATGGCGAGCAAGTTAAAAAAGCGTGAAAGCGGGCGATAAAAAAAGCGGATGATACGTCGATGACGAAACAACCTCAAGGGTCTAGACCATCGGCGTTTGGGCGTTTGAGGCTCTCCGCCAAAGACCGAATCGTGAATAATAAGCGGCGGGATCCATGGGAGGAACAACCAATAAAAATGCCCGCACATTCAGATTTTCATGATCATCCGCATGCCAAACAAAAATCGGCGGGAACAAAATTATCTATCCATCATCGATTGGGTAGTCAAAGCCGCGAACTTGGAAGGGGGGATCGCCCCATCACGAGCATGACCCATTTGGGTCCTCATGATGGGAAACAACCCCGATCTAAGTCTGTCGATTCCACAAAATTTGCGGAAATGCAAAAAAAAAGCCATCGAGGGTTTACAAAGCCCGACTGCCGCGCGACCAAAGGCCACCCTCGGCGAGCACAATACCACCTTTCGCCATTGTCACCGGCGATCATGGGCTGCTCCGAAATACAAGAGAAAGTGGCGTCCCGACCGCCAATTCCCATGTTCGATCTTTGAAGTCGACCCTCATGTCCATCTCGGCAAATACTTTCGGACTTTATGATCGCGATGGGGACCCGCAGGCCTTGATGCAATCGCCGATCATTCCACATGACTTTGGGTGATCGGGCACATAGATGGTTTTCTACTTTGCCATTGCGTCCATCACATCTTTTGCTCAATTGGGACAACAGTTCTTGTCCCATTTCTCATCCATGTGTGCTCGCCCGGCGCCAAAACAAAGGTTGGTGCATTTTTCCCAACTAAGAGGTGAGTCAGATCGAGCATACATCGAAAGATTTGATAAATGTTTGTATGATGGGGCCCCAGTTGAAGAGGATGCCAAGATCCTCGCTGTGGTCGGGGCGACCACGAATCTTGACATGTGGAAAGCCATGCATCAAGACCGGCGAACATATATTCAGAATTCCGAGAGCGAACGGCCAAAATCATAGCCATGCAAGATTTGCTCGCCCAGTCACGATTGGGTCAGGAACCTACAACTAAGAAAGTTTTCAGTAAGAAAGTGATGAATGAAGGGGGGGTACAAACCCCCAGGCTCTTTCAAACCTTTCGAAGAAAGAGCAGAAGCAAACGCCCTACGAAGTCTACTGGGCGTTTCAGCGGAAACTATTTTCAACCAAATCATAGATCGGGATATGTTGGATAGGCCGAGAAGAATCATAATGGACAAGCATCGGCTCAATGCTTCCAAATATTGTAATTTTCACGAGTACATCGGGCACAATACAGAAGATTGTCGCGACTTACTTCGACAACTTTGGAAGCTATACGAAGATAATCATCTTACCCAGTTCCTAAAAAAGCCGGCAAGCAGAGACTCGCGAACAGAAAAACAGAAGACCGAAGGGGTAAGCGAAAAGTCGAACAAACATCTGACAGTGATCCCGAAGAAGCACGTAAGAGGTCAGAATTACCCAAAAGAGAGCCTCCTACTGTGGGTAGAGGTCGACAAAGTCAAGAGATTCACATGATACGTCCTGAATATGGTCCAGTGGGTGGATGTTATCGAGCACCAACATTATCGAGCAGGGCGAAAAAAAGATGGAGATCGTGCCATGCAAAGCATCCATCAAGTGGAAGTGGCGAAAGCACATCACCAAAGACGCCACCCTCTCACCAAATTGTGTTTTCGAGAAAGACGATCTCGACGGAATAATAACTCCCCACAATGAATCCTTAACCATCGATTGCTCATCTCCTCCGGGTTGAAGGTGCACACGCCTCGGTTGATCTGGGAGCTTATCGCGAACATTTTGTTCACAACACTCTGCACCAAATGGAAAAGCAAGTTGGGGACTTGGCGGTTATATTGAACCATGTGATCATACCATAGTGGGTTTTGGGGAATCTGTAACCCGACCCTATGGTATGATTAGGTTAGGAGTCGAGTTAGAATCAACTCTAAATCCGAAGATCCGACGAACTAGAATGATAGATTTTGTAATCGTCGATGCTCGCCTCTACTTATAACGGGTTTCTAGGTAAGCCCGTTTATTCGAGAATTTAAAAGCGGCTGTTCTCGTATTACTACGTGTTAAATTCCCAACACAAGATGGAACAGGTAGTGTAAAAGGAGATCAGAAGAAAGCTCGAGATTGTTTGCTATCATGAGCACCAGAAAAGCAAAATATCGTCAACATGATGGAGCAAACATGGGAGATTGGTGAGTCAAGCCAACGAGCAAATACCTCACCTAAATATCTTCAGATGAACATAAGTTTGACGAAACCTGACGGCTCCCGTAGCGAACACAGAATGCCCGAACACAGAATCCGGGATAGCAACTCATGCCCCAGATCTCCTAGATCAAATGAATATTGATCCGCCGAACGAGCAAACGGACCTAGAACCTTGCATAGGTTTCGAACCCATGGAGGTTGATGATGAACACCTGGGGTCCATTCAAGATCCTCGGTGGAAACAAAAAAAAAGAGCAACACACAGTCGAACAAGCCGGAGTCCATCAACATCGACCCGACGGACTGAGTTTAGAAGTGTTCATTGGTTCTATTACGAACCAATTCGAGCGAAATGATTACTTATCTTCAAGCAAACTTGGATGTGTTCGCGTATGGTCGTACGAGGACATGGTTGGCATTGATCCAAAACATGCATGCCATTCCCTCAACCTTGATCCAATACAAACTCCGGTTATCGAGCCTTGAAAAAAGTTCGGTCCGGAGAAATATGCGGCCATGAATAGTGAAATGAAAAAGTTGCTCGACAATAAACTAATTCGAGAAGTGAAGTGCCCAAGATGGCTTGCGAACCCTGTGCTCGTCCGCAAGTCGAATGGATCTTGGAGACTGTGTATTGATTTCACTGATTTAAACAAGGCATGCCCGAAAGATAATTTCCCGATGCCGCATATCGATTATTTGGTCGATAATACAGCAGGCCATGAGCTCATGACCTTCATGGATGCTTTTGCTGGTTACCACCAAATACCCATGCATCCGGATGATCAAAAGAATACGACATTCTGTAGTGAAAAGAATATGTACTGTTGGCAACGCATGCCGTTCGGATTAAAGAATGCCGGAGCAACATATCAACGTTTGGTGAACAAAATGTTCGACGAACACATCGGCCGAACAATTGAGATATATATTGATGATATTGTGGTAAAGAGCGAACACAAGGAAGACCACATCACCCACCTCGCACAAACGTTCGATATACTCAGGGAGTACAATATGAAGCTAAATCCGAAGAAATGCAGCTTTGGGGTTCACTCAGGAAAATTCCTCGGACATATGGTCAGTCAACCGGGGATTGAAGCGAACCCATCAAAGATTCAAGCCATGCTCGACATGCAGGCCCCCAAGATTGTGAAAGAGGTCCAAAAGTTAACCTGACGTTTAGCTTTCGTAAGCCGGTTTATATCAACGCAGTGCATATGCAATGGTGACCGGAGGATATATTCGAAGTGTTCTTGCGTTTCACGGATCATAACTGCATATGCAATGGTGAACGTCTTGTGAGTGCTTGTTGCCCCAACTGCCTCAAGTAAAGGCATACCATACATGTTCGTGTTGTATGTTGTGTCAATGATTAATACTAGCGGATAAGTGTTGACCATTACAACCGAACATGGGTGACTGAAAACGATATCTTCGAGTTCGTAATCAGCATTCGTCCTATAGTCGTACCTATATTTTTATATAAACAGATCAAATATAATTCAATCACAATCAAAATAATGAAAGTGAGCATGAGAGAATTGTGATGTCAGTTCATATCCATACATCTCATATATACACGACAATGACATTAGAATAAATTAATTTAGATAACAAAAAATAAGATTCAAATTAACGAGTAATGTATATATAATGCATATAGGTGTATGAAGTTAACCAATTTTGCTAGTATTTATACCTGTAATTCATCTTTCGCAGTAGGTGTATGAAGGTTTGTGTTGAGGTAAGCTCCTCACGGCTTTCTCTCCTTATATTTTGTTGTGCATTGTACATTCTCTTTGAGTTCGTACTATTGTTGGGATCGATTGTCTTTAAATATCCCAAAATGTTGCTCGAACTGACATTCATTTAATCTAGCAGTTTTACATGTTTGTACTGTTCGGGGGTTATTTGACCAATTCTGGAACCCTCAGCACATTTTGGAAATCGATGATTGTGTGTCCCCTCCAAAACACCAATTTGCCACATATCACGGCCGGGATCAGAAAGCCAAGTACCTAAACAAAAAGGACAGGAATTTTTTACGGTTTTGGTATTTCGCTCATTCGTAGTTTTTCTAGGTGTCGCCTTCACTACATATATACCTTACCGTTGTTGCATTAGAATTACGGATGGACAATGTGATGTTTCTCATACCAACAACACTCTTAACAAAAAAAGCAACCAAATCTTTTCCTATTAACCCATCACCAGGAGTAATAAAATCAGCAGTGACATATTCGGACACATAATCAGCATCATAATAAGAACTCATCTTATGTAATATTATAAAAATATGGAGGTATAAGGTGATAATGAATACTAAAGAAATGTAGGAGAATGTGCTGAAGTAGAATGTGTAAATTGTGTGAAGAATTGTGTCAAGAATTTTGAACGATTAGAATGTATATGCTGAAGCAAACGAACTTTATAAGAAGGTGAAATTTATAATAAGGTCTTTGCTGTAAAGTAGCATTGAAAAAATAAACCCTAAGTATGATCACGCATTTGAAATTTATAAGAAGCATGAAAATCTGCATGAAAGGGGTCCGTAAAAAAATTCAAAGTTAAAATCAGTAGTTCAGTACTGATAAAGTTTAGAAACGAGCACGCGAATGGAAATTCAGCATGTGGCTGACGTGGCCTGGCGTGTCACGCCTGGGGTGCGACACGTGGTGGCCTGTCGCATGAGGCGCGTTACACAGACTGCCCTATCGTATGGGTGGCGCGACACAGAAATCCATGTCGCGCGAGTGGCGCGACACGCGCCTCACGCGCGACAGCCTACCTGCCTTCTCTTGTCGTCCTGAACTGATTTAACAACACGAATTGATTATATTTTATCGCGATGTTATTATTGTTGTGTTCTCTACCTATATAATAGAGTCTCATGATTCACAATTAAAAATAATTTAGCCACAATTGCACATATTAGCTGATTCAAATATGAATGAACAAGATTCGTTTTTTTATGGAGAAGAGTGGACTAAAGAGATAACTGAGTCTCTGGTTGAGTTTCTTGTAAAAGAAAATAGAGAGGGTCGTTTGTTTTGGAAAAATGATAATATGCTTTTAATAGTTGGGGCTACACGACACATAAATATTAGTTTTGATTATAATTTCCACCCAAACGATGTTCAAATCAGAGTTCGAAAATTGCGTCGACGTTGGAGACTTTTCAAATACATCATTAGTCTTCGTACTGTAGTTTTGGATAGATCGACCAACCTCATACGTGCACACCCGGATGTATGGACAAGTTTAATCGAGGTAATACTAATAGTTGGAAATTGTACTTCTATTTTTGCTTCCTTTCTCATGTTTTAAAAAATTGGTATGCGTAGAAAAAACTCGATGTCAGGTGCGTATATGACTCATGGAGACCCACTATTTCTATCCTTTAGTTTATTGTTCAGCCATTGGAGTGCACAAGATTACGGTCATGAATACCTCCCAGCGACTCCATGGGTGCATCCGGGGGAAGTTCCCGGTGAAAACAATACTGATGATGAACTAGACTACCCTCCCCATCGGGACGAAAAGAGTGGAGAAGAAAGTGACGAGTCGTATGAAACGGATTAGGACACGAAGTCTTGAAGTGTTATGGATATTTTTGTCGTTGTATTTTAATTTTCATGCTAATTTTGTTGAAATCGTTTAATTTTTGAAGTATTAGTTTCATGTTTATAAAGTATTAGTTTCATATTTATAAAGTATTAGTTTCATGTTTATAAAAGTATTAATTTCAATTCCCTATCTATTACAACATACCAATCACACCCTAACAGTATTAAATTTTCGGTCAAATAATTCAAATTAAAGCAAAGTCAAAAGTTTGAAAAGTGTAGTCAAAAGAAACTGACACGGCGCGCAACACGGAGTCTGAAGCGCGGAACACGGAGTCTAAAAAGCCTGTTGTCGCCTGGGCCGCGCGACACAGAGTGCCTATGTCGCGACACGCGCCTGGCTGTCGCGCCACGCGCGCGACAGAGGTTTTTTTATTTTTTTATTTTCATATAATGGTCCAGCTCCTCTTTCACTTTCACCCTAATTCACCCAATTCACCACCATAAATACACCAATATCTCCTCCAATATAACCATAACCTCCCACTCAAATATTTTCACACTTCACACTCCCATTGTATTTTGTCTTGCAAGTGCAGAAGCCACCTTCCAACGCCGACCACCGCCTCCCGTCGACCGACCACCGCCGGCCGTTGTTATATATATATATATATATTTGCTTATATATTCTTATTTATTTCATTTTTCGACACATAATAATAAATTTTTTATTGTTTAACAGTCGAAGTATTAGCCAGGCTACCGCATACTTGACGTCGCCCGCCGTCTGCCGTCGACCACCTCCTGCTGCCGCTCGACGTCGCCATCTTCAAGGTGTGTTTTCTTTTCTCGGTTGTTTGGTATATTTTATTTTTTATTATAAGGTATTAGTTGAATTGATGTATAGTAACATTTTGTATGCTGTAAATTGGTAGTCTATATGATGTATAGTGTAACTTCAATTGTTGTAAAGTAGTAGTTTAATTGCATTTACAAATAAAAGTAAAGTTTTATGTGAATTTGTTAACAAATAAAAGTAAAGTAAATTGATTTGCTTGTGTGTGTATATTTTCATTAATTGAATTTAATTAAATTATAATACAACTTAACATTATTACTATAGGTCTCATTTTACTTACATAATGGTATACCAAAAAATACTACGATTACACTCCATTTGTAAAAATCAAGGTACTTTACAATAATTCACGAGAACTATACTTTAAAATTTGAAAAAAATTATTAATATGCAAATAATTATCACCTACATCATCACCCTTATTAAAATAATATAAAAAAAGGTATGAAATTGATTTTGAATTTATTGCATAATTAATTAATCAATTTAAAATTAATAGGAAAAGTATGCATATATTTGTAATTTTTTTTCAATTTTTTTAAATAAATAAATAACACATGTAAACGTTTGTATAAAAAAAATTATATGGATTATAAATTTTGTTATGTTTTGATTATATAATTATATGGATTATAAATTTTATTATGTTTCGATATTTCAATTTTTTCAATTTATAGTTTGTATGAAATGGATTATATTATTTATTTTTTAATTTAATTTTGAATGAATTTATTAAAGATCGCTATATAAAATTAATCATATCATATTTTTGTAACGTTATTAATTACTTTAATATGCTAACAATTGAATAAAGTTATAGTTTAATTGAACTCATATCTAATTTTTCCCAACTACTTTTTATGATTCTGCGTAATAGGTAACCACACTGCATACTATCACTTGAAAAATAGAATGAAAATGATAATTATCCCATAAAAAAATAGGTAACCGTACGTTAATTCCATCACTAAAACACAAAAAAATAAAATTATCCCATAATTAAAATGGCCCAAAAATATTCAATAAACAAATTCAATTTCCGATTAATTAATTTCCAATTTCGCTCAAAATTTCTACCGATCTTCAAAAATTAAAAAATATTAAGAAATCAAAACACATCTAAAAATCTAACACCGACATAATTAATTAGCATTATATCTACAAAATTTACTCCATCTAATTAATAATTATAACATACGTACGTTTTTTTTTTGGGATTGATCAAACCGAATTAAAGGCGACATTGGGCAGTTTCGGGATATGTTGTAAGGTATTAGTTTGTATGTTGTAAGGTATTAGTTTGTATGCTGTAAGATATTAGTTTGTATGTTGTAAGGTAGTAGTTTGTATGCTATAAGGTATTAGTTTGTATGCTGTAAGGTAGTAGTTTGTATGCTGTAAGGTAGTAGTTTGTATGCTGTAAGGTAGTAGTTTTTATGCTATAAGGTATTAGTTGAAATGATGTAAGGTGTTGCTTCAATTGATGTATTACTTGACTTAAAATATATAATTTCATATGTTTTTTCTTAGTTCACTATGTCACGCCGCTTCTGCCCCGATTGCTCTGCACTATGTGGAGTATGCAATCGACGTGTTCTAGCTGAACAACGTGCGCATGCAACTGAATCTGAATAACTCGAATTACAAAACTTTAAGTGGAATACATTGTTCGATCTAAACACCCCTCCTTTCCAACCTAATGTCGAGCAATCTGTTCCGATGCAGTATGCTCCATTGCGTACACCTAATGATATCAGTTTCAATGATTTGCACAATTACTCCCCAATTGAATTCCCCGCATTTTCACCATCAACACATATGGTCATGGCCTCCAACCCTCTTCCGGATGCGGCTGCATCTTATCATTCCCTTAACATGGGCCTGTCTCGTCTTATCACTCCATTCACTCCACTCACTAGGGCCAGTCTACATCTCATCACTCAACTCACCATGGCCCATATACATCTCATCACTTTCGAGCCACCGGGATGAGGCTGAATCTGAAAGTGCTCATACGCAACACAAAACCTCATCCTCGTCTTAAGCCAAATAGTGATTGGTTGGCGACAGCGTCCATGCACGAGGACCTTTAGATCCAAGTGTGTTGTGTGCTTTCAAAGCACACAGAGCAAAAAAAATATGGGATGATTCTGTAAGTAAAATACATGTTTTTTTTAATTATTATTTCAAACGGTTACTATATGTAAATTAACGAGTTCATTTTTATGAAAAAATATGCAGATGTTTCGTAAGATCCTCGATGGCCAGGCTCGAATTAGAACTCTTGAGGATTGGTCATTGAATTCATTCGATCATGATGATCATTCCTTCGCCCTCATTAGAAAGTCTGGATTGGAGGATATGGGATGAATGATGTTTCAAACCAACAACATGCCCTCATTCTGACATTTCGGGCTTTAGCGGTGGCACCCTGAGACGAACACATTTCATATGCCATTCGGGGAGATGACGATCACACTCCACGACGTACATGCTATCCTTGGTAAATTGAATCGTAAAACTAATTTTTAATAAATTAAATTTTATATTTTTTATCAATTCATTTTACTAATAATAAAAATATTTTTTTCCAACGTAGGCTTGAACATAAATGGCTTCCCCGTCATTGGCGACGAAAGTTGTATTGACGATGATTTGATGAATGCATGCGGCTCTAGGGGACAAAACCATGTTGGAATTTAGAGGCACGTAAACACATAATACATGCGCATCGAAAATTAAAGTTCACCAACAACGAACATATAATTGCATACAGATTACAATAATCATAACGAGAAATCTTACAGTAACTCGAGAGCAGTTTTCTCTACTACGGTATCCACGTAATCCCATTTCACACACTTGCACAGATTTGCCAGCGTTGAATCTGAGACGGAATTTGCTAGGAAAATTCTTATTCTAGATTTTATGGAGAAAAATGAATTAAAGTTCTTTATGAATTTCCAAGAGCTTGTATATATAGGAAAAACCTAGCTTAAAACTTAAGCTAACCTGATTGGGAAATAAAATCCCTAATCTTTATTTAAATAAATCTCTAAGATTTATTTCCCACATATAAAATCTCTACGGATTTAATTCCATTATATGAAAATCTCTACGATTTATTTCCATATACATTAAATCCTACAATTATATTCCAAATATAATTATTGGGAATTCTTATTTAATTAAATATTAATAATAATTAATTCCAAATTAATCTATTATTAATTAATTCTCCATAAATTAAAAATTAAATTCAATTTAACATTTAATCAACCAACTATAATCTGTAATAGGGAATTACTTGTTGTATGACCCATAGGCCCTCATATATCGAGCGATTAGTCAAACTAACGGTCTTAATTGAACCGTAGACAATAAATCAGACATTCTCAATATATGAGGTACGTTGCGAGAAACGTTCAACTACCTGTAACTGAAACATGGACTATTACGATTTCCTCATTTCATTCGCGAATACTCGATTAAGTCTTGAACATGATGAAGTGTCTATTCAAATAACTTAATCATGGTATCTCCAATCACTAATTGATCATGTATGTCACACTTAGCCACAAAGTCTAAGTTGACGTGCATCGGCCGATGACTTTGATCCAATGATGATGAGAAGATGAGTATTCTCTCTAAATCCACTTTGAGGAATGAATCTTATTCTTGGCTCAACTACCACGCACATGCACTTCGTGATGAACCCAATCCAAGCCGTATCTACCCATGGTTAGGGTGCAAGCATTGGTCATGGTCAAAGTTCATCATCCCACACATGTCGTGCGTATTGACCTCAAGTCAAAGGAGTATCGCATCGCTCCAACTAACCGAGACACCAGTAGACACATATAGTGGAATACATCAAACGGTTTCTCGGATGGGTATACCAATACCCTCTAAGGTATCTGTGCATCCATCATGAGATACCTAGTATCTCGTAGTAAGTGAGATCTTACTACACTCTTTAAGAGTATGATGCAGATCACACACCAATATCCCATTCTTGATGATCCTTGATCGGGGCTATTTGAGAATCATGCTTAAGTCATCTGAGTTCTCACAACCTCAATGACAACAATGACTCATGGGAAAACTTGCATGAATAAATGCAAACAATCAAACATAATATTCAAGCAAGTGTATTGCCATATATTAATATTAAGTGAAATATAATATTAAATCAAACTGAATATCATCGAGTATTATGTCCTTACAATAGATTGTCTCTAGGACACTAACACTAACAATCTCCCACATGGACTAGAGTCAATCACCTACATGTCTAACCCCTAGACCATCAAATGTCTAGTGTGTACATGAACACTCAGTGTTATGGTGAAAGGATCTGCCAAATTAAATATGTGGTAATACATTTTAATTATATTTCTCCTATCGTTATGATCTATCGGATCAAATGATAAGCCTGGTACTGCTTGTCGATCTCGGTTCCTTTGCATGCGCAATCGCACCAACTTTGTCTCAATACAAGTTTATTAGACAACTGACACTCGGAACTACCCCTAGTTTTATCAAGAACTATAAAATCAAGAATGCCTCCTTGAGGCTTCTGATACAACAATGTACTCAGCTTCGGTTGTCGAATCTACGGTCGTCTCTTGCTTGGAACTATTCCAACTGACCGCCTCATCATTGAGAGTAAAACGTAACCTGACTGTGATTTGTAATCGTAACAATCGGATTGGAAACTTGCGTCAGCTTTACCAGTCACTACTAGTTCTGACTGTCTACCATAGAAAAGGAAACATTCTTTAGTTCCTCTAAGATACTTCAGAATGATCCTAACAGTAATCCAGTGAGACTCACCCGAATTCTATTGGTATCTACCAGTGATGTTGATAGTGTAGGCCACGCTTGGCCTAGTGCAAGTCATGACGTACATGATCGACCCAATTGCATATGCATATGAGACATCTTTCACGTGATTGATATCAGCTTCAACAGAAGGACAATCCTTATTTGATAGCTTTATCCCATGATTTGCCGGTAAAGACCCTCTCTTAGAGTTCTCTATCGCAAAACGCTTCAACACCTTGTCTACATAGGTGGACTGTGACAACCTCAACATCCTCTTGGATCTATCCATGTGGATCTTAATCCCTAAGATGTAGCAGGCTTCACAAAGATCCTTCATCATGAAGGTCTTTGACTACCAATCTTCAACGGACTGCATTAACGGGATATTGTTTCCCAAAATCAATATGTCATCGACATACACGATTATGAAAAACAATATTCTTCCCGCTGTGTTTACAATAAACACAAGGATATTCCGAATTTCTGATGAAGTCAAAAGACTTGATAGCTTCATCAAATCGGACATTCCAACTCCTATAAGCTTGCTTCAATCCATAAATGGATATCTTTAGTTTGCATACTAGATTAGAATTTGACTTAGATATAAAACTTTCCGGTTGAGTCATAAACACTTCCTTATTAATGTTTCCATTGAGGAAAGCTGTTTTGACATCCATCTGTCAAATCTCATAATCATAGTGTGCTGCTATCGCAAGTAAAATTCGAATGGACTTGATCTTTGCAACTGTTGAGAAGGTCTCGTCATAGTCAATGCCTTCACGTTGACTATGACCCTTCACCACCGACCTAGCTTTGTAGGTTTGTACTTTGCCATTTGCATTGGTCTTGTTCTTGAAGACCCAATCACAACTTATGGGTCTAACCCTTCAGGCAACTCAACCAAGTCCCAGAATTGATTGGTGTACATCAAGTCCATCTCGAATTTCATGACATCATGCCACTTCCCTGAATCAATATCTGATATTGTTTCAGAATAAGTATTAGGATCGTCCATATATCTGGTATGTCCACATTATCGAGTTCCTCCAAGAGGTAACTGTTGGGGAATTAATTGCCCGGATCTATTCGGGATGAATATTTAAATACAAATTTAATTCTAACAATTATTACTAGCATGAATTAATCATATATTAATTCAAATAATAATTCAACAACCAATCATGCATATAAACAATTCACATAAAACCTACGCATGCGGAATTACTACGGGTTTACGTGAACTAACCTCTTTGAGTGACAACATTTGAAAGATGGATCCCGTTCACATGAACACATAAAATTCCTTCTCAAGTATTCCCTTGTCCTTGTTCAACAATCCGGTGGTAGGAACTCGCGAACAATTTAACAAAAGGAAAAATAAAATTATGTTGCACCTCCTTTGTGGATTTCTAATTTTTCCAACACATGGAGTTTGCACTTGGGGATGAAATATTCATCCCCTATTTATAGGGATGGAGGTGGTCGAAATTTTGGGTGAAAAAAATAAGATGGAAAAATCTTTTCTTGATCTCCAAGAAATCTTGAATATATCTCATATATTCTTTTATCCATAATTAAATATTTCACAAAAATTCCACCTCCTAATATTATGGTTATTTTCAAAAAAATAAGGATGAAGGAATCCAAGATTTGGATCTTCTTGAATTTATGATATATTCTTGTATTCCAAATATACATATCTTCCATAATATCTTTTCAAGAAAATCAAGAAAATCTTTCCTTCCTTATTTATTCAAAATTTTCAAAAATCTCAAGACAAATAACCAAGTGGGAGATTTCTTGAATTTAATGAGATAAACTTGTATTCCAAAAATACTTATTCTCATTCCATAACAAAATTCAAAGAAAATTTTTCTCCCTCTTTTATTTATCATTTTCGAAAAAAAAAAGGAAAATTAGGCAACAATAATTTATTTTATTTTAAACACCTTTTTCAGTTATTGGACATTATCTTTGGGCTACTTGAGGGGCCTTTAGGAGAATTAAGATTGAATCTTCTAATGGATCTTGAATTTCCAATATTGAGCCACAATATTATTCAAGCCCATAAATATTAATTAATCTCACTACATAATTAATATTGCACTATCCATCTTAACCCATATTACTGTTAATATGGCTCCCGGTTATTATTTCCTGTGTTTAAGATTATCTATCCCATTAATTAATTCAAGTCACTGAAATAACTTTCCATTAATTAATATCTTTTGTCCTTGCTCAAGGAACGGTTCAACATTATTATCCATACCGGAAATAAATTCCACTTGCAAGATTTGGTATGATAAATCTTATGAACCTCCCAAGGGGGCAAATCAAGCAAAAGCGTACTTTCATTACGATTCTTCGTATTAAATCTTAGCAATTGCATGTGACCCGATAATATTGCCCAAGATATAAAGTATTGAATCTCATTGATTCTCTACCCGGTCATAAGTCAAAGCAATAATTACTAACCACACACGATCCTATTTAAGGGACGAATATTAAGAAATAACGAACCACTGAGGTCTAATTCTTCCTAATTCAGTGCTGAAGAATTTATCCTCCTGTAGGTCCTATTCAGTGCATCAGTCATGCACTAATGTAATCTCTTGGTCAAGACAAGTCAATCTGAGTCTTACACTTCAACCTTTCACGATGGGTTGTTCATTTCCATCTAGGTAAGTGAATAAGCGTACTTTTTAGTTACAAGGGACTTTTAATTTAATCTTACGTGATCCGGTATCACTAAATTAACTACAATGTAACACGTCTTTTATTATTGACCAATTATCAAAATAAATATATGTAACATTCAATGATATTTAAAGCATCGATGATAAATAATTTATTTCAATAAATAAGGCAGAATTCGGTTTGGTTATACAAAGTAAAAGCATACTTTCGATATAACCCCAACAATAACCAGTATATAATGGGCGGATTCGATTCCTTATTGACTTCTGGAGCTTTGGTTGTATGCGGACATTACATTACGATCGTGAAAATTTTGTGGTGCATTGATTTCATCAATGTCCCGAGAGTCCTCAAGAGCTGCGTTTTAAATGCCTCTTGGTAGGAGTTTGAACTATGTTGTTCTCATTCAGCCCACTTGGAGGTTCTTGCAGACCGCAAGCATACTCCAATTACGTTCCCCATTTGGTGAAAAGCGATCACCTAGTGAAAAACTCCCACCGTGAAAGTTGCTGAATACTCCCACTGATTCCTTGTCATGTTGCTTTGATAAGATATCAGTCTCATTGTTAATTTGTGTTTCTTGAATTTCTTCAAGTTCTATCATCTTACGACCTTGTTCCTTAAAGACATAGTCTTCTTTGAGGAACTAGGTCTACCTAGAAACAATCACTGATTGCTTCTCAGGTGGATAGAAGCAATATCCTTTAGTTTCCTTAGGATATCCCATAAAGTAACCCTTTTCACCTTTGGATTCCAACTTGTCGGTAAGCATCCTTTTCACAATCATGGGGCAACCCCAATGTTTGATATGTGTAAAAGTTGGCTTCTTGCCACACCATGGTTCATATGGTGTATGCTCAACCGATATAGATGGAATTCTATTCAGAATTTAAATTGAGGTTTGTAACGCGTATCCCATAAGAATGTTGGAAGACAGGAAAAGCTCGTCATGGACCTCACCATGTCTAACAAGGTTCGGTTTCTCCTCTCGGACACACCATTCATCTGAGGTGTTTCGAGGAGGAGTCCATTGTGACTGGATTCCATAACTTCAAGTAATCAATGAATCAATGGCTAAGGGATTCACCTCCTCGATCTGATCGAAGAGTCTTGATACTCTTACCAAGTTACTTCTCTACTTCAACCTTAAACTCTTTGAATTTCTCCAAAAGATTCGAATTTGTGTTTCATAAGATACACATATTCGTATCTTGAGAAATCATCAGTGAAAGTGATGAAGTATCCGAAGTGACCCCTAGCTAGAGTGGGCGATGTTCCACATACATTGTTGTGGATCAGCTCTAGATCTTGCCCTTGAGATAAGATTCACAATTTCCATAAGACTCAAAGTCAAATGGGGTTAAGTAGTCTAACTTTCTTAACCTTGCAATTCCTTTCTCGTTCACATGATCTAGTCTACAATGCCACAAGTAAGTCGGGTTTTCATGATTACTAAGTTTGAGTCTTTTATTTTGTATATTAAGAACATTATATCCACAATGCAACAAGTATAAACCATTCACCATGGGGGCATTCCCATAAACCACACCATTCAACGTGAAATAATAATTATTATCACTAAAATGGAAGGAATAACCCTCAATGTCTAACATAGGAATGGAAATAATGTTGCGAGTAATAGGAAGAACGAAATGACAATCATTAAGTTCTAATCTAAAACCAAAGGGTAAGTCTAACACATAAGTCCCCACAAGTTCAGTAGCAACTATTGCTCCATTTCCACGTGTAAGACAACTTCACCCGCTCTAACTGCCCTATGACATATTAGCCCTTTCACATTAGTGCAAATGTGAGAGCCAAATTCGGTATCCAATACCAAGCAGTTAGCGCTATTAGTGGACATGTTAATCTTAATAACAAACATACATGTTCTAGTGCCAGAAGTACCTAGTGCCTTCCTTTTAGCAACTAGAACCTTATAGTCCTTCTTCCAGTGCCCTCTTCTACTTATAGTAGAGGCACACATCCTTGTCTACCCGCTCCTTCTTTTGAACACCATCTTAGTGATAGTGAACCCAAAAGTCTTGAGCACGTTGTGAAGTTCAGACATGGTCGCATCCGTCTTATTCATATTGTAGTTCACAATGAAACTAAAATATGAATCCAAGAGCGACTGGAGGATAGCATAAATGAAAACGTTGGTCTTTTAGCTCAAAGCCTAAATTACCAAGTTTATCAATTAGGCCTATCATCTTAAGCATATGAGGTGAAATCTTCTCTCCTTTAGCTACCAGACATCCGAGCGGATCTCTCGTCACTTCATAAATCTCGGAATGAGATTCGAAATAAAAAGATCCTTCGGATGCTTGAGCATTTAGAAGAGACCCATTTCCTCATGTTGCCTTAAGCATATCGGGAGTCATGTCGAGATCGTCACACATCGATGCAGGAAGCATCCTTTTGATGCTTATTCCGAGTCGTCTTCGTCAAACGTGGGCGCCTCGAGTACCGAATTTTAGGGTAACAGGATTGGCATGTCCAACACGTACTCAATCTTTTCTTTCCTTAGCACCAAACCATGTTTGATTGCGATCCGAAAAAATTTGGCTAGCCAATTTAGTTTGTTTCAAAAACACATCTCAATAACAGTTATACATTTCAACTAACCAAGAGAAATAAAATAAAACGGGAATTAAAACACATAATTCATATGATCAATATTCAGCAATCAAAATAAACATGGCCTTTCTTTTGTGTTTATTTTGTCTCCATTATTTTCACATATTCAACGACCTCATCGGAAGAATACGAATTTATATCTAATATAAATTTTAATGGACTAGGATCCACATTACTACTATCATGATCCCTGCTTTGACTGAATATCACAATAGCATAACTGGTAGGTCTCCAAACCAATTGCAAAATTTGCAATTTCTAGTTGATTAAACCCAGTTTAATCGGATGTCCATTAACTTTTGTTTCTCTGCTTTGGCTGAATAAACAAAGTTAAGTTGGTTTACAACCATCAAGTGGCGATACTACGTGTCCCTATAAAAGTCCCGTTGAATGTAGATCCGAGCAAAAGACTTTGGTCTTAAATACCCATTGGAACGAAATCCCCGGTTTACTTTTAATTTCGATGGAAGACATCTTATCAAATTAATAATAAAACCATATTTTAGTGAGGAACGTTTTAAAGGCTGGGTATTAATTGCTTAATCGAGATCCAACATGTTAATCTATATCACATTTGAACAATTATTGGGCGCCGCTTACCCAAACATGACATTACACGGACTAACACTTATGTGGGCGCCGTCTACCCAAACAATAAATACGGTCCGAAAGTTATTGGGTGCTGCCTACCCAAACAATTATAACGCGAACGTAAAAGTATTTACGAATTTAAATAATAAACAAGTTAAATAAGTGGGATTTAATAATTCCTCTTAAACCGAATTTCAAAATCCAATTTAAACTCGATTTTAAATTATTAAAAGTTAATAATTAATCAAATTAATTATTATTATTAAAAGTCCAACTTTTAATCTTATTAAAATTAATCAAATTAATTTTAAGGTCATAATTTTAATTTGTTGTTAGGGGCTCAAATGTATTTTCCAAAATTGCACTGGAGGGCATATTCCAAAAATCGATTTGCAGAATAGCCCTCCGCCATCACCGCCCAAAATCTGACAGCATCCAATCCGTATTTTGGGACAACCGTTTCCAAATACCAACCCGAATCATTAACAATTTCAGAATTAATCCAATCAATTCATCAAATTTGTTCAACTGTAACAATCGAAATTGAACCCCGAGAGAACGAAATCGAACTAAACAAGCAATACATCGAGAACCAAGAAACTGGAATTTCATGGAACTCGATCAAAACCGATAAAAGGGCGAGAATCAAAGCAGGGCATCAGCGGCGGCGAAGTCACCGCCCCGCCATTAAGCGTCTTGAGGCGACTCACCACCATCATGGAAGGGTCGGAACGGCACGGCGCCAAAGCCCACGACCAATCGAAAAACGGGTTAGGTCGCTTAACCAGGTTGGCCGATGGCACACCATGCGACTCACCCAAAATTTTGAAATGGGCCGACCCAAATCGAAAACCGATGGGAACTGCGGCGCACCTCCATCGTCTGAACCAGTCAATGAGCGCATGATCGTGACTCCGAGGAATCGAGATGGTGGTCAAGTGAATTGAATTGAGAACCAGGTGCGGCGATGGGAAGGGATCTTGGCGAGTCGTCATACCGATTCGAGGCGAGGGATTGAGGCGAATCTAATTCGCCATCGCGCCTATGATCTTGCGGCAACCCCACCCGAGCACCGCCAACTCGGCGGTGTCCGCGAGATACCAACAACCAGCCCGTGAGATAGAAGGGACCAAGGTAGCGATACAAACTAGAAAACCCCTAGGTTTTCGTTGGAGGAAAAAAGCGAGCGAGGAGACAAAAACAAATAAGGGGTGCGGTTTTGTCAAACAAAAACGACCGCACCGGTTTAAAGAATTAAAAAACTTTAATTGTTAAAAACACAAAACCAATTTTGTATGCAATTAAACAAGAGCCTGAACTCTGATACCACTGTTGGAATTTAGAGGCACGTAAACACATAATACATGCGCAACGGAAATTAAAGTTCACCAACAACGAACATATAATTGCATACAGATTACAATAATCATAACGAGGAATCTTACAGTAACTCGAGAGCAGATTTCTCTACTACGGTATCCACGTAATCCCCGCACACGACTTACTTGCAGATTTGCGGCGTTGAATCGAGGCCCGAATTTGCTAGGAAAATTCCTATTCTAGATTTTATGGAGAAAAATGAATTAACGTTCTTTGTGAATTTCCAAGAGCTTGTATATATAGGAAAGACCTAGCTTAAAACTTAAGCTAACCTGATTGGGAAATAAAATCCCTAATCTTTATTTAAATAAATCTCTAAGATTTATTTCCCACATATAAAATCTCTACGGATTTAATTTCATTATATGAAAATATCTACGATTTATTTCCATATACATTAAATCCTACAATTATATTCCAAATATAATTATTGGGAATTCTTATTTAATTAAATCTAATTTAATTAAATATTAATAATAATTAATTCCAAATTAATCTACTATTAATTAATTCTCCATAAATTAAATATTAAATCCAATTTAACATTTAATCAACCAACTATAATCCGTAATAGGGAATTACTTGTTGTGTGACCCATAGGCCCTCATATATCGAGCGATTAGTCAATCTAACGGTCTTAATTAAACCCTAGACAATAAATCAGACATTCTCAATATATGAGGTACGTTGCGAGAAACGTGCAACTACCTGTAACTGAAATATGGGCTATTACGATTTCCTCATTTCATTCGCGAATACTCGATTAAGTCTTGAACATGATGAAGTGTCTATTCAAATAACTTAATCATGTTATCTCCAATCACTAATTGATCATGTATGTCACACTTAGTCACAAAGTCTAAGTTGACGTGCATCGACCGATGACTTTGATCCAATTATGATGAGAAGATGAGTATTCTCTCTAAATCCACTTTGAGGAATAAATCTTATTCTTGGCTCAACTACCACGCACATATTGGGATTATACTGGAAAGTATGCTTTTACTTTGTATAATCAAACTGAATTTCGGTCTTATTTACTTAAATAAATTGTTTATCACTGATGCTTTAAATATCATCGAATGTTACATATATTTACTGCATAACTATTCAATAAATAGTACGTGTTACATTGTAGTTAATTTAGTGATACCAGATCACAGGAGATTAAATTAACAGTCCCTTGTAACCAAAAGTACACCATTCACGACCTAGATGGAAATGAACAATCCATCGTGAAAGGTTGAAGTGTAAGGCTCATATTGGCTTGTCTTGACCAAGAGATTACACTAGTGCATGTTTAGTGCACTGAATAGGACCTACAGGAGGACAAATTCTTCAGAACTGAACTAGGAAGAATTAGACCTCAGTGGTTCGTTATTTCTTAATTTTAAATCCCTTAAATAGGATCGCCATGTGGTTAGTAATTATTGCTTTGACTTATTACGGGTAGAGAATCAACGAGATTCAATACTTTATATCTTGGGCAATATTATTGGTCACGTCACGATTGCTAAGATTTATCTGAGGAGAATCGTGTGCAAAATGCACGCTTGTTCGATTTGCCCCCCCAGGAGGTTCATAAGTTTTATCATACCAAATCTTGCAAGTGGAACTAATTTCCGGTATGGATAATAATGTTGAGCCGTTCCTTTACCAAGGATAAAAGATATTAATTAATGGAAATCTATTTCAGTGGCTTGAATTAATTAATGGGCTAGATAATCTTAAACACGGGAAATAATAACCGGGAGCCATATTAATTGTAATATGGGTTAAGATGGATAGTGCAATATTAATTATGTAGTGGGATTAATTAATATTTATGGGCTTGAATAATATTGTGGCTCAATATTGATAATTCAAGACCCATTGGAAGATCCAATCTTAATTCTCCTAAAGCCCCCTCAAGTAGCCCAACATAAAGTCCAATAACTGAAAAAGTTGTTTAAAAATAAAATAAATTTTTGTTGCTATTTTTCCTCATTTTTTTCAAAAAATATGAATAAAAGGGGAGAAAGATTTTCTTTGAATTTTGTTATGGAATGAAGATATGTATTCTTGAAATACAAGATTATCTCATTAAATTCAAGAAATCTCCCACTTGGTTATTTATATGAAATTTTTGAAATTTTGAATAATTAAGGGAAAGAAAGATTTTCTTGAAAAGATATTATGGAAGATATATATTCTTGCAATACAAGTATATCTCATAAATTCAAGAAGATCCAAATCTTGGATTCTTTTCTCTTAAAATTTAGAAATATCCCATAACAAGAGGAGTTGGGATTTTTGTGGAATATTTTAATTATGGAGAAAAGAATATATGAGATATATTCAAGATTTCTTGGAGATCAAGAAAAAAAAATTCCATATTATTTTTATCCCAAAATTTCGACCAACCCCCCTCTATAAATAGGGGATGATTCTTTCATCCCCATATACAATTCCATGTGCTGGAAAAATTAGTAAATCCACAAAGGTGGTGCAACAAATTTTTTTTTTCCCTTTAGTTAATTGTTCGCGAGCTTCCTTCCACCGAATTGACGAGCAAAGACTAGTGAATACTTGGGAAGGCTTTTTGGTGTGTTTTATCGACGAGACCATTGCCACTCCAAGAGGTTAGTTCACGTAAACCCGTAGCAATTCGACATGCGTAGGATTTATGTGAACTGTTTATATGCATGATTTGTTGTTGAATTATTATTTTGAATTAATATATGATTAATCCATGCTAGTAATAATTGTTAGAATTAAATTTGTATTTAAATATTCATCCCGAATAGATCCGGACAATTAATTCCCTAACAACTGGTATCAGAGACTCGGTTTCGGGCTCTGAATTTTAAATTGTAATTTAATTCATTTTCATTAAATTTGAAATTGGATAGTAGAATTGCTAGATCTTTTTTGCAGGTATCCAATTGTCATGGAATTTAATGTGTTTATTTATGCATGCATATAAATTGTGGTTTTTAATTAGATTTGTTGAATTCGTTTTTGCCTAAATGAAAATCCGCGAGTAGATTAGAATTTGTTTGATTTGATCAATGTAATGAACTAGTCTAGATCAAAGGTTTATTATTTTTGTAAATAAATTATGCTTAGGATCGGAAGCAGGAGCGGAAGAATTAAAAAGAGCGGGATCCGGGCGGGTTAGGCAATTCATGGTAGCGTGCCAAGGGGAGGCACGTGCGATCTTGAGGCATTTGAGCTCACTGGCTTCCTGCCCGAGCCATCGGGCAGCGTCTGCAGGATATTACTGAGGCGCGTAGGCGGCGGCAACCTCGTCGCGTGGGGCCCGGAGTCGATGAAGGCGGCTTGGTGAAAGCGGCAGTGAGGTGAGGCGATCTTGGTAGCGTATATGGTAGCGTCTTGTAATCACCTGGCCATGAGCCCACTGTCGAATCTGTCGAGCTTAGCCGGAGGGTCTTGGCCAGGGCATTTAGGCTACAGCACGACGCGACGCCACTTTCGACACGGCCGGAGGAGTAAGGCGGGCACTCCGGCCAGAGATGGTCGATGGCGTTACTTGACGTGGTGAACCTTCGAGATGAACTATGAAGGCAAAGAAGACGATTTCTTGAGATCAAGACATGACAAAAATTAACCGTGACAATTGGATATATGTGCCCAATATGTTTAATTTTTTGTCTTGATGTTTATGCATTATTTTATGCTTATTTAAATTGTGTTTAAATTTGCGATGCATGAAAAACGCGTTTTGAAAAATCTCACTTTTCAAAATTACTAAGTATGCTTAAACAATTAATTGACAATTTTATGGATAATAAAATTGAATTAATTTTGACCTCCATGATTTATTTATTTGTGAATTCTTTTGGAGAAATTCCCCCGGGACGGTCAAAAGATAACTTTCACATGAATAAATTCCAAATGGATGATTGTGGATTATTACTAGTGGCGGCGATGACCCTCCCACGAGGCTCGTTCAAAAGCGAAAATAATAATTATGTGTTTAATCATGGTTATTACTTAGGTATAAAATTGATATGCATATACTTCCCAAAGTCCCTGTCAATTTTATATTGGTCAAATCAAGAGCCAACTATTAATCTAGATATTAAAGGTTTATGAATCGTTCTTGTTTGTAACTTTCTTGAATGTGTTTAAATAATGACCCCCCGTGGCTTATTTAAACCTGTTTTTGAGATGTTGGTGATGCATGTTCATATTTTTTTTGAGATTTTAATATGATGCATGTGATCAAACCTTGTGATATATTTGTGCTTATGCATATAGTTATTTATTTGATTGACATGTATGTCGTAACCTTTTAATCCTTTGCTATTATACTTAAAGTCAATAGAATAAGTATGGAAACTATATTGATTGGAAACAAAAATTATAATTGTCATAAGCGCACAAAAGCACAAGTGGATTCTTGACACACCAAAATCGGATGAGCCAACCGACGAATCAAAAAATGCGGGACTCGTCGGATCACCTTCTTGAGAGATGTAAATTAAAAAAAATAGTGGAGGGCAAACCAAGTAAGGGATTCGTCCTCAAAATTGATGGTCCATCTGAACAAACTTGAGGTTCTGAGTCACAGTTATAATCTGGAGACTCGGATGAATTTGGTACTTCACTCTCCCCAAAAGTTTTTGAGCATTTTGGCCTCGCTTAATGATTTGTTGCAAGCTTTGGTCTCGGCGGAGATGTTGATGGGGCACCAAACTCAAGCTTTGAGCGACAAGTGGTCCATCTTCATCTTCTAGGCCAAGGGTAGGCAAGAAGAAGAAGAAACCAAAAAGCCATAAGCAATAAAACTCATTGTTGCGAAGGGCAATGGTAAGATGAGGAATGCTTGTGGTGTCAAGGAAAATCAAAGAGGAAGTGCTTCAACAGTGGTAAGGACAATGGAGGTTTACTGTTCCAACCCCAAAAAGGGCGGAAAGAAAGGTAATTCTCACGCACTAGTTGTTGAAACTTGTTTAGCGGCGTATACTTCTCATTAAATGGGTAGTTGATCTTTGGATCCACTGATCATGTTTGCTTCATGGGTTCAAAAGCCGACCCGGCAACTTAGTGGGGAGTGAAATCCTCATCACCTTTGGGCGATGCTTCTGAGAGTGGCAAATGAAGCGATGGGAGAAGTGCACTGTCTTTTGAAGACAAAGTTTTAATTTTAAGAGATTTTCTTTATGTTCCCGGTTTTAGAAAAGAATTCACTTTCGGTTTCTAAAATTACATTAATGGATACTTAGTTTCTTCTAATAAGAATGACATCATTTCTTGAAATGATGAGTGTATCTCTATGGGACATTGGCGAATAATCTCCATACAATTAATTTGGCACACCACTCACGAAATGCATCTTATAACACATCAATCAAGCTTTAGATAAAATAAAAGCGTTCATCGGGGCGTGAACGACAATTCTATGACATCTAAAATTGGGACATATTAATCGAAAGAGGATCCAAAGGTTGGTAGAAGGCGGTTCACTGAGTCTCTCCAAGTTGAACCAATTCCAACCTGCGAATCATGTTTGGAGGTAAAATGACCAAGAGGGCATTGAGCCAGGGAATAGAGCCAAAGAAGTGTTAGAAATCGTTCACCGCAGGCGTATGTGGTCCAATGTCAACCAAAGCAAGAGGAGGTTATGAGTATTTAAATCACTTTTATTGATGACTACTCAAAGAATGCGGTTATATTTTCCTTATGAAGCATGAATCTGAGACCTTTGACAAATTCAAAGAATTTAAGGCTCAAGCAGAGAATCATAGGGAAAAACAAATCAAGTCTCTACGATCCGATCATGGAGCCGAGTACCTCGGCGATGAGTTTTTGAACTACTTGTCGGATGAAAGGATTGTATCGACTAATCGCACCCGGAACCCCTCAACAAAAGCGGGGTTGCGGAGCGAAAAAATGTAACTCTTTTGGAAATGGTTAGATCAATGATGAGTTATCTGGATCTTCCCAAAGTCGATCTGGGGTCATGCCTTGGAAACAATGACTTACATTCTAAACTTGGTGCCATCCAAATCGGTTCCCAAAACCTCCCAAAGAATTTTGGACGGACGGCGCAAGCCCCGGTTTGTGACACATGAGAATTTGGGGTGTCCGGCCCTACAGCGTTGGACAAGAAAGTCAAAAAAAATTGGATCCTCGATCGAAATTAAGGTTGTTTATAGGATACCCTAGGGAACAAAAAAGGGTGTATGTTCTATGGTCCCAAAGATCAAAAGATGGTAATAAGCACCCACTTTAGATTTTTTGGAAGAAGACTATATGAACGAAAAGAAGACCGAGTGAGATTACCTTAAATGAGCTAAGGGGCTAACCTCATTTGCAATTTCTACAAGAGATGACATACCAAACGAAGCGACACACTTTCACAACTAGAACCTCGTCAGTAGTGGGAGGGTTGTGAGACAACCCGAGAGATTCATGGGGATAGGAGAGTCCTCGGACTTGATTCTGGACAAGGCGAATCGAGACCCATGGACATGTGATGAAGCAATCGAAGACAAGGATCACGGTTTCTTGGCAAAAAGCAATGAAAGACGAAATGGGTTCTATGGATCATAATAGAGTGTGGGAGCTAGTCGAACCACTTAATGAGGTCAAACCCATTGGTTGCAAGTGGGTATACAAGAGAAAAAGAGGACCGGACGGGAAGGTGGAAACCTTCAAGGGAAGGCTTGTGGCAAAAGGTTATACTCAGAAAGAAGGGATCGACTATGAGGAAACCTTTTCACTTGTAGCAATGCTCATGTCCATCTGAATTCTCTTGTCGATTGCTGCGCATCTCGATTTTAAAATCTGGCAAATGGATGTCAAGACAGCTTTTCTAACGAAAGTCTTAATGAAGAAATCTATATGCAACAACCCCAATGCTTCATTGAAAAGGGCCAAGAACACCTAGTTTGTAGCTCATGAAGTCCATTTACGGACTCAAACAAGCATCCGGAGCTTGGAACCAATGTTTTGATCATGTTATAAAGTCTTATGGGTTTGAACAAAATGAGTTCGAAAGTTGTGTGTACAAAAAGCGTGTCGGAACTGCATTGGTATTCTTAGTACTATATGTAGACGACATTCTGCTCATCGGGAATGATGTAAAGGTGTTATCAGACGTAAGGGCATGGCTTTCAAAACAGTTTGATATGAAGGACTTAGGGGAAGCCGGGCACATCCTTGGGATCAAGATCACCCGAGATCGCAAGAAAATGATGATAGGCTTATCGCAAGCTTCATACATTGACATTGTCTTGAAACGATTGACATCGCGGATTCCAAGAAAGGCTTCGTACCTTTCAGGCATGGAATCCATCTATCCAAGGAAATGTGCCCTAAGACACAAAAGGAGATAGATGACATGAAAGACATTCCTTATGCTTAGGTTGTAGGAAGCCTTATGTATGCAAAGTTGTGCACGAGACCGGATATCTGCTTTGCCGTTGGCATGGTGGCAAGATATCAAAGTAACCCGGGGAAAGAATATTGGACGATAGTTAAAAACATTTTGAAGTATCTGAAAAGAACTCGAGATAGAATGTTGATTTATCAATCATATAGTCTAATCCCCATCGGCTACACGGACTCGGTTCCAATCGGACTTAGATTCGAAAAATCTACCTCCGTTAGTGTGTTTTGCATGGGGGAGGAGCCATGACATGGAGAAGCGTTAAGCGAAATGCATCCAGATTCTACCATGGAAGCCGAATATGTAGGCTAACTGGCGGCGCCGAAAAAAGCGGTTTAGCTCAAGAACTTCCTAGTGAACTTGGATGTAGTTAAATTTGTCGGCACAATCAACATTTATCGTGACAATGTCGAAAGCGATTGCAAATTCAAAGGAACCAAGAGCCCACAAGGCCAACAAACACATTGAAAGGAAATACCATCTTATCACGAGAAATCGTTAAGAGAGGAGATATAAAGGTGGCAAAGATCGCGTCAAAAAGACAACCTAGCGAATCCATTCACAAAGTGCGCCTCGAGAATACGTTCGAGAGACATGTGGAAGGAATGGGTGTCAAGACCGTTTGTCGATCTGCTTTGAGTATAAGTGGGAGACATTATTAGGTTTGTGAAGGTGACATTGTATGTCACGTATTAGGAACTACACGAGACATGTTGTAGTATACTTAAAAGCGGACTTTGAGTATAAGTGGGAGATTGTTGGGATTATCTTTGGAAAGTATGCTTTTACTTTGTATAATCAAACCTAAATTCGGTCTTATTTACTTAAATAAATTGTTTATCAGCGATGCTTTAAATATCATCGAATGTTACATATATTTCTTTGCATAAGCTGTTCAATAAATAATCGTGTTACATTATAGTTAATTTAGTGATACGGATCACGAGAAGATTAAATTAACGATCCTTGTAACCAAAAAGTACACCATTCACGACCTAGATGGAAATGAACAATCCATCGTGAAAGGTTGAAGTGTAATGCTTTCGATTGGATTGTCTTGACCAAGAGATTACACTAGTGCATGTTTAGTTCCTTGAATAGGACCTATGTTGGGATATTTTAGTTTTGATAAGTTATGCCAAAACATTATCAACTTGTGTTATTTAAATTAATCTCTGAGATAACAAGTTGAGGGGGAACGAGAGAACAAGTTAAGAAGAAGAAATCGTAAATCGAAGAAATCGAAAAATCGGAAGAAGAAGAAATCGGTTTACGAATCTATTTGTCTTTGAAGCCCGATCTACGATCCCGAAGCCCGATCTGGTCAATCTTTGAAGCCCGTCTGCAATCGAAGCCCGTCTGACCATGTCTTTGAATCGATCTGCGATTCCGAAGCCCGTCTAGTATCTTTGACCCGCTATGATCGAACCGAGCATGTCTTTGACGATCTGCGATCCATAGCAATCTTTGTCTTTGAAGCCGAATCGACCAGGCCCAATTGAATCTTTGGCCCGTCTGAATCGAAGCCCGATCTACATCTTTGAAGCCGATCTGCGATTTTTACTGGACTTCGGTTGAATCGATTTTGCGCTCGCTAGAATCGATTCTGATTTAAATCTGAATCGATCTGTTGTCTTTAATCGATGCGAAGATCGATGTTGAATCGATCTGATCTTGATATCTTTGAATTGATGCATACCCGATCTTTGAGCCCGATCAATCTTGATATCTTGACGATGATCTTGAGATTTGATGCCGAATCGACGATCTTCGATATCTTTGAATCGATCAAGATCTTGATCTTGGACGATCTTGAACCGACCGGAAATCGTCTGATACCGGTCTCTAAAATAAATCGATCCGATTAGACACACAAAAAGCCGCCAATGAGAAGATGACAACACATATTGATGTGACATAAAGCCGCAAAACAACGGTTGTAATAGGACAAAGAAAAAATTTGGAAGACTATTAGTATGGATTTGATATTACTCTCCAAATGATAATATTCAAATTCACACTATAAATACATTAACTATCTTCAAAAAGAAGATGATGGAGTTTGCCGCAAAGTGAAGATTAAAGCGAATATTCAAGCATCTCCATTCAAGAACACAGGCATTTCATATCCAAATTTACCCAAGAGTGTTCTTCAATAGATCTAAGCACAAATGTAATATCCTAGCTTAGAGAGATTTTCCCCATCCTTAGCATTGAGGCTAAACAAATGTAAGGGAAAATCTCAACCTAGTTGGAAACCAAACAAACCTTACCCCAAATCGGTTTGATAGGATAAGTTTGTAGGTGAGTGTGAACTTCGGTAAACATCTAGCAATCCCAAAAGGGAGGGTAAAAAATCCGTGAGGGAGATAAGTCCCGTTTGAGTGTGAACTCGGTAAACATCTAGCAATCCCAAAAAGGGAGGGTAAGCGATCCGTGAGGAGATAAGTCCGTTTGAGTGAGAACTTCGGTAAACATCTGTTGGTTAAGTTGGTGCCCCATGAAGGGAAGAGTGGATGTAGGGCCGAGTTGTCCAACCCACTATAAAAATCGTGTGTTCTTATTTGCTTTCATATTAAGCGTCATACATACTTTTTGCAAATCTGCATAACACATTAAAAAAAAAATTAGTCACCTCCATTGAGATTTTACGAGTTTTAAATCGGGTTTTTAGGACCAACAATTGGTATCGGTAGGGGTTCAAAAGTTCACTAGATTTTAATGTGAATACAGAACTGATTTTTTTTATTAAAACCCATTTAGTTTAAAATGCATAAATTTTATAAAATTCATGGAGGTTGACAATCATCTTCTCATTTAAAAAAAAAATTCTTCATCATTTCTCTTTGTTTAACTAACCTTTGTTTTTCTCGTATATTTTTATTGTTAGTTAGTTTTGGCATCATTATCAAAAATGGGGAAATTGTTGGGATATTTTAGTTTTGATAAGTTATGCCAAAAACATTATCAATTTGTGTTATTTAAATTAATCTACATATAACAAGTTGAGGGGGAGAGAACAAGAGAACAAGTTAAGAAGAAGAAATCGAAATCGAAGAAGAAGAAGAAAAATCCGTTTATGAAGCTTTGTCAAAAGAAATCGATCTGTGATCGAGGCCCGATCTTTTATCTTTGAAGCCCGATCTACGATCGAAGCCCCGTCTAGCTGTCTTTGAAGCCCGTCTGCGATTCTTTGACCGTCTCTTTGTCTTTGAAGCCTCTCTATCTTCGAAAGCGTCTGTTTGTCTTTGAAGCGTCTATTTGATCCATAATTGTCTAACATCTTTGAAGCCCCGTCTGCGATCAAGCCCGATCTGCTGTCTTTGGCCCGTCTGCGATTCTGAAGCGTCTGTATCTTTGAAGCCCGTCTGCGATTCTGGCGTCTACCTTTCTTTGTCACGATCTTGATGTTGAAGCCGATCACGATCTTGATATCTTTGAGCAATCATCTTGATCTTTGAAGCCCGATCTGATCTTGATATCTTGACTTTGATCACGATCGTGATCTTTGAGCCCGATCGATCTTGATATCTTTGAAGTCGATCTGAATCTGAACCGGACCGGACGCATCTGCATACGGATCTGGCGGTGAAATCGAGTCCGTTAGACACACAAAAAGTTCGCCAATGAAGAAGATGACAACACACATATTGATGTGACATAAAGTAAAAAAACAACGGTCTGATAGGACAAAAGAAAAATTTGGAAGACTATTAGTATGGATTTGAATATTACTCTCCAACGGTAATATTCAAATTCACACTATAAATATATTGCTTATCTTGAAAAGAAGATGATGGAGTTCTTTGCAAAGTGAAGATTAAAGCCAAATATTCAAGCATCTCCATTCAAGAACACGGCATTTCATATCCAAATTTACCCAAGAGTGTTCTTCAATAGATCTAAGCACAAATGTAATATCCTAAGCAGAGATTTTCCCATCCTTAGCATTGAGGCTTAAACAAATGTAAGGGAAAATCTCAACCTGAATTGAAAACCAAACAAACCTTACCCAAATCGGTTTGATAGGATAAGTTTGTAGGTGAGTGTGAACTTCGTAAACATCTAGCAATCCCAAAGGGAGGGTAGGCAATCCCGTGAGGAGATAAGTCCCGTTTGAGTGTGAACTTCGGTAAACATCTAGCAATCCCGAAAGGGAGGGTAGAAGCGATCCCGTGAGGAGATAAGTCTCGTTTGAGTGAGAACTTCAGTAAACATCTCTGTTGGTTAAGTTGGTGCCCCATGAAGGGAAGAGTGGATGTAGGATGAGTTGTCCTAACCACTATAAAAATACGTGTGTTCTTATTTGCTTTCATATTAAGCGTCATACATACTTTAGTAAATCTGCATAACACATTAAAAAAAAAAATTAGTCACCTCCCATTGAGATTTTACGAGTTTTAAATTGGGTTTTCGGACCAACAATTGGTATCAGAGCCGGGGTTCAAAAGTTCACTAGATTTTAATGTGAATACCTGAACTGATTTTTTTTATTAAAACCCATTTAGTTTAAAAAATGCATAAATTTTATAAAATTCATGGAGGTTGACAATCATCTTCTCATTTAAAAAAAAAAAAAATTCTTCATCATTTCTCTTGTTTAACTAACAATTTTTTTCTCAGATATATTTTATTGTTAGTTAGTTTTGGCATCATTATCAAAAATGGGGAAATTGTTGGGATATTTTAGTTTTGATAAGTTATGCTAAACATTATCAACTTACATTATTTAAATTAATCTACATATAACAAGTTGAGGGGGCGAGAGAACAAGTTAAGAAGAAGAAATCAAATCGGAAGAAGAAGAAGAAATCCGGTTTACTGGCTGGCATTGTCTTCGACCTATCTGATCGGACCCGATTGTCTCTTGAAGCCCGATCTGCAGATCAATCCGATCTGCTGTGTCTTTGAATAACCGATCTGTGATTCTGACCCGATCATTTATCTTTGAATCGATCTACCGATCGTAATCGATCTGCTTTGGCTTTGGTCGATCTGCTTGTGCTGAATCGATCTGCAGATCCATAATTGATCTCATTGTCTTTGAATCGGATGCAAACATCTATCGATCTTTGGCTAATCTACCGGCATTCCATCGATGTATCTTTGGTCGACATCCGATTAGGCAGCAATCTGACCGGCCCCAACTGATTCGCTTTCCTTCAACATGCGATCGATGTTGAACCGTCACGATCTTGATATCTTTGGGCCAATCATCACCGATCTTTGACCCCGTCAGATCTTGATATCCGACCGATGCAAGATCTTGATGTTGAATCGATACGTCTCGATCTGTTGAATCCGATCAAAGACTGATCTTCAACCCATAAACGAATTTAACCAAATCTGCGATACCGTGATCCGCGAAATAAATCGATCCGCTCGATTAGGCAAAAAGGCAGCCATGAAGATGACAACACATATTGATGTGGACATAAAGCCGCAAACAACAAAGTAATAGGACAAAGAAAGCTCGAAGACTATTAGTATGGATTTGAATATTACTCTCCAATCGGTAATATTCAAATCCACATATAAATATCATTCTGTTATCTTGAAAAGAAACATGATGGAGTTCTTTGCGAAAGTGAAGATTAAAGCCAAATATTCAAGCATCTCCATTCAAGAACACAGAGCATTTCATATCCAAATTTACCCAAGAGTGTTCTTCAATAGATCTACACAAATGTAATATCCTGCTTAGAGAGATTTTTTCTCATCCTTAGCATTGAGCGCTTTAACAAATGTAAGGGAAAATCTCAACCTGGTTGAAAACAAACAAACCTTACCCAAATCGGTTTGATAGGATAAGTTTGTAGGTGAGTGTGAACTTTCATAAACATCTAAAGAATCCCGGAGGGTAGTAAATCCTTCCAGTGAGGGAGATAAGTCCCGTTTGAGTGTGAACTCAGTAAACATCTAGCAATCCCGAAAGGGGAGGGTAAGCGATCCCATGAGGAGATAAGTCCCGTTTGAGTGAGAACTTCAGAAACATCTGTTGGTTAAGTTGGTGCCCCATGAAGGGAAAGAGTGGATGTAGGGCGGTTGTCCGAACCTTATAAAATCGTGTGTTCTTATTTGCTTTCATATTAAGCGTCATACATACTTTTAAAGAATCTGCGATAACACATTAAAAAAATTAATCACCTCCCATTTGAGATTTTACAGTTTTAAATCGGGTTTTTCGGGACCAACAACCTCACGAGGAGGACAAATTCTTGAGCCCGAACTAGGAAGAATTAGACCTCGATTAGTTTCAAGTTATTTCTTAATCTTAGGTCCCTTAAATAGGACGCGTGTGGTTAGTAATTATTGCTTTGACTTATTACGGGTAAAGAATCAACGAGATTCAATACTTTATATTTTGGGCAATATTATTGGTCACGTCACGATTGCTAAGATTTATCTGGAGAATCGTGTGCAAATCACGCTTTGTTCGATTTGCCCCGGAGGTTCATAAGTTTTATCATACCAAGTCTTGCAAGTGGAACTAGTTTAGGTATGGATAATAATGTTGAACGGATTCCTTTACCAATATAAAAGATATTAATTAATGGAAAGCTATTTCATGGCTTGAATTAATTAATGGGCTAATAATCTTAAACACGGGGAAATAATAACAGGGAGCCATATTAATCTAATATGGGTTAAGATGGATAGTCTTGATATTAATTATGTAGTGGGATTAATTAATATTTATGGGCTTGAATAATATTGTGGCTCAATATTGATAATTCAAAGATCCATTGGAAGGTCCAATCTTAATTCTTCTAAAGGCCCCTCAATTAAATTTCAACATAAAGTCCAATAACCTAAAAAAAGGTGTTTAAAAATAAAATAAATTTTTGTTGCTATTTTTCCTCATTTTTTTAAAAATATGAATAAAATGGGAGAAAGATTTTCTTTGAATTTTGTTATGGAATAAAGATATGTATTCTTGAAATACAAGATTATCTCATTAAATTCAAGAAATCTCCCACTTGGTTATTTATATGAAATTTTTTGAAAATTTTGAATAATTAAGGAAAGAAAGATTTTCTTGATTTTCTTGAAAAGATATTATGGAAGATATGTATTCTTGCAATACAAGTATATCTCATAAATTCAAGAAGATCCAAATCTTGGATTCTTTTCTCTTAAAATTTTGAAATATCCCATAACAAGAGGAGTTGGGATTTTTGTGGAATATTTTAATTATGGAGAAAAGAATATATGAGATATATTCAAGATTTCTTGGAGATCGAAAAAAGATTTTTCCATATTATTTTTTATCCCAAAATTTTGACCAACCCCCTTCTATAAATAGGGATGATTCTTTCATCCCCACGTACAATCCATGTCTTTGGAAAAATTAGTAAATCCACAAGGTGGTGCAATAAATTTTTATTTTCCCTTTTGTTAATTGTTCGCGAGCTTATTTCCAATGGATTGACGAAAGCAAGGACTAGTGGAATACTTGGGAATGCTTTTTGGTGTGTTTTATCGGCGAGACCATTGCCACTCCAAGAAGTTAGTTCCGTAAAACCGTAGCAATTCAAGATGTGGGATTTATGTGAATATTTATATCATGATTTGTTGTTGAATTACTATTTTGAATTAATATAGGATTAATTCATCTTAGTAATAATTGTTAGAATTAAATTTATATTTAAATATTCATCCCGAATAGATCCGGGCAATTAATTCCCTACGGAACATGCAACTTCGTGATGAACCCAAATCAAACCATATCTACCCATGGTTAGGGATTGCAAGCATTGGTCATGGTCAAAGTTCATCATCCCACACATGTCGTGCGTATTGACCTCAAGTCAAAGGAGTATCGCATCGCTCCCACTAACCGAGACACCCGTGAGACACATATAGTGGAATACATCAAACGGTTTCTCGGATGGGTATACCAATACCCTCTAAGGTATCTGTCAGATCCATCATGAGATACCTGCATTCTCGTAAAAGTGAGATCTTCTTTGCACTCTCTAAAAGTATGATCGCGGATCGCACACCAATCTACATTGTATCATCAATATCCCATTCTTGATGATCCTTGATGGACTATTTGAAATCATGCTTAAGTCATCCGAAGTTCTCACAACCTCAATGACAAATAAACAATGACTCATGAGAACACTTGCATGAATAAATGCAAACAATCAAACATAATATTCAAAACAGTGTATTTTACCATATATTAATATTAAGTGAACTATAATATTAAATCAAACTGAATATCATCGAGTATTATGTCCTACAATAGATTGTCTCTAAAGACACTAACACTAACAAACCAAAGTGGCGCCATTCTTGACAACATCACGAGATGAGTGTCAAAAAACCACTGACGAGGTCTCTATTGCTCGAGGTTACCTATGTTACTTGATGGGGTCGAAACTTTATTTCACGATAAAAGCGCGATTATGTCCCCAAGCTTTATCTAGAGGGTGTTGGGTGATCTCGATCTTTGAAGTCCTCAACTATGCGTGGGAGCCGCCACATTGGGCGTATTTATATCACCCATGAGGCGGCATCGACGTAACACCCACCAAGGATTTGGGTTGTTGACATTACTTGAGGTCAAAAAATTACATTTCAATAATATTTTACATGATATTAAATCGATGTTATCAATACATTGTTACATATAATAACAAATCGAATTATAATTTTTAGGTCTTTGGATATCACGAAGTCTTGGCTGAGTTCTTGCGCCTTGGCCGATGCTACTCATTATGTCCTGGTACCCCCACTTAACATTGCGATGGGCAGCCTCTCAAAGATTGAATCGCAAAGAAAGAGGATCTGGTACATTATCATAAGCTATTGGATAATTATCCATCAAGTCATGTATATTTCTCGTTCTGAAGTGACATCTTAATACAAATCGTCATTTATAGTTTAAGTAATAAAATGTCTTATAAAAATATTTTAGTACTTTATAGGTCAATTGGACTCGTTATTTTCCCCAATCAATCCTTACATCGTTGTTCCGGTTGCATTCAATTTCGGACTCTGTAGAAAGGGTATATGTCTAAAAAAGGGTTGCCACGACAATTTGGGAGAGTTAGGGGCATACCCCCATCACCGATCGACTTGATCGTATAGATTCAAATTTGGGTGTCGCCAAAAGGGTTATCTGAAGGTGTGTGAGCTACGGTCTCATATTGAAATCCAGATGAAGCAATCACATTACCCACAGTTGCACGGGTCGGCTTTCTAGTTCGGATGCATTACTCTGGACATTATGCCGCATAGCATGCAAGAATAACACATCTAAGAGTACAACCACGAACCACGGTGAAAAACAACGCGTGCCGTCAATCCGGTACATGGTTCAACGCAAAATGTTAGTTGCTGACGGCGTGTTTGCAAAACACGACTTCGTTGTTCCAAACAAGTTAGTCAGATCCACAATGTCCAAATTATGTCAATCTTTGGACAGCGTAATTGCCCAACACATGTGAAATTTGATCTTGCCCAATTCCGGATATTGGGGACCACAACAAAGATATCCGCGAACAATTCACTCAACCAATACAACCTGGTTGGTGGAACGACTACCCATATCCATACTATCCGCGTAACCCGATAGCGGCAATAACAATTAATAGTACATTTATTTAGATTTTTTTTTTATTTAAATGTTTGATGGAATATTTTTTGTACTAAATTGCTCCCTGATATTTAATTAGAATTGCAATTTTTATCTCTTATTAAATATTTTACTATTGACGTATTTTAATTTTTTTTTTTTTTCAGGATGAGAGAAATCCCCAATTCACATTTAAATCAAATCAATGGTCCAAGGTGTGTATTTAGCATGTACAATTAATTATAGAATTGGTTTTCAAATGTGGAAGGACTGATGATGATTGAGTTGTCACATGCTAATTTTCAGAATTTTTAGACCTCTTTTAACATGCATGCAGAGTTAATTGATGTGTTTGGGCCTTTGTTTTTTTAGCAATTGCTCTTTCTATTTTTTTGCCTATGTGTCAGAAGGGGGTCATGGACGCAACCCAACCAAAATATAAAGCATCAATTATGCACCATGATAGTGACACAACACACATAGCTATGCCTATCACAATTTTATTTTCACTCCTATTTTATTCATTTTCCTATTATATGGTATGGTTTCTTTCAGGATGACTTATACTTCTCCTCTCCCCCCACCAACAACTTGTTTTCTTGACATAAATTAAGAAAAAAAATATTTTTTTAGTTTTTTGTTGACTTTTCAATAGGGATGGAGGGTGGAGATTGTGAGGGTGAAAATTATAGTGTGTAAATTGTAAGATTCTTTATACTTAATTAATTAATTATTTTAAATTGTAGGGTGATGTCGATTTATTTGTATCAATTGATCCTTAATATTAATTAAATATAAAATAACTACATATTTGTACTTAATTAATTAATTATCTTTTAACATGTTATTATAATAAAAAAAATTATCTTAAATTATTATTATAATAAAAAAACATAAAAAAATGAAACAAATAAAAAAAAAATCGACATATTTCTATTTCTCTATTACCAACTCATCACTCAACATTCATCATAATCATCACACCAATCATCACACAAATCATCACCAATCATCCCAACTCATCACCGATCATCACCAACCAACATCACCAATCAACTCCATCAATCCAAAGTATGTATTTAGCAACCATGCATTTTTTTTAGCTGAACTCAGACAAGTCAAACAGCATAGTCATATCTTGATTATCGATAATCTAGTAAAAAACGTTAAATAGCTAGAGGAATGATGCAAATAAAAAAGTACACTTGCTAAATGGTCGGGACTACTTTCGGGGGTGCTAGGGGTGAAATGCTTATTGTACCCTTTATTGAAATAAATGATAATTTTTATATTACTTTTTTCATTAAAGAGATAAAAAATAATTGACATGTCTAAAAAAGTGTTCACCCAGTTGAATCACTCCCCAATACCTTTACCCAATAAAAAAATACCAATGCTTATATATTATCTCCAAAAGATAACAAGTGATATAGTGTTTGAAGAATATAAGATTTTGAGAGTGTCTATGCATTAAAAGAAAGACAATTAATGAGCAATATTCACATCTGAGATCCACGAAATTTGGTATGATTTATATTCTTAAAGTGTGTTGAGTAAATAATAAGCTGAATGATATAACTTATTACAAGTGAACAAATTTCAATGAGACCTACTCTATGCAATTACAAATTCTAGATGAGATCAAACAAAGAATTAATATGTATGCATATACATAAATACTTGGGAGTAGTGTTGTGAGCAAGGGTTTTTGGAAGAAAAGCATATCTAAAGATATCTTTCATGTCCAAGACAAGGGGAATATTGTTTTTTAAGGACATTAACTTAAGATGGGTTGTGTTTTAAGGATAATAATTTTTGGGCTTGAAAATGTAAGACAATATATTTTAAATTTTTGTAAATATAGGACAATATGTTTTAAAAATATGTAACGTAGGACAATTGAGCACGAACCTCACATGATATTTAACTAGAATTGGGCTTATTAGAAACTCAATTGTCCTCATTTACTGATTTTAAAATGTATTGTCCCATATTTATATTTAAAATATATTGTCCTATCATCCAAGTCCTCAGAGAATTAATGTCCTTAAAACACAACCCCCCAAAATTATTGTCCTACAAAAAACATTTTTCCCCAAGATAAAATCCTTTCCTCTGGTTGTCACGAAAATCATCCCAAATTAAAACGAGTAGCACATGTTTACCGCTAAAGACATGCATCTCTTGATTATATCCACGATCTTGCCCTTCAAATTTTGTTTCGAGATTGTTCTGAATGAATGAAATGAACTAATGTACTTTTTTTTAACTAATGTATTTTTGGTATTTTTTTCTAAACAATTTGGATAACTTTTTTTTTTATATACTGAAGTGTGTTCCATATCATTTTCTTCAATAATTCTGTTATTTGAGTCTATGTAAATCCATGTAAAATCAATAAAAAAAATGTATTCAATCTTGTCAAGTTTATGAAAATCCACGTAAATCCCGATAAAAAAAAAAGAAATCATTACAACTACTGCGTAATCTGTGAATTTTTAAATTCCACTGATTTTTTCTAAAAAAAAAAAAATCAATAGAATCCAAATTGGATACACCTAAGATTCGAGATGCAACAAACATAATTAACATTTTCTTGAAAAAATAAAATTGGTCGAAAAAAAAAAAAAACTAATGCTCTTCCATTAAATTTTTTTACTAATACTTTGTAATATAATAATTTAAACTATATAAAATATATATACTTGAATGAGTTAGTTTTTCGGTGAAAATAAATTGAGATGAGATTCTTGGCTATTGCAATGTGTAAAATTCTTTGGAGAAACTTGTAAAATCCTTCTTCTTCTTTTATATGCTCTCCTTTTATAAGATGACTAGAGCAAAATCCTGCATATTACGCAGGTTTAAAAAATATTATTTTAAATTAAATATTTTAAAATTTTATTTAATTTTAATTAATTCAATTTATTTATATTTATAACTTTTATAATTTAATTTGTGATAGGCAAAACTGTTACCATAACAGATGGCCGTAAAAAACCGTGGAAATTGAAATGAGATGAAAAATATATATTTTTTAATAACACAAGAGAAATGAATTAGATAAAGATTTAAAAGAATGAGGTATTATACCATAAATAACTCTCCATAAATTTCAAGATTTTTAAAATAAATTGATTTGAATTGATAGAGATTGATTTTCAATTAATAGATATAAGACTAAGATTATTAAAAATTAAAAAGATGAAATAATTAGAAATAGAATACCATAAATAACACTTAATTTATTTTCGAGAGATAAGGGTTAATTACCAATGAGCGAGATGAAAGACTCTTGCGTGAGACCGCCTCTACTGGTGAGGCGGAATGTAATTTTTAATTGACACTTTAACACTTTGAGAGGGGTGAGTGTTAATTGTATTAAGTTGTCTTTCTGGTCTCATGCCGCCATTGTCTTAAGCGGATATAAAATTTATGATTAAAATAAAAAAGAAAAAGAAATTTTGAACAAGCAAATTAGATTAAAATATTTTAAAATGAAAGAAATTTCCAGAAAAAAAATGTCGACGTATACATTAGTTGCTGCAAC
>JBBCBC010000001.1:6115029-6387731 GCA_037126765.1 Stenogyne calaminthoides | reverse complement strand
AATCGTAAGATTCTAGCAAATTAAGGAATCTCAAAGAAAAATGATGGACCACAAAAATTTAACACGAAGAGGGGTTGCAATTTGCATGGCACACACGTGGTAAGGGCTCTAAAAAGAAAACCATTTTATTAATAAAATGTACACTTTTTTAGAAAAATAAGAAACAAAAATATAGTTGTATTGTATAGAGGCACACTTGCGTGAGACCGTCTCATGGTGAGACGAAGTGTAATTTGAGTATTGACGCTTTAATACTTTGGGAGGAATGACCGAATGAGTGTTAATTGTGCTAAATTGTACTTCGTCTCATATATGAAACCGTCTCATACGAGTTTTTATCTATTGTATATCCCTTCATGAAGAATTTGATAAGGAAAGGTGACAACTGACAACTATATATTAATTATTACACTATTAAATATCAACGTAAATGAAATTATATACTAAAGGGTGTTGTTCTAATTATAGTGAGTTCTTTTATTTGTCAATTGAAAAATGGGGATCTTTTTATTTGTCACATAATAATTTGAACATACATTAAACAACCTAATATATGTTATTAGATATATGCATGCAAGTAAAAGAAAACTTATAGGGATATATGTATATATGCTGACGAGGAGGTGTTTCAGCATTTTATTATTATTCATAATGATAATGATTGTGATGGCAACATGAATTATATTTGAGCCATTTTCAGGATTATACAACGATGTAAGTAATTTTGTTTTTGTGTGTGTGTGGTGTCATTTTTTTCTTGAAATATATGAATCATTATGTTTGTCTTTGTGGGTGGGTGTTATTTTCCTGGGTTGCTCCAATGCTCCTTTCCAACCCAATGAACAAAAAATCGTGTGAAACCCGAAATCATGGTGAACTCAATTTTTATATTTTTAAATAGTAAATTTATTTTATACATAATAATAAAGTTATATATTGTGGAGCAATCACTCCTATGAACCAAATCTATATATAAATTCTATAATTGTTATACGTAAAATTATATATATATATAGTTTAAAAAATATATATCAATATGTTTAATACTTATGTTGTTGAAATTAACAATTCAGTGGTGCTTTCATAAATTGTCGTTTTCAATTTGGTTCAATTTGAATTATATGCTTTTTTTTTCCTTTGAATTATAAAAGTTATAACATCAATAATTTAGGCGTGACATGTAATGATATAAATCACGAAAACCTCAAATTTTATATGATGTTTCAATCGTAAAAGGACTACAATAATAGTGTAGATATAGGTCATGGCAAAATTATGGCCACGAAAGGATCGAGATTGTGGACAGTATTTCTCAATATTAATTACAACAAATGGTAGACATACATTAATTTCCCATCGAATAAATAAATAAATAAATTAATTAATAAAATCACACGCTCACACCAAACTCTGGAACTGTAATTAACATCGTTAAAACATTGGAGAATCCACCACATTTTTTTGTTTTGTATTGTATTTTTGTAGCAAATTATATTTAGTACCTTTCACATTCTTTAAAGAATATACCTGATTATAACTCCAAATTTCTAACATGTCGCCTGTCGGAAATATATTTGCCTGTTAACTAGAAACGGACGAAGGGTTGAAAGGTACACGTTTTATTTATATTTGAATACTATCACTTTAGAATTTTCATTATATATATGATCAATTTATCAATATATGAAAAGTTTGATTTCTCTAGCCTTCTTTTCAAAAAATAAAAAAAAAAAATTCTCTAGCCTTCTAACGTTGATTTCTTTGTGTGAGGTTTGAGAGTTCAAGTGGTTAGAGCTCTATTATTTAAAATTTCGAGATCTTGAGTTCGAGACGCAGAGAGGGAAGTTCTTGTAACAAAAAGGCGAAGCCCTCGCCCCCAAGGCCTCCACCCTCGGCCCGACAGGAATGGTGGAGGTGGTAAATCATGGTGAATCAGCGGCCCATTAGGTGGGAGGACCAATGTCAGTGGGCCCTTTGAGCTATCCCCACATTGGAGGATAAAACTCCCCACATCAATTTTGTCGGGGACTCGATCATGCGTCTTCAGAAGAATCGCCACCCAGAACTAATCGAAGTTTCGCCCATCTACGCCGAGAGAGGAAGTTCTATTCTCTCTTGTGGTGGTTGCGGTTCGAGTGGTCCCCCTTTTTTCTGAACAACAAAAAAGGCTTTTTATTCAAGCGAGCATAAGGAATACTCAACAACAAGAATCAATATTTACAAATTAACACTCTAAAATCATTTTAGGATTTGTTAACCAGTCACTATAAGAGAAATTAGAACATTTCAACCCTTTCAAATAAAATCAACTCCAAATCCTAGCTTTAATATCATTAACAATTTCGAAACAGAAAATTCGGTGCCATTGAAAATTAAATAATTTCTTCCTTTTCATATTGCCCAGATCACACATAGCCAAATAGATACAACAATTTGTTTACCTTTCTTGCCTTACAAGAGTCGACACTGACCAAGTAGGTTGAAGATGGGCCTGTGATGAAGAACAGTCGAGATCCCTAACCATCTGAAGCATTCCATCCAAATCTTGTACGAGATTTCACATTCGAAAAAGATATGATTTTCGTTTTCATCCTTCGCCTTGCATAGTGGACATTGAACTTCGCCATTCTGGGAAATGATGTTCTTCCTCTGTAGATTGAGTCTTGAAGGTAGCCTATCCCAATGTACTCGTCAAGCATGCACTTGTGCTGGTTGTAGTTCATGTCTATAGCGTATAGCGAGACGAATGGTGGTCCCCCTTTTGTGGTGGTTGCAGTTCAGGTCTATAACGAAATAAAAAGATGTGTCATGAGCGATGATTAAAAAAAATATTACTTTTATTTATCTAATTTAATTAAGAGTCGAATATAACACGAACTAACGAAATAATTATGTTTTTAGTTGTTAGAAGAAGAAAAAAAAACGATAAATTAGTTGATATGAAGTTCATTTTGCCTTAAATCATGTCTAATCTTAAAATAAAACAACTCACAATCACTAAATATCGATATTAAATCTAAAACTCTTTTTTTTTTATATATATTTAATCCACGAAATTGCATGATTAATAAGCAGGTGAATGCACGAAGAAAATAATAAATTAATAGCGCTGTTTTAGGTTGGTGGTAATTATGGGGTAGCTGAGATTAGGCGACAAACGTGATTAATTCCAAAGTTTAATTGAATCATCAACGAGTTATAGACTTTATCAAATATAATATTTAATTCTATATATAACTCTAATTAAAATACATTTAACAGGTTTAATTCATCAGATTCTTGTTCAGAATCATTTTAGGTGATCTAATTCTCGAAAAATCTTAAGAAAACGAGTTCTGATTGTGTTCTAGTAAATAGACAGTTGAGATTAAATAATATTTTCTCTTAGTTAACTAATTATGAGGTAATCCGAGAAAAATAAAAGAGTTGATCAATTAGGCATTATTTTTTACTACTCAAATATTTTCTTGTCCATTAGAAAATAGACAACATGAGCTAAAATTCAAATTTAATCGTAAACATTATTTAAATTTAACTGTAATTTTTTTTTAACAAAAGAAGTTTTCAGTTCAATTTAATTTCAACCCTTGTTATTATCATCCATACTTCACATATCACAATACTGTTGGGCCAAGTGACAAAGTGGTCCAATAAAGTGGAAATAGGGACAAAATAGGAAATGTCAGGGCTTAACGGTTTCTGATTTTTGTAGGGTATATAATAATGTGAATTGATAATAGATTTTGAATGCATGCACATAAAATTAATCAAAGTATCTTAATTTATTTAAAAAGAAAGATGAAAAAGGTAAGCTTAATCTAATATAATATTTTACTTTGCAATGTGTCTTAACTTTACTAATATAAAATAAAGAATCCGTGTATTATGATTTTGTCATTACATGATTTTAAACATTCCAAAAAGATTAATCCAGAAACTGGAATAAAAAAAAAAGGATTAATCCAGAAATTAAAAGTTTGCGTATTTCTTGAAATTAACCACTAATTAATAATACTACAAGTCTAGAATACGACAATAAAAGAATAATAGTGAAAATGATATCGGTCTTTTTTCTTTTTCTTCTGGGGGTGTAATTTTTAAATTGCAAGGTTTTTGGTTCACACTTTTTTCTTTCTTGCTTTCCAGCACTTATAAATTATAATGTCATTTTCTTAATTTTTGTTTTTACCTAGGGAATATAAAATAGTCCCAACATTTTCAATGGGGTTGACAAAGAAAAAAACGTCATTGAACAACATGAGGTCAAAGCACGCTTTTGCAGTTGGGCCCATCTCACGCATGAATATTCTTCATATTGGATCAAGCCTAGTACATTTTTATTGTAAGAAAATCACATTTAATATAAATGATTTTTTTTTTTTTATAAAAGTATATCCAATATAACCTACATCCCATTTATATTTTTAACACGTACATATGTCTGAAAAACATATTCACAATTACCATAATCTATTCCTATCTCGTCTGAAAATTCAATTTCTTGATGCAATAAGCATACATAAATGCAAAGAAAACAGCGAAACCGATCAAAACAGCAGCAACAGGTCCCTTAAAATCAGGATCATATCCAAAATGATCTTGAATATAAGTTTTGATCATCGGTTTTGTAGAGCTTCCCAGCAACTGTAATAATTTTTTGATCATCTCCGTACTGTCCGATAATCAAGCCATACACCGTCCACGCCACGGGACAAATCCAGTAGTACCACACCCACCACTTGGGAATTTTCTGATCATAGATACAAAATTTACAATTAAATAACATAAATGTTTAGAGAAATTTTTTTTTTTGGTTTCATAATTTTTTGTAATTAATTTTTTGTCCAAAAAAATTTAACTATTCAATTTTGGTCCCATAACTTTTGCGTTTGTCCAATTTTGGTCCTATTTAACTAAAACGACGTCGTTTTCAATCAAAAATTGGGGATTTCAGATTGGGCGTGTGACAAAAAATGACCATTTTTTTTATCGAAAACGACATCGTTTTAGTTAAATAGGACCAAAATTGGATAGTTAAATTTTTTGGAACCAAAATTAAATTACAGAAAAGTTATGGGACCAAAAAACTTTTTTTCTCTAAATGTTTATAATGTTGATGATCGTTGGTCATAAATAATGAAGTGATGATGTGAACTTACGGGCCGTGGGATGAAAAAGCCCGAAAACAAATTGAAAAGCGCATAAAAGGCAGCTGCAAAAATGGCAGCTACTTGATGGTTCGGTGTGATGGCAACAGTCATCATGCCATAGTATGTGAAATAGAGAAATGAGAAGAATGTGACAAAGTAGAACCAAAAGAATTTCGCCGCTGTCCATTCGAAGCATACCATCGCGTATACTATCAATGTATAATACGTAGCTTGAATGAGTACATACGGTATTTCTACGATCACCTGTATAAAGAAAAAAAGTTTTTTTTAGAAGCAAGAGGGACATGTCTTAAATTAATGGAAAAATGTTAATTCAGTGCCTGAAAGATGATAAAATTATCAATTTAAGGTCTTAAAGATTTTTTTTTTTCGATTCAAGGCCTAAAAGATAGAAAACTATCGATTCAAAACCTAAAAGATAAAAACTATCAATTTGAGGCTCACATATTTTAAGGCTACTTTTGACACTTATATTTTATATTCTTATTCATGTTCTTTATTTATTTATTTTTTTTAGGGTTAACGGTTCAAGGTTTACGGTTCAAGGTTTAGGGTTCATCGTTTAGGGTTTAGGGTTTTAGTGTCAAACATGACCTTAAAATTTATAAGCCTCGAATTGATAGTTTCTATCTTTCAGGCCCTGGATTGATAGTTTTCTATCTTCCAGGCATTGAATCGATAGAAAAAATCTTTCAGACCTTAAATTGATAACTTTACCATCTTTCAACCCTGAATTGATAAAACTTCAAAATTAATCTAATTTTAATTTTATACAAGCAAGAAGGGTAAATACGTCCAACAAGATGAGATTGGAAGTTTTTTCAACCTGTGCTAAGGCATATGGGAGTGCAGAGTACATTCCAGCAGCTCTTTCTCTGTAAAATACGGTTCTCTCTATGGCCACAACCGGTTGTACAGTCGAACAATTATTTATCCCGACAAATAATACAGAAGTATACATAGCTCCTATGATCGTCAAAAGATCAGTGTCACTGTTCCTGTGGGCCATAACAATAAGGATCAACAAAAATGGTTTCAAGATTCATAATTGAGAAATAATGAATTATAGATACATACCTCTTTGTCCCGACCCTCCAAAAAATCGTCCCAACAAGAAGAGCGCAAGCCAACGTGAAAAAATATCTAACAAGATTATAATCAGGGCTTCTCCAATAAGTCCACCATTGCTTCCATAGGCATGATTTGAATTGGTCAAATGTGGACTGTGAGTACTGTGTGGTGAAGTACAAGTCCTTTGCGCTAGGAGATGGAACACTTAGTTCTGTAACCAAAGCCTTGTTTCGCCTATAAATTTACACATTCTGATTAGAATATATAGTTTATAAAGATGTGGAATTTTTAAGGTTGTACATTAACTCTTACTGATACAAGTCTGATGAATTGTAGTATTCCGCGAAATCCATTCCTAGTCTTGCTTCCATTGCGACCGAGCTAGCTTCGAGCATCCATGTTGCAGGGTTGTACTTGTCTGTAATGTTTGGAACACCAGGAATTGCCTACATTTCATAGATACAAATATGTCGAATTAGATATTTCTTTTCTTATCTAAATGTCATTTTCTTGAAATATATACCTCAAAGTATTCGATGATCTGTTGAGAGTGTCGGCCCAAAGGGCCCGCGTAAATCACTTGTCCTCCTCGTTTCATGAGAAGTAACTCATCAAAAGATTCAAAAATATCAATGCTAGGTTGATGAATGGTGCATACAACAGTTCTTCCGGTATCAACCGTGTTTCTCACCGTTCTCATAACAATGGCTGCTGCCCTGGCATCAAGGCCAGATGTTGGCTCATCCATGAATATGATTGAAGGATTAGCAACTAGTTCAACTGCGATCGTCAATCTCTTTCGTTGCTCTGTTGATAAACCGGTAACTCCAGGGATCCCAACAATGGCATCCTTTAGATTGTTTAGTTCAACCAGATCCATTACTTCATCAACAAAAGCCTGCAATAAATCGAGGGTAAGCTACTTAACTAAATATTTTTCTAGTTTTACGAATAAAGAAATGCATCTTTACCATCTTTTGTTCACCGGTGACTTCTTTCGGAAGGCGGAGAAACGCCGAGTAGATCAAAGATTCACGAACAGTTACTTGCGGTGAGTGAATATCAGTTTGTTCACAATATCCTGAAATTCTTGCAAATGTTTCTTGATTTTTCGGAAATCCTGAAATTTTGATGTCTCCTTCGATATAACCGCCCGTTTTTCGTCCAGCTAGAACATCCATTAGTGTAGTTTTTCCTGCTCCACTCACTCCCATCAATGCTGTCAAAACTCCCGGCCTAAATGCCCCAGTAACTTCTCGAAGCAATTGTAGTTTATCCTCTGTTACTCCTTGTTCCTTCATTTCCTGTAAGAATTAAAAAAGTCTTATGTTAATAAAACTAAGTGGATTAAAAAAAAACACATTTGATGCAAGATTAGGTTCTTACAGGTGGCATATCAACAAAGTAGTTAACACTATCAAAGGACATTGATAGAGGGGTGAATGGTAGAACCATTCCTTTCTTTGGGGCAATGCCTCGTGCTAATCCCAAGCTCGAGCCTTCTTTCCTACTCACATTGGAACGACTGCTCATGCGTTGGATCGCCATTTCCACTTCAATATAGGTAAAAACAATCTGCATTAGCATATATGTTGTAACGACTTACAATTCTTTAATAATGATTATTTACTTGTGTTGTTTCCATCTTTAGATGATAAAGATCGAATTCTCGACTTTGTAGGTTCAAATCTTGGTGCATCATCTGTATCTTCATAATCAGCTTCCATCTCCATTGCTTGCTCTTTGGATATTATAGCTTGGGGCTTTCCAAGAGCTATTCACATAAAAACAAAGAAAATTGAGTTCTCAAATCACACACATACATGAGAGATAATGTAAATTTTATTACAACTTACGGTTAAGAAACATGAGAGAGAAAGTGAAAAGAATATTGAAGAGCAACGTGAAGCCAATGAGCCCCCCCACGCCTATCCAATACCAGTTCTTATCAGAAGAAATGTCAAAGTTTCTCAATATAGCTAAGCCTAATCTTGTAGTATTGTCTGAAGCCTATATGACAAACACACAGTTAAGTTAGTTATTAATCAAAAAAATATTTAAAAAAAACTTAATTATGTAACCCCTTACCAGTTTGTTCATCCATCTTGGAGCTAACATCTCATTCACAACAATCGCGTTGTATCCATAGCTCAAAGGTGACACCCAATAGCCCCAACCCCACCAATCCGGAATCTTATCTGCAATTCAAACATAATGATCATCATCTCATGCTTTTTTGTGTTCTTTGTGCGCATAAAGTAAAAAATGAATACTAACCTTTAGGAAGAATAAAACCGCCTAAAAGAAACACGAGTAGAAGTGTAAGAGCGCCACCAGTATTAGCAATGATCATTGTCCTGCATACCCCTGCTATGAGCCTAAAAATCCCTGCTGCCATTTGTTGTATCGAGAAAATCAATAGTAGTTGCTTGAAGAACCTGATAAAGAAATTGATCAAATTGTAAGAACAAACATTCCACCTTTAGTTAGATTAAGCCATTCAATTCTTTCTACCTGCTTGGTTCAGGGGCGAATCCTATAGTGTAATAAGTTGTAACCAACCAAACTATGGCCTCAAATATGGATATTGGAATCCTTAGTATAAAAGTTGGTATAGTGAAAGCCCATGGGGGGTGAAAAAGAAGATCTCGATGTTTGTAGAAGACCGGAAGTCTCTGTATAGTGAGAGAGAGCTCAGCGAAGCCATTGAAGGTGTTGCATACCATGCTGAATAGAAGTGCACCCACGTAGATGGCTCCATCTTGCTCGTTTCGCGTGTGCATGTTAGTTCTCAAGAAGAGTGTAGATGTGATTATGGCGACAATGAATATTTGCACGGTCTTGAAGACGTAGACAAAAGAGTTACGTTTGATAAGTAGCCATTCCTTATCAAAGTTGGCTTTCAGAAGCTCTATTTTGGGGACAGGAAGTTTGTTGAATACTAAGGCTGCTTTGTGACTTCTTTCCTTGTCGTAAGGGACGGATAGCTCATTTTCGAGGCGTAACCTGGCGTGAAAACGCTTGAACCTTTTAGCGAATTCACTGACGGGGATGTACGTGTATGGTTTGCTTCTATCTGCCCAATATTGCTCCTGGTCTTTTCTTGATGACACCTGTTTCAAGATTCTGTTTTAGAATGTTCCTTTAAGAGTAGAGGTAGTCATTTTAACATGTAAAAAGACTATGTTCCATATTTTAGTCTAGGCAACTATAATATGTAAAATCATACTAATACCTCTTGTAAAAAATCAGCGGTTCCTTTTCTCTCGGGGCATTTGAAGCCACAACTTTCAAAGAACTCAATTACATGTTCTCTTGGGCCTTGATAGACAATTTGGCCTTCAGACAAGAGAACGACGTCGTCGAAGAGATCGAACGTCTCCGGTGCTGGTTGGAGAAGGGACATGAAAATGGTGGCCTCTGTTAGGTGCACAATTTGTTGCAAACATTTTACTATCTGAAAAGTTGTGGAGCTATCAAGCCCAGTTGATATCTCATCCATGAACAGGGTTTTTGTCGGCCCAACAATCATCTCCCCTGTTGATCCAAACAGATAGCAATTTTAGAGCCCAAAATATCTGCCTAATAATGTCAAAGTAGTGATAAATAAGGTTGAGCTGATTTGATTTATGGCGTGTTTTGAAATACTTAAAACAGTTTTCAGAAGCACTTATTTTCAAAGCTCTCTCTCATAGCTTTTGAAAATAAGTGTTTTATAAGCTGTTTTAAGTGTTTCAAAACACACCCTTAGTTTATTTTTTGAAGAAGAAGGCTGAATTAATGAAGAATTACTTATAGAAATAAGGTTAGATACCTCCTAATTTAGAGAATTTTTTTTTTGGTCCCATAACTTATCTATTGTCCATTTTTCGTCCCAAAAAATTTAACTGTCCAATTTTAGACCTATAGCTAAATTGATTGTTCAATTTTGGTCCAATTTTTGCCGAAAAAACGCGAATAACGTCGTTTTGATGACGTGTAAGTCACTTGTTGATAAAATTTGGGAGTCCTCTATACTCTCGATGATGTGAACGCTGACTATTTATTTCTTTTTTATTTTTTTACGTTTTTCAATCAATTAAACTAATCCAATAAATCTAATCAAAATTAAAATTTCAAATCTGTAAATGTAAGAACAACTAAATTTTACCGGCACGTGACTTGCATAAGAATGAAAATGACGTTTTTTCCAATTTTTCGGTGAAAATGAGACAAAATTGGACAATCCAATTTAGTTATGAAACTAAAATTAAACATTAAATTTTTTTGGGATGAAAAATGAACAGTGCATAAATTATGGGACTAAAAAACTTTTTTTCTTTCGTAATTTACGTATAGTCTTTTTGGAACTTTGTACAGAATATTTGTTTGGTGTTGGGTAAAGATTGTTGGAAAACATTTCACCTCTGAAATTGACTTTTCTTCTTCTTTTCTTAAAAGTTTTTGAATATTTACTAATATTATATTTGGCGAAATATTCTATGTGGTGTTTAATAATTATACCCAAATATTTTTATGTAATAATGAATAGTTGAAATATTTTTTTTAGTTGTTGTGTATACTCTCTCCCCTCCACGTCAGTTTTCACACATTTCTTTTTTATTTTGTTCCATATTAGTTTTCACATTCCTAAAATGAACACCTTTTACACAACTTTCACCCTAAAAAAGATACACTTATTTATCCATATATCATTACTTTACATTTTTCTTGGTTTGCGGTTCCGGATTAGTTGAAAATTGATCTGGGACAGGGGAAGTATTAATTAGAAGGTGGAATTAGAGGAGGAATATGATTAGTTTTGTGAATTTGTCACTATGTGAGTGTGGATAGGGTTTGGTAATCCCACTAGGAATTTTGTCAACAAATGCACTATAGGTATTTTCAAGAAACTTGAATGTCATTTTGGTAAAAAGTTATTTCTCCAACAAATATGAACCTTTTTCAACTATTGATTTAGATTTTGGTAAACCCACTTAACAACTTTACATATAACGTCTACTCCAACAAATATTTTTTATTCATTTTTTTTAAAGTCAAGTTTCATCAAGAGATTGAACATTTTCTTCTGCTTTAGGAAAGTATTTGAAGACTAATTTTATAATTTCTTTTTCAAACTATAAATAATCATTTAACTCTTGATGGTTAGACACTTGGACTAGGATGCTTAGAAATCATGGGAAAAAAAAGACAATTATTTATTTTTTTATAAAAAAAAGGACAAATTAACCTGTTGTAACACGTTTCTTCTGGCCTCCAGAAATTCCTCTTATCATCTCATCTCCAACAATGGTGTCTCTGCACACATCTAACCCTAATATCTGCATTATTTTTTAAAAAAAAAATAGTGATTAATTAATCCAATAATAAAAAATTTAATTATAATATACATAAATGAAATAAAGTAACACATTTTTTTAAAAAAAAAACTAAATAATTACCCTTAAAGTGTAGTCTGTAATAAGGCTGCTCTGTACCCCCTCCATTGCAGTTGCCTATTGAAAAAAAAAAAAAAACCCGTATGTATAAATTAGCCATTAATTATAAACATTTGAAGCAAAATTTATTAATTTCTAATTATTTTTTCTTTGTAGTTACCTTCATGAAAAGATCAACTTCTGCCTCAGGAAAAATTCCTGCTTCTCTCTCTCTTCTTGCAAGCTCACTCAAAAGCTCTGTTTAATTTATCATTTTCATTGATCGAAATTAATTAAATTACTTGTTAATTAATTAAATAATTCATCCTGAAAATTAAAATAAGTAAATAAATCAATCATTGTTTAGTACCATATCTTGATCCAACCCCCTGACATCTTGCTGAAAAATCCAGAGTTTCTTTAACAGTCATTTCTCCTACATGAACATCGTTTTGGCTAATGTACGCCGATGTTTTCTGTGGTACAAATTCATCAAGCATATGTCCATTGTATGTGATTTCTCCCCTTGTCTGCACATTAATTAATAATTAATTGTACATAAATACATTTAATCAAGATTTTGAAAAAAAAAAAATTAATTATTGGAGTTGCAACAACCACATATATAATGAGATCTTAATTTGGTGCATGTGATCATTAAATACCTATGTTGCAAAATCACAATGTGAAATAGATGAGATTAAGGAAGATCATGTTGAATTAGTTACTTTGATTTGTAACAATTAATTTGAAAATGAAATACTCCTACATTTCATTTATTGAATTAATTATTTTCCAATAGAATAAAAGTCGAACCTTCAAAGTCGGGTCTAATTTTCCAGCTAGGGCCAATAGAAGCGTTGTTTTCCCTGAAGAAGGTGGTCCTAATAAAAGGGTCATCCTGTCACAATTAATCACAAAGAATTAACTCATATATAAATCTTTAATTTGTCACATCTTCTAATTTACATCTTTCTTTTAGTAATTCATGAGTAATATTTACTCACATTAATAGTCTACGTACATACATAAGTACGCATATTGTACATTTATAATGTTCAAAATTAATTTGAAAAACATGTAAACAATGTTAAAGTAGTATATAACTAAGTACCTAGAGGGTTTTATGATCCCTGAAATATCTTTTAATATTATGAGTTTTGTTTTTTGAGCCATCCTAATTCCGAAGCAACCGAGCGCCGTCTCCGCCATGTTACGAGCGGCGTTTGGTAGCGTCGGAAGCGCCCTGCCACCGACGAAACAGTCCGCCTCCACCGTTAGGTGCTCGAATCTCACTTCTACGGTGGGAAGAGAAATCCCAACTCTGCAATTAATCAAAAAATTAATAAAAAAGTATTATGTTTACTACGGTTGAGATAAAATAGCTAATTAATACTCTCTCCCCCTTGCCACAAAGATAGTTGAGTTGGTATGCTGTAAAACATGTTCACCGTGAAACTGATTTTTTTTTTTTTTTTACAGGCATACTCTTTAGTAATATAAGTCACACCCTTCAGTTATCACTATGATACCCTCTGCTATATATAATATAAGTCACACTCTTCACTTTTATAAGTAATACTCTTTATAGTAAAAAGTCACACTCTTTAGTAATATAACTCACACTTCTTAACCAGTTTCACCGTTAAACTTGTTCACCCTATACTTTGTCAAAATAGTTATGTTTAAAATTTTACACAACCTGTTATTATTAATGTGTTGAAAAAGACTAGATATCACGAATACTTCCGAACTAGTCCAAATTATTTACTCTTCCGTGCATACTTGATATTAATGGACTGTTAAAATAATATTAAATTATAAGTAATCATATATTGAAAGTGAAATTAAACACTGGATATGTACAATACGTAACATCGAAGATATAAACTTCCACCAAATGATGAAGAGTATTATATTTCAAAAGAAACGTGCAAAACATCAAAAAATTTGTTTATCACAAAAATAATGAAAATTCAACAAAACACGACACCTAACAACTATATTAATAATAATATATATCAACCATAGTAAGCAAACAATATACTTCAATGAAAAAAGTACATTAATTAAACAACTCAAAAAATATTCAAGTCTGATATCGTTGAATAACACTGGTGTGTACCGTGCAATTGATACACAATTAATACTAGAAACAACAAATAATGCTCGGGATAAAATTTAATTTTATCCCATAACTTTTCACCTTTTATAAAATAGTTAAAAAAAAAAATTAATGTACGAAATCGGTCCCATTTTTTCGCGAATTGTACTATTTTCGTCCCAAATTTGTCGAAATTGATGAAACGACATTGTTTTTGTTCATACATTTCAACCGAATATCTCCAAATTGAATGCTCACATGCAAAACATGAAATTATAAAAAACGGCGTCGTTTCGTCAATATTGCTAGACTAACTAAATAAAAAGTAAAAACTCAATCAATATAATACTCGACTCAATTCATTTACAACCTGTTGAGGGAAATTAAATAAACGAATTAATTCTGCACCTCTTTATAAGTTCGAGCTTTTAGACGAGACGGAAATCTTTGACAACCAAACAAAACAAAATAGGGAAAAGGTAAAACTTACTTGTCAATTCGATTTCTTTGCTTCATCAAGAACTTCTCATTATCTTCTTCAGCAACCTTAAGAAAAGTATCAATGAATTGTTGGCGATCATTCACATCCATTTTCCTTACATCAACTTCCTTGTGAATAAATCTACCATTTCCCGAAGTTTCCATAAATGATTTTAGAACTGTTTTTCTCATTCTCTCATAAGTTGGCAACTTTTCCAAGGCGGCCCATCTAAGGGCCTCCTCGTCTTCCTCGGCCCGAACACTGAGTCGAGCCGCGGAGCCCGAGAAAACCTCCTCCACGTTCCAGCTGCCCCGGCTGGCACTCCGGCTCGTTGCCGCCTCATTTTGTCCTCCATTTTCTATTATATAAAAAAATTCAAGAAAATAATATAAATGAATTGATTTTACGTTCTTTTAAATTTTCGAAGTTTTAGATAAGGTGAAATTATTTCAGTTATAACTAAAATTTAAAAATGAATAAAGAAAATAGAATGGAACAATTGAAATGAGATATGCTTACTTGTGGATAATTGGAAAATCTAGTGTGTGATTATTCTTTCAAAAACTTATTGGAAGTTTTGAAATTATGTCACTCTCTTTTGTGAAAAAAATAGAGACATAGAAAGGTGTAATTCCGCCACAAAAAAAAATGGTGTGGTTGAGTGGCTTTTTATAATGGGGTGGAGGGAATTTGGTGGGTGGTATCTTCTATTACTATTTAGATAATAAGTAACATCTTTTTATTTTGTTAATGGACTACATTTTATTGATCATTTTTAATTAAAACTCGACGTGCAAACTTCGTTACTTTAATTTTGAAACTGTGATAAAATTTAGGCATATACTTAACGTGGGCATTCGAAAATTATCGAGATTCTGATGAAAATTCGACAATTCTCAAAATATTTAAGAATGGAATTATTATTGCTGAAAATTATGCAGTCATGTTAGAACATTTTACAGTCGAGAAATTTTATTTCATGTCCATAATACATAAATTTTAATTTTAGTTAATTTTTAATTTGTACGGTTGGGGTAGGTAGGAGTTTGTTTAGTTTGGGACCCAATAAGTTTGCATGGATTATGTTGAACTATTCAATCATTCACCAACTCTTTTAAGTGATGATTCTGGAAATTTTTTTTCTTTTCTTTATTCACTCAATCTTGTTTTTTCTAATTTTATTTTCTCTTGTGTGTTATGGAATAGGTACCACGTACAATAGTGTAATAGTTGAGGAAGGAAAAAATAGCCTGGGCCGGGAGCATTTGATAAAGTAAAATAGAAATTTTAAACAATTTGAATGTATTTTTCGATTTGTTTAATTACATATATATGTATTATGTTCGTCCCAGTCAAAACTTTACATTTTCTATTTTGTGTGTTCAATTTAAAGTTTTTTATACGTTTCTTTTTGGAGCAAATTGTGATCTCACTTTAAATTTAAACCACGTATTGTCACTTAACTTAATTATATTAAAATACAAATATTTTTTCTTTTTCTCTCCACCTTATTATATTATTAAAGCAAATTATTTTTTTAAACTAAAAACTTTATATTTAATATATATAAAAATTTATGGAAAAGTAATAATAGTATGAACATATTTTAAATATAAAAATATTAAAATTCAAGGATAAGTAGTATATAAAAAAATAAAAATCAATTTGGAAAATTAATAATAGTATGACAAAATATATATATATATAATAAAATATAATAAAATTCTATCCTCGAATAACCTTCTATCCTAAAATGTATATATTCTATATTTTCATTTAAATTCTTGATATAAATTTATGGAAATTGATAATATTATTGGATATATATATAAATTTACTATTATATATATATATATATATATAAATTTACTTATTACATATAAAATCTAGTACTTTAACCGTAATATATAATGCATATTCATGCATGATGCATGCCAACTATTCTATAAATTCACGGCTATATATATAACTTGAGTTACTTTTTATACGATATGAACTCTGGTATTATGAAATAATTTTATCTTATTTAGAAATTTAAACTTATAAAGTAATTGTAAAATTAATTAATTTATATTATTTTTCTAACAATGTGATCGAACTTGGGGGAAAAGACTTTAAGGTACAAAAAATAGGAATCGGTGACTTTAAGGTACAAATGCAAATTTTTTGTGACTCTCAGGTACAAAGTGCAATTTTTTTTTCAAATAAAGTGCAATTTTTTTGACTCAGTAAGTCACTAAAAAACGATTTTATCCTGTAAAAATCTTCTTCCTATTTCTTGTACCTTAAAAACATTTTCCTCTCGAACTTGCTTACATGAGAAACTCTTGAGAGACTCATGCTCCATTTCAAATAATAAAATAAAATCCAGATTATAATTTAGATTAAAATAATGTTCAACTAGATTGCTTCACAACTCATGAGCATAATCAAATTTAAGTAAATTTGTCATGAGGTCGAATTCGAATTTATCGTGTTTTTCGTAATTAAGTTAAGCCCTGGAGCATCGAATTTTATTTTCTATAATTGATTAAGTGCAAGAAATATTAATGAGTAAAATATAAATTAAAGAATAAGAATCAATAAATGCAGTTGACAAACATGCATAGAAGTGTAAAATATATATTTCGTTTTCATTCCCTTATTGTCTTTAGAGTTACAATAATCAATCAATTATATATTATACTCTACGACATGGTAGGTTAACTATAAGCTCTCCTTTTGTAAACAATAATAAAAATATAATAAAAATAAAATCAACCAAATCATGTAAATTAAATAAATCAACAAATGATGATATACTAATAAGAAAAAGTAGAAATTAAATAGATACATATGGAACGTACAATAGAATAAATTCAACATTTTTTACAAATTAGAATAATCGAGAGCTATTTGTTTTTGGATCTTTTCATATTATGACTTCTTTTTCCATGCAAAATTCCTTCTTTTTTTTTCTTTTTCAGGAAATAGTTGAATGTAGCAATTTATAATTTTCTTTTTCTTTTTCTTTACACGAACCCACAAATGCAATAATTTACACCTGGTGTCGTTGATAACTTATATATAATTATAAAAAAAAAATAGATAATTTTTTATATGGAACAATATTCACTACAACATAAGTTACATTATGCAACACCTAAAATATGTTACTTAATAGCTATAATGTGTTATTATATCAAATAAGTAACACTTTTAAGGGTGTTGCAATTGATAATGATGCTTAAAGTCTAAAGTAACACTTTTTATAATTTATGTATTACTTTAAAAAAGTGTTACCAATCATGTAATACCTTATGGTAACACTTTAAAAATGTTACTGGATGAACTTTAGGTAACACCTTTTTCTAAGAAAAAAGGATATAAAAAAAAGGTGAAAAATTGTAGTTCCTTGAAATTGAACCTTCGACCTCAAGCCTTGTTTAAGTAAGCAATGCATCCTAGGCTAATTAACAACATTTTGCATTTTCTGAACGTGAATTAATTTAAATATGTTTTTTGTTTTTTTGTTTTTTTGTTTACTTTCATTTCTAAAAATAGCATATTGATTAGTAAATTCACGTAGATATTTAATGTACCAAATAATATCCTACCTAGTCTTCTAAAAAAAAAAACCAAAAATAGTATAATCATATTTTATATTATAATTCTAAATAAAAACTATAAATTATATATTTTTACATATATTAATATATATATATATAAATATATATATATATATATATATTATGTAATAATTTAGTATAGGAACATAAAATGTTTAAAGATTATAAAATATATTGTTAAATTTTTTTTATATATTATTTACTAAGATAATAAATAATATAATAAATTATTCTGTACAAGATACACATATAAATATAATGCACATAATACATATTGAATTTATTTATTATATGTATTATAAATAAAGTATATTTTTATGTTTATTTTATATAAATAGTTAATACAAATTGTTACTAAAAATATGTTATATATTTAAAAGTGTTGCCTGAAAGTGGTAAATATGTTAAAATGTTACTTAAAAAGTGTTACCTTTGTTAAAGTGTTGCTAAAAAATGTTACTTATTTAAAAATGTCTTACATTCAAGTTGTACTATATTAACAATTTACCTATTTAAATGTGTTACATTCAAGTGTTACATAAAGTGTTACATAATATGTAAATTAGAATAGTGTTACCATAATGTGTTACATAAACTAAAAGTGTTACTACAAAGGGTTACATAAAGTCAATTATGTTGTAGTGATTTTTTGTGGAACGAGTTATGAGATATATATTCTTATAAATTTTTTATATTTTTAACTTGTATATTATCTATAATTCTTATCAATTATCACACTTAGACAATGTATTTGCTACATGAAAATAACTCTAAATGTAAGGACATGAGATTTATATTTAGCTAGTATTAGCTTTTTTGTTCTTTCTAGCTTTAAGATGGATATTAATTAGGAATTATTTTAGACGTTAATTAATTTTTTTTCCCGCACTGAATGATTAGATCAAACTCAATATCATAATCAACAATGTATGTGTCTTAAAATATAGCATGATTAGTGATCTTCATCTGATATAATCATATTATATTTACAAATAATCTCTCTTTTTTTTTTCTTCTTTTGCATAATCTAAAAATTAAGAATATATATAATTAAGAAGTAGGTGAAAACTTGCTACTCATGTCTCATGGCCTACACACTTGGTCTTCTCTGTTGAATTTTCGGTAAGTTTACTTTGAATTTTTCACCAACCACTATTTTATATATTTAATATTGCAAAATGGTTTTTTTTTTTTTTTAAACTAAGAAATTCTTCTATGGCAGGGAATGCTTATGATCACTAGCCTTAATTTGTCTTAACCTCTTAAATTGAATTATACAAGATTTTATGTTACATACATTCTGTATTTTAATATGCTAATACCATGTACGTAATAAAAATATTATAGACATCATATAGGATATATAGTAGTACAATATAAAGATGAGAGGTGAAAAAAATAGAAAAAATATTAATAAATACAAAATTTTAATACAAATTACTAATAAGTACAAACGAGGTTACATACTGAGAGAATTCGTCTCATCTAAAAGCTTGAGCTTGTAGAGATGGTCGGGAATAATCTATTTATCTAACTTCCCTCAACACTCTCCCTCACTCGTGGGCAAAATCATTGTCTTTGCTCTCTGGAGAGAAGGCCCAACAGAGTGCACAATTTAAATGGGTGGAGTGCTTCCACGGGAATCGAACCCACAACCTGGGCTCTGATACCATGAGAGAATTTCGTCTCATCTAAAAGCTCGAGTTTGTAGAGAGAGTCGGGAATAATCTATTTATTTAACTTTCCTCAACATATACATACTATGTAATCAAAATTGTACGTAAAAATGCAAATATAATTACATATATATAATTATTTTGTATTTATTAATAAGTTGAAATCCAAGTCTTATGAAAATGATCAGTCACCCTGACCCACCAACCAACCCCACAAGTTTCCTAATATTTAATCCTCAGAATGACACGAATGTGAATATGTGGCCATTTGAGGGCATCAAAATGATTTTAAAGTCATTTAATTAATCTGAAATATTTCACGAGCATCATTACGTCATATAGTGCTAACCATAAGATCATCATATATGTCGTAGGTTCTATATATGTTCAATAGTCAAATTAATGTGTATATGCTATTTGGATCACGAGAGATTGATTGAGATTTGAGGGTAAATATGTTCTATTTTTTTCTTTTAGAACAGCAAAAGGATAAATTTAATTAAGCAAGGGTGCGGAGGAAAATTAAATAAATAAATTTGATTCTCAATTCTTTCTACAAGTTCAGACTTTTAGATGAAATAAAATTCTTTTATGGTATCAGAGTCTCTGGCTTAGCCCAAGTCCTAGGTTCGATTCATGTGGAAAACACTCCACCCATTTAAATTATCCACTCGTTGGGCCTCCTCTCCAGAGGGGAGAGAGAGAGAGTGATTCGACCACGAGAGAGCTGAGAAAAATTAAATAAATGAATTGATTCCCGACCCTCTTTATAAGTTCGAGCTTTTATATGAGACGAAATACTTTCAAAGGAGTATAAGGTATATCCCTCAACAAGAAATCAAAATTATAATCTTAATGTTCAAGAATCATTTTAGGACTTGCTAGTTAGTTACTATAAGAGAAACTAGAACACCTTAACTCTTTTACATAAAACCAACTTCAAAGCCTAACTTTTATATCATCAACAATTTTTGCAATTGAGAAAATAGTGTTATTAAATATTAAATTATTTTTTTCTTTCCATATTGCCAAGATCACACAAAGCCAAATAGATGAAGTAGCTTGTGTAAATATGTTCAAATTAAATCTATGTTTCTTAATTTTATATATACAAACAAATTCTTTAAATTTAAAAAAATTATGATAAACAGAGGACATGAATGAATGTGCAATGATAATGTTATGCCGAGATAATTACCATAAACAAACACAAATATACCAGAAAAATATATAATTTTAGCCAATTTGTTTATAAGGAGAATCTATAATCAATCACTGAATTTAAAACTTTAACGAAGTACCTTTCAATAAAAAATAAGAAAAAAACTTAACGAAGTAATAAATTTACTTTTGCGAAGTCAAGAAAATTAAAGACAGAAAAAGACTGTTGATGTTTTATTTCAAATAGAATATATTAGAAGTATAGTGCGAAGCCACCTGTTTATGTTGGTAAAATTTGTAAGTTGCTAGGCCACAACTCAATTATATTTCTCTCATTATCACGACTTTTGGTGCATGGATCTTATTGTTAAAAAATTATATATATATATATATGTATACGATTTTGATATGGAGCCTAATATTGGGCTCCTTATGGAGCCTAATAGATTTTTTACCCGGTCCGAACCCAACTCAACCCGACTCAAAATCGGCCCAAGTGGTTCATGGTTCACCCGGCCCGAACGGTTGATGGTTTAGGGTTTACGGTTTAGGGTTTAGGGCTTAGTTTGTGAATGTCACATAAGCTAAGCCTAATATTAGGTTCCATAAGGAGCCTAATATTAGGCTTAACTTAATATTAGGTTCCATATCATAATGATATATGTATATATAAACTTTAAATCTTAAATATTACAACAACAAATATATTTTATCTTTTTTGAATAAAGAAAATATGTATCAACTCTTTTAATTAAAATTAGGACAAAAACTTGTATAGACATGGTTCATGCTATGAACTCGGTTATTTAAGTATCACTATTATATACAAAAACTCTTACTGTTATGTATAAAAATTATCACTGTTATGAACAAAAAACAATCATTTTGTTTTAAAATTTTATATTTTTTAACGGTGAAAGTTTTTACAAGATAACAATAATAATTTTTATACATAATAAATAGAGATAAATGTATAAGCACAGATTCACGTAAGTGTTCTTTCAAATAATTATATGTATATAAGTGTGTGTATGTAGATATATTGTGGCTAACATCCGTCAAAATCAGGTTCCAGGGGTCAATGATGCAGGAAATTCTATGAATATTTTTTCAACACATGGTTGTTGGAAATAGTTGACCTTTAGGCCCTCAAAAGTTGATATAATGTAGTTAGTTCATAATTGATGGGCTTAAATGTCGTTTCTCAACTAGACCAAAAAAAGAACCATCAAACCCCAAGCCTGCTTGAAAACTATTGTGTTTATATTAATTTATTGACAAATTAAAATAATCAAGAATGAAATGAAGAAAATTATAAGCGCAAGAAGATAGGTCCAAAAACATTATGTTTAATTATAGGCAAAACAATTTGTGAATTTCGATTCAGGTGATTTATTTTATTTTAAGATGAACACCCAAAATCGCACTATTTTAAGCAGTGACAGTTTAAATCCACAATAATGACACCCAAAATAGAGGGTTTATGTAAAAACGGAGGTACACTTGCATGAGACGGTCTCACAGTGAGTGGGGACATAAATTAAGCATTGACACTTTAACACTTTAAAAGAGATGAATGTGATTTGTGCTAGGTTGTACCCTATCACATGCATGAGACCGTCTCTCGTTGAATTGTACACATCTTATTGATTTAAATTTGAATAAACTTCACAATATTATATTTAGTTTCATCAATTCCACTGACTGAGATTATTTAGAATATAAGGGGTGGGCATGCTTTTGTAGTTTAACTACAAATCAGTGTATCTAAACTTCTTGCAGTTATATAGGTGGGCAATACACAGACTAATTATTAATACAATATAATTATAGCTCATGTGCAAACTATTGTATAATATTTAACATGATCATATATGATGTACTCATTTAACAAAAAAAATCTTCACATATTAAAGACATATTGACTATTGATTAAAGTATAAAATGTGCAGTAATCAATTCATTGAAACCAGGAGCAAAGTTGGTTAATTACAATTTCAAAATACTGCAAATTAAATTATCTTTGTTTCCACTTGTTAAAGAGAAGCTAACAACAATTGAGAGTTTTGACGTAAATGTTTTTCCAAAATATTATTATTCATGTTAAAAATATTTTCATCATAAAAATGTTATTGTCTCACTCTCAGCCTGTGACTAATCTCTTAAGAAATCAGTTGATAAAATAGTATAGAGTTTAGTAAATATAAAATTTCGCTTATTGTTAACCAAGTTTTTGTAGTATAGTGGTAAGTATTCCCACCTGTCACGCGGGTGACCCGGGTTCGATCCCCGGCAACGGCGTTCATTTTTGTATTTTGCAATACTGAAAATTTACAGAAAATATAATAACTATGAAAATCACAAAATTTTTGTTTTAAATATAATTGGGCCTACTATTAACAAAATCTTGTAACAAACAATTCATAATGGGGCTTTGTCTTGGGCTGATGTGCAATAATTGGGCCTAATATTAACAAAATGGTTCAGTTATTAATAGACGCACATCCGACAAAGTTCTAATATTACCCTTATTCTATAAATGCCCGTCTAGCTCAGTTGGTAGAGCGCAAGGCTCTTAACCTTGTGGTCGTGGGTTCGAGCCCCACGGTGGGCGTTTTAAATTATTTTTGTTTTATTGAAGAAAACATAAATTTGTGATAATCAATTCATAATGTGGCTTTTTTTTTGGTCCGATGTGCAATAATTGGGCCTACTATTAACAAAATCTTCATAATGGGGCTTTGTCTTGGCTGATGTGCAATAATTGGGCCTAATATTACACAAAAGGGTTCAGTTATTAATAGACGCACATCCCACAAACTTCCAATATTACCCTTATTCAATATAATTGTTTTCTTCTTGTTCTCTCCAGACGACGACATTTTATTTTATGGTAGGGAGCGGTAATGGTAAGAACAGTGACTATATATGGAGGCATCGTGTGTTAAAATTTTTATCGAAAAATGACGTGTATGTTTAACCGCAGATGCAGATATATTTTAATTAATTGGTTAGTTTCAACGAGTGGGCATGAGATTTGAATATGAGACTTGGTTCGAGTAGAAATAAGGGCATTGGGATAAACTTGTTGATGATGTAAATGCGATATCTATGGAATAAAGCCATACTAATATGTTCAGGATCAAAGCTAATATTGTGGAATCACTCTTCAGCACTAACGGGTTCAGAAGAGTTTTTTTTCAGGTCTACTGAATACTTTAGAATGGTAAAAGTCTGCTGAGTGGTTCAGGGTGGTGAAACCTACTGAATGGTTTAGGACGGAAAAGTCTACTGAGTTTCTCAGGATGGAAAGAAGCTCTAAGTTTGTTAGTGACCATTATTAAAAGCGGGCGACGAAGAGATACAAAACAGTTACACGCGCCGGATCTTTTATAGGTTGTTAGGGGGTTTGGGTTCTATATATAGTGGTGTTTAGTCATTTCAACAGCTGATATACTTGAAAACTTTATAACGAGAGATTAGAGAGAGAAATCATTCGGGAATCATTGAGAGAACATAGTTCGATTAGAGATTCAAAGTTCATAATCACATCGATTAGAACTTGGTGAATGCTCTGGAGTTGAGCGGATTGTATCTTGTATTCTTTGATTGAGTGATAGTGAAATCGTCCCTGATCCTCCGTGGATGTAGATCACCTTGATCGAACCACGTAAAATCGTTGTTGTGTTCTTGTTCGTTTATGTTGTTAATGTTATGGTAATCTGTGCTAAGTGTATTAGTTGCAGATAGAAAAGGTATTAGTTGATTCAACTCGTGGACTAACACTTGTAAATGTACAAATGAGACATTATTGACGACAAAGTCTTGTTGATTAATTTTAAGTAACCATAGTATCCAATAATCTCAACTATTTACTCCGAGTACGTTCTAATAAATCACTAATACACATTTGGGCTTGGACAACTGTGAAAAATGACTTTGGAGAGCTGTTATAACCGCTCTCCAAGTAACAGCTGTCCAAGCTTGGACAACTGATAAAAAACCGATGTCCAAGAAATCGCACTTGGACAACGGTTTTTGAACCATATGCAAGATTGCAGCAAAGGCCGGGTTTTCAAATCATTGCCCAAATTCCTCACTTGGACAGCGGTTTTCAACCGTTTTTTAAAAAAAATCGATTTTTAGGCACGGACCCACCAAACATCTCATATATAAGCCACCAAGTTTCCCAATTAATTGAGGCAATTATTCGCTCCCACGGGGGACCGAACACGGGACTTTGGGTCCCTGAGCGGGGATCAATTCCGCTCTGGCACTTGCTTTCTTGCGCTTACTTAATGAAATTAATTCTATATGTTCTAAAAATATTTTTTTCTTACAATTTTTTTTAAAATTCTTTATTTCAATTATCTTTTTTATTAATTCAATCACATTTTTATATAATAATTTTTTTTATATAAATTTACTTTTCCTTTTCTATAGCCTTTCTTTGGAAGCAACTAATACTTTTTCCTTTATTCCTGAGCAAGAAACCTAAGACTCACTTTTGTTAATAGCATATGGATATCAAGAGGTTCAACTGAAAATTTGGGACCAAAAAAAATTAGAGAAATCTCATTGGTGGAAATGGAGCTAATTTCTTTTTCATATCAAGAGGGATGTTAAACAATATGGAGTTAGTTTTCTATAGTGTAATGTGCATTAGTTCAATACTGTGACATGTTAGAATAAATGGTACATCATATAACAAACAAGAACTACATAAAGTTTGTTATTTTGCAATAAAAATTGTTGCTCTTTAACTGTATTAAAGTGCACGTTATAAAGCTCGTAACTCCTATAATGTGTATGTATCTTATATTACAAACGGTGTACACGAGCATGCCCAAGGAAGGAGAAAGAATAATGTATTCTGAGGAAATCACTATAAGTGAAACTGATGAGAAAGTTTTCGAATTGTATAAAGAATGGGGTGATACAAGCTTTACAAAAAATAAAATAAAATAATAATTCACTTGGAGAGCGGTTATGAACCGCTCTCCAAGCTTTACCTTGGACAGCGGTTCAAAACATTTCTCCAATCTTCTTCTTACAATGATTTATGAAATTTGTCTAAGTTTTGAACTAAAAACCGCTGTCTTTTTTTTTTAATAGAACCGCTCTCCAAGGGACCACTTGGAGAGCTATTCGAAAAAAGGGTTGTCCAAGTGGAGCTCTCCAAGCTCAAATGTGTAGTAGTGAATTAAGGTGATGTGACAGCTTTACTAAAGCAGTAAATTGAAAAAGGGAAAGCAAAACCATCCAAGAGTTAAATAATTAAAGTACTATACAGATTAATCTGTAAGTAATCTTATGACAATAAAGGGTTGTAATAAAGGGCCCTAACTTTGTGTTCATTAGTAAAATTGTGGATTAATTAATACTTATGACAACCTATCTATGTGTATCATATCTTTGCTTGATTTAAAGCAATTACACCTAAAAGCCTTCAAGGTAATATATTTTTATACACACACATATTGTCTTAGAGGAACAGACGGCCTCATAATGAGACGGAACATAATTTCAGCATTGACGCTTTAACACTTTAGAAGAAAAGAATGTTAATTTGTACTAATTTATACTCGTCTCATATGAGTTTTATCATTGCGTGTCTTAAAAAACATGCAAGGCCGAATTAGCATATATGTTGGGTATTCTTTGTATAATAAGACAAATATTTAAGAGTTTTATGTAAATAGAATAAATTATAGAACTATATATAATGGAAACTTTAATAAATTATATAACTGAGATCTGAATCAGTATAAGCTTACATAGGTTGGATATAAAATCATTGAGTGGGTCTCATGTGCATTCAGGTGCACCATATATTTATAATATATTTTAAAAATATGTAACTTGTTATATTGAAACCGTGCAAATATTTTTTTATATTAATAATTACATGATTTAGTGTGAACAATTTGCATCTTTCAATATAATAAGTTGTAAAATTTTAAAATACAGTATGAGTGGACGATGCACCTAAATGTATAAGAGACTTGGCCTTAATCATAAGCAAATATTGAGGATACAAGTCTACTTATTTGACTAGATTAATTTTCGTTTTTTATTTATTTTAAGTTGAACAGGATTACTTTTATTACGTGTACTTGGAAATTTGGAATGAATATGCAAGTGAATTATCAATTATGTTGCTTTGGACTACGAGAAAAGATTAATTATATAAGTAAATTTCATAAGAGCCACATGAATCATGGGAAGTATATTTTGGACTACGAGAAAAGGTTAATAATAAAGGGAGGCATTTGATTTGAGAATTTTTAGAGTTCAATTATTGAGCACTTATAAGTTATAACCCTACAACCAACTCCACCCCATCTTTTTGTTCTTTATTTTTTAAGTCACTTTCTTGATTTTCGTTAAAGTTTTTCCATTCACTTTTAATTAATTTGAATAAAAAATAGTGCCTAAACAAAGTGAATTTAATTGTATTCCATTTTGCTAACACCTGTAATTACTTGTAAAAATGTCCGACCATAATAGTGGAGAAGATTACACGTGTGCTTCCTTTGTGCAATAATTTCGAAGATATTTTCAATAAAATAGTGTGTAATATATCGTAGTCGTTTTGATAAAAAAAATGATCTTACAACAATTTATTTGATATCATTTAAATATATATTATGAAATTCAATATCGACTTCAAAAAAAAGGACTTCGATTTTAGTATTAATTAGTTAACCTCTATAACGTATTTACATTGCAGAAATTCTCCTGTGAAACTCCTACAAAACTACTATATATTATTAATTAGTAAAATTGATTAATTCAATTTCGCTAAAGCAATGCGACACAAGAATTGAAATCTATACATTAATGGACAACAATGTTGAAATTTTTGCAAAAGGTTGTGAGAAAGTTAATTGGGTGTGGCGTGAAAGAAGTTAAACTTTTAGTAAAGTTTAAAAGATTGCACTTTGCACTTATTGACAACTTTTCTATATTATTATGTTTTGAGTCATTCTTTCGTGCACTAATAGTAATTGTACGTGTAACTAAGTGTATATATATGGAACGTGGTACCAATTTTAATTAAAATGTGATATTAGCTTTAACTGAAATATGATAATAAATTTGACTGAAAACATGAAACATGACATTAACTTTAACTTAAATATGATATCAGTTAACTCATGCAAATCAAAAGAAAAATATTAGTTCCAATTATTTTGGCTGAAATATAACTCGTGATGACTTATTGAGTGTTAATATAAAGACTTAATTGCAAATTAAATCACGACCTTTCGCGGAATTGTAATTTAATCTTAGCATTTGAAATATTATAAATTAACCTCCAACTTTATAAGTTTTGGCAAATTAATCTTTCGGTCAGCTTCTCTTCTGCCCGGGTATGACGTGGCTGCTGATGTGGCGAATCCCTACCAAAACTACGTAGTTTTATATCCTATCTAATTAAAAATAAAAAAAAAAAAAATAGCACCATATTTCCACGTTGGGATTGACCATAGAAATTAAAAATAGGGAGGTGCTAAATGGGCAGATTCTGCCCAGGGCAGAATCATTAAAAAATCTTTGCCTTCAATTAAGCCCACCTAAAAATCTGCTCTCAATCAAGCCCGCCAAGTCTAAAATATTTTCTGCCCACCAAGAATTACTCTTAAAAATATATATGTTCAAACTAAAGATCCCATCATACGTATATTAGAAGTCACAATCTTTGTGGTTAATGATAATCATAAATCTTAAAGGTAACTTAGAATCCCCAAAAAAATAAAAATCTTCCAGACGAACAGTTCAAAAAATATCCTTCGCTCCTTCACGATGAACACTTACAAAAAAGTTTCTTCAAGAATAAAATCAAAATGGGATATCACAAATTTTTAGAGTTGAAGAGATGCGAAACAACAGTCGTAGTTAGAAACGGGAACAAGTCTTCGATGTTTCTTGGGTCTTTCAATAGGTGGACCATCAGATTTTCTTTTACATTACTAGGTTTTACTTCTCAGCCATAGAAATAACTAGAAAGTACAATATTAACCCCATTAGATTTTTAAGTTGCCAAAAAAAAAAGAGAAAAAGATTATCAAATTGCAAAGAGGCATTGCAATTTACACCTAAATAAACAAATATCAAACTCTTCCTTTTTCAAAATGCAAGCATCCATATCGCACAAACCACTAATTCATACTCGCTTTAAAACAAAGTAATTACAAAGGTTTCCTGATAGAATTAACAATCCAATAATGTAAAATTGCACGTGAAAAGATATAAAATTGGTGAAAGGAGAATCGTTACTCTTGGAAACGGAGTTGTACGTATACCGCCACTATCTCTGTCACCCGCCATGTCTATCTCCGTCACCTGCCGCGTCGGCAGACAAATAATTAACCTCCACGATTCCTCATATGAATGAGTTCTTACTATTTATGAAATTCAATATCCTTAATTTCTAGAGTTATATTTGGGGAAGATATGGATTGTAGCTAGCTTGAATAAATTCCTATGGTCAATCCTAGCGTGGAAATATAGTGCTATTTTTTTTTTAATTAGATAGGATATAAAATGATGTAGTTTTTTTTTTTATCGGACAAAGTTAGTTGTTAGTAGTTAGTACACCAAGCACCCAAATACTCCACGAAATTGTCAATCCACCTTATAACTCCCATAACTCCAATTAGCTTTAGAGAGAATCGAACCCAGTCTCCCACTCAAATGAGAGAGGTGGCAGGGTAAAATTTAAGCCACTGGTTATAAAACGATGTAGTTTTGATAGGGGTTCGCCACGTCAACAGCCACGTCATACCCGAGCAGAAGAGAAACTGATCGAAGGATTAATTTACCAAAACTTGTAAAGTTGGAGATTAATTTACAATATTCCAAATGTTTAGATTAAATTGCAATTTCGCGAAAGGTCGTGATTTAATTTGCAATTAAGCTTAATATAAATAAAAATTAAATTCTGATTATAATGTTGAAAATGACATCCCGAAATTATTGAATTGAATACTACGTAGTTCGTACAGGTGGATAAATATTAGCCTCAAAATGAATTTATTACTAATTATGGGACCCAATATGTAACATTCTGAGTGACATTGATATGATTAATATATGATTAATCGATCGGTTTCTGAGTTATCTAAATTGAAATGATACAGTGACATTTTATACAAATTACAGATGGTACTCTCCTATTAAAAAATGTACGTAGTTCTTAAAATCATTATTTTTCTAAAGAAAATTTGCATTAAGATTATTGGAAATCAATATTCAGATTTTGATTGACAGAATTAGTCCGATGGATTAGATTACCAACAAATGCATTGGCATAGTAGCTAATGAATGTGCTAATTAATTAAATTTGGGTTTCAACTCTTTAATTCACATTTCATTTCTGCAGAGAAAGTCGATTTTTTACTATGAGAAGATGAATGGAAAAGAGTTACATATAAGTATAAGAATTTTCAAATCTTGTTTTGAATTTTAATTACGGATACATGAATGGAAAATCTTGTTTTGGATTATTTACAAATAAAAATTAAAAAAAAAATTATTATCCATGTAATTTAAGTAAGCACTTGCGAATTAAATTGCTTGGCAGAAAAAAAAAAAAAAAAACTAGGACCAACGGAAAAGGCAATTATAACCAGCAAAGCTTTAATTACTTTAAACACAAAGAATCCAAAGAGATCCACTTTAAAGGAATCTTGGACACCTGCGATCTTTTTTTGGACCAATTTTTCTTGGATATATTTCATGTATTTTAGATTGTTTTTGTAACTACATGTCTGAAAGCAAGTAAGCTAGTGTACCAGTATAATTGATCAGATAAAAGAGTATTTGAAAGAATTAACTAGCTATTTATAAAAATGTAATATCTCATATACACATATCAATTTTTAATTAAAAAAATAGTTTCTAGTTTTGAAAAGGGTATAGTTAATTTCATTATGTCTTAATTCCATGTTTACTTGGTTTAACATAACTTGCTTGAAATATATACATGATGATTTCAAAATATATCAAATAAATTCAACATAATAAATTCTCGAACTTATATAGTACTCAATCTGATTTCATTAAAAACATCCAACAAAGTACTAAATCATTTCTATAACTCAATAATAATTAATTAACAAGGTAGCTAGATCTCATTAATATTAACAACTACATCATTATTGTTATTAAAATTACTACAAAGACGAAACTAAAACTATTCTTAAATCACAAAACGAGCTGGATATATATATTCATGCAGTATTAATTAGCTAGACAAATTGCAAAGCCCGTGCATGGAATTCTTGAAATTGAAATCATAGTCCAAATTCAAGAATTAATTTCAAGAAAACCCTAAATAATTAGAAACGGAATTTTGGCGCTTCAAATCCTTATAAAATTTCATGATGAATTCTTCAGCAGCCTCATCTACGTGATTATCTTCTTCAAAATTGTATAACGGAAAAGGCGAATCAGTTACTCTAAGTTGCCTCACCATCGGGCTCGGGCCGAAGCCCGGAAGAGCGGGTGAGGCCGACGCGCTATGGAATATCTCGAGGGCCGCCGCCATGACGTCAGCGTCGAATTGCGGCGGCGCGTGTGATTGCTTGCGGTTGTTGAGGTGGAAGTCGCGGCGGCTGGAGTGGTGGTGGTGGTGGAAGATGAGATTTTGTATGGCGGCTTTGCCGGCGAGTTTTCCACGCTTCATCATCATGCTGAGGTCACCAAATAATTTAACCTTTGATATGCCTTTTCTTAGCATGAAATAAAATACACGTACCATTTTCCAGATTTTTTTGAATATAATTGGCAGATTTTGCTCCATTTTGTATATGATTTTTTTTTGTTGTTGTTGTTTCGAGGTAGTCTTTTTTTTTTTTTTAAAGTTGATTGAGAGAGAGAGATTAATTGGAAGATGATTTTGTAATGTGAGATTAGTTGACGGATGTAAGAGTGGTATTTAAAGGGCCGGGAAGGACACGAGAAACCTAACTTCGACAAACAAATCTTTCCGTAACTTAAGTTGAGTTCAATTTTAATCCTCCATATTTTATTAATTTATCAATTTTAGTCACGATAATGTAACTTTTGGTCCTTTTTGCTTGGAATTTCAATTTTTCCCAATCAAAGTGGGAAGTTTAGGCTCTCCGTCCAAATTGATGACGTTCATCAATTCAAATTTTGTGAATGGTTTCTGATCAACAGTGAGTATCCACCAAAATTTTCTTAATTAATGAAGAGAATGGGGGAATGATGTTTTTTAGGACAATACTTTAGAGGTTGTATTTTAAGGGTAATAATTCTACGTGCTTCAAAATGTAGGACAATATGTTTTAAAATCTTGTAAATGTAGGATACACTACTACACATTTGAGCTTGCACAGCTGCACTTGGACAATCCTTTTTTCAAACAGCTCTCTAAGTAACAGCTTGGAGAGCGGTTTTAAAAAAAAAAAAAGATAAATCTTGGACAGCGGTTTCAAAACCATTTGTCTATCTATTTTTTAAATGTTAGTAAAATTTGTCTAAGTAAACACTTGGACAACGGTTAATAACCTCTGTCTTTTTATATATATATATATATATGAACCGAGACCTAGCTCTCAGACTTCATTAATTTCTTTCTCTCCAATTTTCTCTCCCCCCCAAAATCACCGCAAAAACCGAAGACCAAATCGCCGCCGTCGTCGGTTTCCCTTCAACCAAATCACCACCGTCGCCGTTGACCTGCTAGCCGCCGTCGTCGGCTTCTCCCTCTCCCCCAAATCGTCGCGCGCCCTCCCTCCCTCTCCTATCGCCGCCGCTGCCTCCTCCCCCCTCCCCGCCGCCGCCGTCGCCTCCATAACACTTAGTTGGTACAGTGGATTGTGGAATCTTTAATTTGGCTTTTTTTAGCTGAAATTATATATTTTGCTTCAATCTTAGTTTAATTTGTTTATATTATTTATGTTGCGGTGGAGAGCCGGTGGGCGGTGGGTATATATGTGTAGGTCGAATATACATTGAATTATCCATTGAGTAATGAACCAGAAAGTTTTTATCCTTAGCTTTCAAGCTTTAGTTTTATTCATAATGACAAGTCACTTTCTAATCAAATACTATTTAAGAGCAACTGGAGGCCTCAATCATTTGAAATAGGCCTCAACTCAAGTCGTATTTCCATTGAATTTTTCAAGCTTTAGCTTTATTCATATTATATATGTTGCTCTTGTTGTTTTTTGAACTGAACTAATCTTGTTGTTTATAACACTTAGTTTTGTTTATATTATATATGTTGCTCTTGTTTTTTAGCTGAAATATTATATTTTGCTCCATAACACTTAGTTGCTCTTGTTGTTTATATTACTGGTCTACTTCAGAAGACAATGTCATTCAAGCCTAGTACACATGTGTTCATAGTATAAGAGTATGCTATCAACTGAAATTTTAATTTATAAGTAGATGATGCAGATGTAACTTATAAGTAGATGTATCATGTATACTGCATAGATAGTTCTTATCATGTATGAAACATCCGATTGTGAATATTGTTTGTTTTTTGTTTATTAAATGTTGTTTCTTCTGCTTTACAGGATCATGTCTCGTTTGCCATATCCCGGAGATGATGGAGATTCTGATGGAGATCATGGCGCATATGATCATGGTGCATATGATGACTTGAGAGAGTGTGACACGATGCTCCCACCACCACTAGCAGACTCCGGGGAGAAAGCGCTTTTCGGGTATAGTTACAATGTCATCTATTAAGAGAGCTCGTAGCAAGGGGAAAACACTTCAGGTAATTTTATTACAATTGAACAGTTTGAAATCGATAAATATATTGATTGATCGTTGAACCTAATTAAATACTATGTTATTGCAGTTATCGTTCAATGAGTTTGGACAGGCAATAGAAAAAGAGAGTGAGTCGTTGTCCTTCTACATTGGAGCTGCAGTCAGGAGCGTGAACTATATTGAACAGTTTGAAATCGATAACTATATTGATTGATTCGTTGTTTGCAGTTTGTCTATGAACGTGAGCTCAAGTCTTACTCTAAGAAAAGACTGGAGAAATGGAAAAATGATTGGACGGGGTACATTTACAATCGTTTCTTATATTCATACGATCAATATTGAGAGAATGTTGTTTGAAATATTGGTAGCATGTAATTAAATTATATATTTGTGATGATATATATTTCATGTTTTTTGTGTATTGGACGTATGTTTAAGATTGTATGTTTATATATTTCGATGTTTTGGTATATATATGTGGTTTATGGTTTTATTATAGGATTTTTGGTTTATGTTATATGGTATTGGACGTATATATAAGTTTTGGTTTATAGTTTTATTATAGGATTTTTAAAATGTAAATTAATAATTAAAAAAAAAATATTGGACAGCGGTTTTCAACCGCTGTCTATGTAAAATAAAAAACGAATTAAAAAAAAATATATCAGCTTGGACAGCGGTTGATAACATCAACCGCTGTCCAATCTTAAACTTCAAAAGCGGTTAAAAACCGTTGTCCAAGTGCTTTTCTTGGACAGTGGTTTTTTATCAGTTGTCCAAGCTTGGACAGCTGATGCTTGGAGAGCGGTTATAACCGCTCTCCAAGGTCATTTTTCACAGTTGTCCAAGCCCAAATGTGTATTAGTGATAATCGAGCTCGAACAAACCCAAATCTCACGTGACATATTTGCAGAGTTAGTCTTATTCGGGCTCGATTATTCTACATTTACAGATTTCAAAATATATTGTCTTATATTTACATATTTTTAAATATATTTTCCTACATTTTAAGTTCATAAAATTATTGTCCTTAAAACATAACCCTCACTAGACTATTTTGTCCTAAAAAAACATTTTCTCCAAAAGAATGGTATTGCCCTCTCGACCCTCGATCACTCCGAGTTGCAACAAATTAAATGACAGATTTTGAAATTACAATCACGGTAGAGGCGAAACTTGAAATTGATTGAGGGTAACCTTCGAACATGACTAGAATAAAAATTAAGCCAAATGTTATATTTTTCAACCAATTTTTTTTATTTTTAGTCAGTATAACTAAAAAATAATAATGTAGAGGATTAAAATTAAATTTGAACAATGATAGAGAACGATATCTATGATATTCTCTCCATAACCTCTTCAAGTTACACCAATATTTCAATTTTGGTATAGTTGATAAGAACATTCACGTGTGTATATAATTTGTACAAATATTCTTAACATGATATAAATTGCAGCATCGCTTATATATTTTAAATTTTTTTTTAAACCTAACCGCTTTAAAAATAAGTGATTCTTCATAATTTTTTTAGAGTTTGCCAACACACGCATAATATGTGTAAGTGTGAACATAGAGGTTCCTCACGATTCTCATTGTCCCGATTAAATATCAGACTTCAGTTTGACTATTTCTAATTACTTTTAAGAGTTTAATTTTATAATACTTTGCCTTCCTTTTTCTTCCCCCAACTTTATAAGCTTTATTACGTTCAACGCACGTTTTTGTTTCTGACCAAATACCATGTAATTACGGCACATGAAAATTGCTGCATATTCATGGGACATAGGACTAAAAGCAATTTTAAAACGTAAAGGAATAAAAAAGATTTCGATGATTGATTCCAAACAATCGAACTAAAACGTCTTATGAGCCTAAAGAAATAAATAAATAACTCAATAAATTAATTAGAATTCAAAACAAAAATATAAGTACTAATTAAGTTTGTGAGAATTCCACTGGGAAGGGGGACCAAGGGTATGAGTATAATAAAGGAAAATGATTTCAATTAATCGTCTTAAAGGTTTACTTAGCAAAGGAGGTTTCTTTTTTAATTAAATCCGCATGTCTAATTAATTAATTAATAGTGGATCCTTATACCATTAGCTAGGCTAAACAAAATAATGATACATTTCAAGAAAGGGAAAACACATATAAAAATGACAGGCTGGATTTTCAATTTTCTCAGTACTTAAAATACTTCTTGATGAATTAATGTTATATATCTAACCAGCAAATAAATATTCAATTGGTTGTTTTCTTTTTAGAGTTTAATTTTATTCATATATGAAATTTATATCATTACACTTATAAATTAATATTACTATACTTATTAACTGGTATTACTTATCACTATTTGAGCTTATTGACATTGGAGAGTATTATAACTACACTTATAGATTGATAAAAAATCATAGTATTAAATTTTAATTTGTTATTTTATAAAAGTAGTTGTTTTTATCAACACTTTTTTTTTTTTAAAAAAAAAAATATAACCAAGTATCGTTTCATGCTATTATATGACTTTTTTTTTTTTAAAAAAATTGATTTTTCAAAAGAGAGTTTTGAGGCAATTATTTTTTATAGGCGCCTCGAGGATCAATTCCCTCGGGCACTTGCTTTCTTGCATTTACTTAATGAAATTAATTTATATGTTCTAAAAAATCATTTTTTCTTACAATTTTTTAAAATTCTTTATTTCAATTATCTTATTTATTAATTCAATGACATTTTTATATAATAATTTTTTTATATAAATTTAAATTTAAATTAATTAAATTAAATTAAAATTATATTTTTTTTACTTGTTTTTTTTTTAACTACCTTTCTTTTAAACTTGTAATACTTTTCCTTCTAAACAATTAATACTATTCTATCAAAATAAATAATATTTTTCTTTAAACAAAATACTTTTTCATCTAAACAAAGTAATACTTTTTTTTTAAAAAGTTATACCTTTCTATCTAAACAAGTAATACTTTTCTATTTAAACAAGTAATACTTTTCTATTGAACAAATAATACTTTTCTATTTAAACAAGCAATACTTTTTATCTAAATAAGTAATATTTTTTTCTTTTAAACAAGTAATACTTTTTCATCTAAACAAGTAATACTTTTTCTTTAAACAAGTTATACCTTTCTATCTAAACAAGTAAACTTTTCTATTTAAACAAGTAATTTTTTCTATTTAAACAAGTAATAGTACTTTTTATCTAAATGTAATACTTAGACAAAATTGAATTAAATAAGAAATTAAATATTATAGGTATTAATTTATAAGAAAATAGTGATACAATATTTGAACAAGTTTTAATAAGGGTTTGGTTAATCTCATTATATAAGGCTTAATTTAAAAAAAATAAATTGAATTTGAATAAAATATTTGAATCATAAAATGAATTTACAAAAACAAAAAAAATAAAATAAAAAAATACGAGCTTTACAAAGCCGTGAAGACGCTCCCAATCCCATCTCTTCCTCCTTTTTCCCAATTATTATTTAGCTTTTTTGATCTTGTTTTTTTTTTTTTTTTAATATTTTTTAGGGACCACTTGGAGAGCTATTCGAAAAAAGGGCTGTCCAAGTGGAGCTCTCCAAACTCAAATGTGTAGTAGTGTATAGATTAAAATCATAGTATTAAATGCTATTTGTTATTTTATAAAAGTAGTTATATCAATTTATAAATGTAATAGTATCAGTTTCATGCTATATAGGAACAAGTTTCAAAAGAGAGTTTTGTATTTTTTACTATCTCTGTCCCAAGATAACATGCACGTTAACTTTATTATCGAGTTTTTGTGAGCGAGTTGTTTATTATTATTTGAAATAATAAAGTGATTTTTAAGGGTATGATAGATCTACTCTCTTCTATTATATGCATATTTAAAAAACACTTTATCATTTTAAATACTAATAAAAAACTCGCTCGTTAAAACAAGTGAAAACAGTAAACGTGCACGTTTATTATGACGGACTTGTTGAGTGACAAGGGGGTACAGTTGTACCCCCAATTTTAATTTTTTTTTGTCTATTATATATTTATATGTATAATTAAATGCAAATATATATAGATAAACTCTTCAATTATGGTTACCAGTTTGTTGTTGACTTGATCAGTACCACAAGCCGTGAAGACGCTCCCAATCCCATCTCTTCCTCCTTTTTTCACAATTATTATTTATTGATGTTATTTGATATTTTTCTAGGGCCGCTTGGTATGACTATGAAATGGTAATGATAATGAGTATCATTGAGGGGTCAAATACTAATGATTATTGATTGCATTGTTATTGCTTGATTAAAACATCAACAATGAGTATCATGTGAGATTGAGTGAGTGTGAGTAATTAATTGTTTACATCTATTCTCATTACTTGTGTATCAAAATTACTAAGCAACATCAATAGAAGTGATTTTCATTACCCACTTCTATTTCCCCCAACCAAGCAGACCCTTATTTGAATAATTTGATGGTATTTGCTTGTAGATTATGAAATGTAATTTTCTCTATTCAATAGGTATATAATTGTTTATGTTAAATTTGTAATTTGATGGTATTTATTAAGGCAAAGTTTCATATAATACTGATTTACCTTGCACCACTCATACTATTGCTTGTAGAAATTAATACTATAGTTGTTATAGTATTAGTTTCTACAAGCAATAATATAAGTGGTGTACGGTAAATCAGTTTCACATAAAAACTTCTCATTTATTAATAGATTAAGAAGTAATTTGATGGTACTTTTTGCTAGCTAGACTAGGGTATGTAATTCTTGATCAATTATTAAATAATTGTTTGGTTACTTTTTTTTTTTTTTAAACAAACTTAATCACTATCATTTAGAAATACATATTTGTGTTCCTAGAAAATCTCAATAATGATGTAAAAAAATATCGCCTCCAAAAAAATAAATACAACAAAAATTTATGTGAACCCGTCGATTTTTTTAGTATCAATGTTCATTAAAACTCAATTTATACTATATTTGTAATTGTAGTTGAACTCTATGACATATTATATTTATATGCACATTTTAATTTGATTATATGCATTTTATATACAAAATAGTGTATATGCATTAATATTTTTAATATATATCGATCATACCCCAATTCAAAAATCCTGGTTCGCCACTGCGGAGGAAGTATTTATTTTGCAGTCCATTTTTTATAATTGTTTGGGTTAAATGATTTTTTTTTTCCTAATTGTATCCTTAAAAATATTTTGGAACTTTTTTTCCCTGAGAATCTTTTCGTATTTTGTTTAATTTAGATTCCAACTTTCTGTCTTAAGCAGCTTCCTCGTCGCTTCGTCGGCAACATGCGTGGCTGTAAAAGTGTAAATGCCTTAATTTATTTTAGTGAAAACAAAACAAAAGTAATTAGAATTGAGAAAAATATAACATTCTCGATCGTATATTGTATTTTAATATTAGGAAACACACAATTGAAAGGAAATAAAAAACTATCAACGGTCTTTTGTGAGGAATATTTTACATATTAAAGTACGTACCAATTAGCGGTAATCAAGATATTTCATGAAATATGAATTTTATATTATAATTATAATCATATTTAATTCAATTTGAATTCACTGTCAGCAAATTTTATCATTAATAGAATGATATTTTTGTAGGACAAAAATTTGACCTGTTTAACGTGTATTTTTAACTGAAATATATACTTATATTAATATAAAAGTAAATTTAATTTTGGTAGAGTAATTTATTAATTTCTTTTACTTGTGCCTACAGCACATCTAGCCAGTTGTTCAACCTTTTATATATTAAAACATGGGCGATCGAAAAGCCTGTTAAAGTTCAAACCACTTCATGGTCATAAAGCCAAACATGCGTATATTTGTATATATTCCTCTACTTTTTTGTATATGCTAAGTATATTTCCAACTCCACTTTAATTTGTGTACTTTATCTTTCAAGCCACTAATTAAATGTTAACTCTAATAAATTAAGCCATTGATCTCAAATTATATGGCCATGTTTGGCGGAAAATATTTTCGACCCAAATTGTTTAAATTGAGTATTTGCCACTGGAAGGTAGCTTTTGATCAGCCCCAATTCTTGATAATAATTTCATTTTAAATGAAATTAGGGGTTTTACACTAATTGTGATGTACATAATTTGGTTTGTGACTAATTTTGAAAAAAAAGTCAGGTAAATAAATGTTTTAATTTCTATCATGAGGTTTCACACATTAATTTTGCATAAGAAAATAAAGTTATGCAATTAAATGAAACCCAATAGTAGATTATCACGATTTCATACATGTTGGGTTGTGGAGACTGGATGCAGCACCCGAGAGGCGCTCGACCTGGGCTCGTGGTCGAGCACTTATGCACGGTCGAGCGCCCCCTTTCCAGCGCCCAGAGGGCGCTCGACCAGCGGGGAGGTCGTGCAGCACCGCTCGACCAAGTGACGTGGTCGAGCGGCTTGGAAGGCCTGCTGGCGATTTAGGGTTTTTAGGCCCATGTCTCATATTTAAACACTTTTGACTCATTGTAATTGTATCATCTTAGTATCACTCGAAAATAGTAGATCTCCTGGCTTGGTAGTGCCCCCAGACGTAGTCGTTCCTGACGATCTGGGTAATCAAATAGTGTGTTCCTTAATTCCCGCTTTCATTATTTTCTCCATAATTGCTGCTTTAATCCTAACAACTGGTATCCAGAGCATCGGGTTAAAGGGATCTGTTGGGAGCAATTATGATGGCTGAAGGAAAATCGCCTGTAGAGAAATTTGATGGAACGGATTTCAGATTCTGAAAGTTGCAGATCGAGGATTATTTGTACAGTAAAGATCTGTATCAACCTTTAAGCTCTAAACCTGAAGGTATGAAGGAAGGACGAGTGGAAGGAATTTGGGCGGGGAAGGCGATGAGTGTGGTTCGTCTGTCGTTATCCAGGAACGTCGCCCTACATACGGTGAAAGCAAAAACCACAAAGGAGATGCTTGAGATTTTGACGGAGATGTATGAAAAAACCGTCTGCAGCGAACAAGGTTCATCTGATGCGGATGTTATTCAACCCGAGGATGGCGGAGGATCTTTGTAGAAGTTAACCATCTCAACGAATTCAATATGACGATAGTCCAATTGAGTTCGGTTGAGATTTATTTTGATGATGAGATTCAAGCCCTAATTTTGTTGTCTTCTTTACTAGAGAGTTGGAGTGGGGACGGTGGATTACCGTTAGTGCTTTTTAGCGAGGTAAAGTGAAACCGAAATTTGATGAGGTGAGAGATCTAATCATGAGAGCGAAGAGATTCACAGGAAGGAATTGGGTGTACACAGTGATCACCCCCGAGTGCGGAAAAAGAGGCAGATCGGAATCCAAAGGGAAGCCAAATCGGGGTAGATCAAAGTCAAGGGGCAAAGATAAGCCCAAGAAGGACAAGAGTCAAGTCGGAGTGCTACAATTGTCATGAACTTGGTCATTACAAGAGGGAGTGCAAGGCACCAGCTAAGGCACATGCTAATGTACCAAAGAAGAATGACAACTCGTAACGCCACATCGATGAGGGCTCGGATGCATTAATCTTGAGCGTAAAGCGATCCATTTGAATCATGGGTGTTAGATTGCGAGCATCGTTTCATTAAATGCAAAGATCTTCGACGTAATGGAGAAATACACTTCCGGGAACTTTGGGAAGGTTTATCTAGCTGATGATGAGCCTCTAGAAATCAAAGGGAATGGGGATGTTCAGATCAAGACACCAAATGGAACTGTGTTGCAGTTGAAAGACGTAAGACACATTCCTAGATTGAAGAGAAATTTACTCTCAGTGGGGCAACTTGATGACGAGGGATATAATGTGATCTTCAGATGCAACACGTGGAAGATATCCAAAGGTGCCATGGTGGTGGCACGAAAAAAAAGGAGGGAACATTGTACATGATGTGACAACACCGGGATAGCATTGCTCTTTGCGGTGAGAAGGGGAATACATATTTGTGGTATTGTCGTCTTGGCCACATGAGTGAGAAAGGGATGAAGGTTATGTGTTCGAAGGGTAAGCTGCCAGACCTCAAGACAGTTGACATCGGGTTATGTGAGGACTGTGTATTCGGAAAACAGAAAAATGTGACTTTTTCGAAGGGAGACAGAACTTTGAAGAAGCAAAAACTGGAGTTAGTCCACTACGACTTGTGGAGTCCAGCACCAGTAACATCTCTTGGAGGAGCGTCATATTACATGACTTTCATTGACGACTCTACGAGGAAGGTATGGGTTTATTTTCTTAAAAATAAGTCGGATGCCTTTAATGCTTTTCGGGAAGTGGAAGACCTTTAGAAAGCGAGGCAGTCTCGAGTGAAGTGTCTCGAGATCGAATAATGGTGGGGAATCTGAGCTCCGTGAGTTCAAAAAGGATTACGTGAGGCAAACAAAATTCTAATGGAGAAAACCGTGAGAGGAACCCCAAGTGAGCGGTGTGACAAAACGTATGAACAGGACGTTATGTGAACGTGCCAGAAGCATGAGATTGAAGTGTGGGCTGCCAAAGATGTTTTGGGCAGAAGCAGTTAACACTGCGGCCTACTTGATAAATAAAGGACACTCAACTCCTTTGGAATATGGCATACCAGAGGAGGCCTGGTCTGGTAAGGAGGTAAATCTGTCTTTCCTTCGTATATTTGGATGTGTTTCATATGTTCACATTGATGTTGCTAGTAGAAGTAAGTTGATGCTAAATTTATTAAGTGTACGTTTGTTGGATATGGAGGTGATGAATTTGACTATCGGTTTTGGGATGAGGAAAATCGTAAGATAATCCGTAGTCGAGATGTTGTATTCAATGAGCAGGTTTTGTACAAGGACAAGTTGGGGACATCCAAAGAAGGTGGTTCTGAGACTCAGGTTGTGAAGTTAGATATTTCGAACTCGGATGGGAGCATTGGGGTTCAAGATGATGAGGAGATTGTTGAGGAAGAACCACGTACACCACCAGCACCAATTCCGCTGCGGAGATCTACGAGAGAGCATAGATCTCCTGATAGGTATTTACCTTCTCTTCATTATTTATTGTTGACTGATGGTGGTGAACCTGAGTGTTATGCAGAGGCTACACGTAGTGAACAGGTGAGCAAGTGGAAACTTGCAATGGATGATGAGATGAATTCGTTGATGACCAACGGAACCTGGGAACTAGTTAAGCTTCCTAAGGGCAAGAAGGCATTGCATAATAAGTGGGTTTACAAAATCAAAGAGGAGGCTGATGGAAGCAAACGCTACAAGGCAAGACTGGTTGTGAAGGGGTTTTAGCAGAAACATGGTATTGACTATACTGATGTTTTTACTCCAGTGGTGAAGCTAACAACCATACGATTAGTTCTGAGTCTGGTGGCTGTAGAAAACTTGGTGTTAGAACAGATGGATGTGAAAACAACCTTTCTTCATAGTGATTTAGATGAGGACATCTACATGAAGCAACCGGAAGGATACTTGTCAAAGGGGAATAGTGAGCTTGTTTACAAATTGAAGAAGAGCTTGTATGGGTTGAAACAAGCTCCATTACAGTGGTACAAGAAGTTTGACGGGTTCATGCACGAGATTGAAATCAATAGGTGTGAAGCCGACCATTGTTGTTACTTCAAGAGGTACGATGATGGTTATATCATTTTGCTATTATATGTTGATGACATGTTGATAGCAGGCTCAAGTGCTCGGGAAGTGAGCAAGTTGAAGAAGAATTTGTCTGATATGTTTGCTATGAAGGACCTTGGAGAGGCCAAGCAAATCTTAGGTATGTGAATCAATCGTGATAGGGGGGCAGGAAAGTTGTATCTTTCTCAGGCTGAATACATAAAGAAGGTCTTGAAGAGATTTAGTATGGAGGATGCAAAGCCAGTTCGTGTCCCGTTGGGAAGTCAATTCAAGCTATCCAACAAGGACTCACCAAACAGCGATGAGGAGCGAGCCTACATGCAAAACACCCCGTATGCTTCAGCAATTGACAGTTTGATGTATGCTATGGTGTGTACAAGACCCGATATTGCACATGCAGTGGGAGTGGTTAGCCGGTTTATGGGTAATCCGCGCAAGCAGCATTGGGAGGCGGTGAAGTGGATCCTAAAGTACTTGAGAGGTACTACTGAACAAGCTTTGTGCTTTGAGGGCAAAAGCGTCGAGTTGGCAGGATACGTTGATGCAGACATGGCATCAAGTGATTTCGACAAAAGGAGAAGTACAATCGGGTATGTGTTTACTTTTGGTGGTACAACAATTTCCTGGGCTTCTAATTTACAGAAGATCGTAGCTCAGTCCATTGCAGAAGCAGAGTACGTTGCAGTTACTGAGGCTAGCAAAGAGATGGTTTGGTTGCAGAATTTTTCGTGTGAGTTGGGGAAGGAGCAAAAGGATAGTATTCTGTATAGTGACAGTCAGAGTGCTATTCACTTGGCAAAGAATCCGGTCTTTCACTCGAGGACGAAGCATATTGAGTTAAGGTATCATTACATATGTTACCTCATCGAGAACAAGATCTTGCAGCTGATGAAGATCCGAGGAAGTGAGAATCCTGCTGACATGTGGACTAAGGTTGTGACCTTAGAGAAGTTGAAGTTATGCATGACTTCAACTGGATTGGAAACTGAGAAGAAGGCCTGGCACTACTACCAGTGAGAAAGAAACCGTTGAAACGGAGGAGACAAGTTACAGTTGGAGTCAGTCTCCAGGTGGGAGATTGTTGGGTTGTGGAAACTGGATGCAGCACCTGGGAGGCGCTCGACTTGGGCTCGTGGTCGAGCACTTATGCAGGGTCGAGCGCCCCCCTTTCGAGCGTCCAGAGGGCGCTCGACCCGACCAGCGTGGGGGAGTCGTAGGAAGACCACTCGACCAAGTGACATGGTCGAGCGGCTAGGAAGGCTTGCAGGAGATTTAGGGTTTTTAGGCCCATGTCTCATATTTAAACACTTTTGACTCATTGTAATTGTATCATCTTAGTATCACTCGAAAATAGTAGATCTCCTGGCTTGATAGTGCCCCCAGACGTAGTCATTCCTGACGAACTGGGTATCAAATAGTGTGTTCCTTAATTCCTGCTTTCATTATTTTCTCCATAATTGTTGCTTTAATCCTAACAATTCAAGTTCAATATGTACAATTTAATTCAAAATATACAAATTATATATACGATTTCAATATCTATAACTTGACAAAAATTCACATGAGATGGGATACAACTTAGCACAAATTAAACCCGTCCCTCCCAAAATGTTAAAGTGTCAATGCTCAACTTATGTTCCGTCTCATCATGAGACCATCTCATGCAAATATGTCTCATATATCTTTTAGTCTTTTAGCTATACCTAATAATGTTTGTTCAAAAAAAATTATCAAGTTCATTTGTTGGTCTTTATAAGGGTGTCAAGGCTAAAGCCAACATCTCATTGGGTCTAATAAAAAAAAAAAAAAAAAGTACAATAGTACAGTTGGCATATCCTGTATTGAAATTGAAAATACAACAATTAATTAATATAAATGCCTAATCCTGTTGGACTAATTCGTCTTATTAGTGTGTACTTGAACTGTCTAATTATAGTATATTGACAATTATATAATATTTCAAATTACTAATATGTATATATGGTCAATATATAGTAGTATTATATTTGGTAGGACTAGATTATATATACCACTCAATTATGAGATCAATTATTTGTACAACTCCCCCTAAAAAAACAAATGTACATAACTAAACCACTACTAGCACTAATTATTTGGATATCAGTATAATTAATTATAAACAGATACATGTTAATGTGTGTATATATATAGACATTTTGATCGAATAATCTGTCGTTTTTTATTAGTACATGTTGTATTTTATTAAAAAAATATATTATAAATTCCAATTTAAAAGGGACAATGGTACGTACAAAATTGCAATTTATTATTAATTCTATATTAATTTACATATTTTTGTGATGCTTTAAAATTTTAAAATGTTATAAAATCCTACAAAAACATTATTTCTCAAGCATAAAACCATCCCACATAAATCTTTGTGAATTTATAAAAAATATAAAAATATTATAAATAGAAGTTCAAGGAACACGCGAAACACGATGTACCTTTCTTCCGACATTGGGTTTTGATCATTCTCGTGGTAATTATTTTCTTAAAATTAATTGGGAAATGATTGTCGTGTGTGGGTGGTTGAAGTGGACAAGTGTCCCCATGATATTAGCTTTATATTAGATGATATACATAGTACTCCTAATAATTCGTTTTAGATAATCAATTACGGAGATGTTAAGATTATAAATTATGAAAGAAAAAAATGATAAGAATTCAACAAGCAATCAAAACATAATATCTTCAAAAAAGATTTTGTTAAATTTTCACTATATTAATTAATAGAGTATATATATTTGTATCGATGGATTTTTATATAATCATTATATAAACGTGTCGTAATAATTTGTTGGTTTAAGTGATTGGATCGACTTAATCTTCCTAATGATTGATTATTAATTTAGACCCGTTCAATAGTTTTAATAATTAACCTAACACTATAATAGAATATAATTAATTATAGTAATTATTCCATATTTTATAATGTTTTGGTGAATAATCCAACAAATAAAATTTTACTCCATAAACTAAAAATTCTTGAAGTTTCGATGCAACCTAACGCCTATTTAATCCAAATAAACCTCAAAGTACAACTAACTAAAGCATATATAGTGGGTACAACTTTACGTACCACTTCCAAATTAGCCTTTAAATACCAACTATCATGTGACTCCATTTCTTCAAATCAAAACATCTTCAATCTCTCCCTCTCTCTCTCTACAAATTTAAATATCACAAAAAAAACCCATCAAAAAAAAAAATCCAAAAAAATGGAGCAAATGCTACCAATCATAGCCAAGAAATTATTGAAGATAGTAAAAGTACTATACTTCATGTTGAGAAAAGGCATTTCAAAGCCTAAATTATTATCCGATCTCAATAAAATGATGAAACGTGGCAAGATCGCCGGCAAGGCCGCCATGCACACTCTCATGTTCCACCACCACCACGGCGGCTCCGCCTCCGCCCGCCACCACTTCGCCGGCGCCCCCTCAAACGACTTATACTACGAGTTCAGCTGCAGTAAACACTCCCGTCCGCCGCCGCCCACCGGAGAAGAGCTAATGGCGGCGGCGGTGGAGATGTTCGGGAGCGCGGCGGCGTCGCCGGCGCTTCCCGGGTTCGGGCCGAGCCCGATGGTGAGGAAATTAAGGGTGAGTGATTCTCCGTTTCCGTTGAGGGATTTTGAAGAAGATAATCATGTGGATGAGGCTGCGGAAGAGTTTATAATGAGATTTTATAAGGATTTGAGGCTGCAAAATTCCGTGCATGGCTTATTTGGGTCAATATAATTAATTGAAGAGTTTTGATTTTGAATTTGTTTGAATGTTTGTAATTAAAGTTTTGTAAATAATTCAGCTTTATCATGAATTTAAACCAACTTAGATAAAGTTTCTTTATTTGGTTAGTAAAAATAATGGTTGGGAAAACCGTGGAAATTGAAATGAGATGAACAATATTTTTTTGTAATAACACGAGAGAATGAATTAGATAAGATTTAAAAGAATGACATATAATACCATAAATAACTCTCCATAGAATTTTAAGATTTTAAAATAAAATGATTTGAATTAATAGGGATTGATTCTCAATTAATAAATGTAAGACTAAGATTATTAAAATTAAAAGATGAAATAATTAGAATTAGAATACTATAAATAACTCTTAATTTTAATTTCGAGAGGTTAATTACCAATTAGTAGATATAATATTTATGACTAAAATAAAAAGAAAATAAAATTTGAACAAGGAAATTAGACTAAAATCGTTTGAAGTATACATTAGCTGGCCAACTCGGTTTCAGGTTCATTTGAAAAAAAACCGGTTTTTTCTTAAAAAAAAAAATTAAATTATTAATTTATATTAAATATTTAAAACTTTGGTCCATTTTTTTTTTGGGCCTCATTAAATTGAAATAATTTTTTGGGCCAGTTATAAAATATATATTTAATTTTTTGTGATATACTTAGTTAAGGCCCAGGTCCATCCGCAAAATTATGGGTTTGGGCTCTACAAAAATAAGGATGGGTACATTAGCTGGCCAACTCGGTTTCAGTGACACATAACAATTGAAATAATTTTTTGGGCCAAATGATGTACTAGTAAGGCCCAGGTCCATGCAAATATTATTATAAGGATTATAAATTAAAAAATCAACCAATTGATATTATTATCTTTATTTAATCATAATATTTAATGTTATATGTATTAATTTATAAGAGTAATAGTATCACTTTACAACTGTAATGGTATGCGCTTCATATTATGAAGTATGATCAAGTTTTACACGAGAGTTCATGCGTATTGATTCTATTTCCACTGGACATAGTTCAAATTTATAGGATTGTATATACAATTACAAATTGGATTTAACAAATGAATAAACATTAATCGGTCAAACTAATTTGGACCCCTTAAATAGTTAAATAATTAACCTTATTTGATAATAGAATATAATCATAGTTATGTTTTATCATGCCATAATTCAGCAAGTAAAATTTATTAACTAAAAAAGTTGAAGTTATAATGCAACCCAACTGCTATTTTATCGAAATAAACATATCAAAGTACAAGTGAAACATAGTGGGCATAACTGCAGTATCTCTAGAAACAACAGTGTTGACAAAATAAGAGGAAAAGAAAGATCAAACCAGAGTACCATGAGCAAAACAAGAACAACAACATTTCTAGTTCATTCAACAGTTTCCCCTCTTTCTAATAATTAATAGTTAATTCAACGATATAAGTTTTTAAACAAACGATCAGTTGACAAACATGAAGCAGAAGCAATGTGGAGTATCGTCTTCGTTCTGAACTTTCCAAGCTACTGCCCTTTCGTACGAGACGGGCCTGCTCATACTCGACAGACAGATGCCCCCTTGAAGAGACCCGAATCCCTGTCATATAATAGAGTAGCCACCATACAAACCATGTGAGTTGATATCATAATTCATTCTACATATTGAGTCTTGGAAACGCTAAAAACGCGACTATAGACAGACCTGCTGCATTATCTGTGGAATTTCGGAGCAAAGATTTTTCCTTCCATGATCATCGAATATCTTTTCAAGAGATATGTCTTGAAGTGCAACCAGGGTTGTCTCGAGCATGTCGAGACCAGCCTGGTTCGCAAAGGTGAAAATGGGGACCGCCTGTATAAGTTCAAAAGTGACTATCTATTAGATAAATAACAGTAACATGTAGCAGCAACCCATAAAGAAAAGTAAAATATCAAGAAAAAAGACGATGGATGAACTAAGAGAGTAATCGAGAAATTACCTTCGTGGAGCAGCACAAAATGGCATCAGAGTGATGCCATAGAGCCTTAAGGATGGATTCAGATTCACTGCCTTCGCCAATAGATTTCAGAAGCTCCACACCCATAAAGGTCCTAAAAAGCTCGAAAAAACAAACATTCGCACGGTTAATTACCTTTACAGTTTAAAGTTATTTTTTATGATGATATAATGTACCTGTAACTTTGGCAGATCCAACGAGCAAGAGTGTGCGCTTCAGGTGTCCCGAGTGGCGAGTGGAGACCAGAATGAGGACCTAAATTAGTGGAGGAGAGAGCTAATGCAACCCTTTGAACGGATGATATAATACTACGCACATATTGGCGAGCCATTGATGCCACTGTATCTTGCATGTGGCTTTCACAAACCTAGAAATCCAAACCAATAAAAATGTAGAGGTTAAAACCAAATTACAATCCCAATACTGAAAACCAAAATAGAAGTTATGGTTCGCATACCACTAAGCTGCCATCATCCATGACAGAAGTATATCGTAACAACCAAAAGTCACGACCGGGTGCCAAAGTTGTTGGCGCATATAACTAAAATTTCAAGTTCATAAACCTCATTAACATATAAATATATATACACATGAACCACAACAAACAAATGGAATACATAAATTGTAATTATCACCACCTGCATGTATAAAAGTTCAATGGTTCCACCATTGGCAGTAGGCAGCACATTGAGAACATCCACAGCTCGGCAATCACGAAACCACGTGGGCCGATCTTTGAGGATTTCTGCGACCTGAAATATGCATATTTAATCATTTCTTCCTTTGAACTTGACCGCAAGTCAGGTCATAAATTACGAAAAATCCAGCAAACATACCCTGGTGGGCTCTAGACCAACCAGACCGCAAGCTCTCGCTGCCACGCCAGTGCAACCGTGAGAAATAGCTACAATTCCAATGGAATCCGGACCAGGCTACTCAAAATTAATTTATAAATCAACAAGTGAGAACACTAATTTACAGTTTAAATTTTAATCAAAGTACAAATCCGTCAGCATTTTCATGCAAAATTCACTAATGCATCAAGCAATGATCTTCAAACAAAAAATCAAATTTGTTTTATAAACTAATAGACCATAAGTGTTCATGATAAACAATCTGTAAATGTGTGCACACGTGCATAAGTACAAACTGTAAACAATATTAAATCTTGTAAACATCATGACAAAAGTTTAAACTACTTATTTACAAATTCAAGAATCCATGTACCTTCATTCCAGGCATTTGGACCCACTCAACAGCGGGCGGTTCCAGTGGCCTTTGAAAGAAACTCTGCTAAAGTTTCTTCTGCAATGGACAAAAGCCTGGAAAAAATACAAAAAGCAAACAGAACTCCATAAGCCACCCACAAACACGCACCACAAGGTATTTGGGACACATAGCACGATAAAGACACATATATATAAATATATGTATATATATTCTTCCTTCCTTTAATCAAGAAAATGACACAACAACCATAGCCCCACTACTCACCCTGCAGGACTTGCATCTCTTGGCGTCAAGTGTTGTTGTTGACCACTCGTCACCACTGATTCACAGCTTGTGTCTTTTGTAGCAAGCGCATTCTGAAAAGCAATTCACAGACCCCTCTTAATTTTCTGGAAACCCCATGTGGTATCTTTAAATATTAAGCTAAAATGTGTGATTAAAGCAATAATTTTATTGAAAAATTCTTACATTTGGGGTATGCTGACGAAAGTAGCTGTTTTCATATACCAATTGTGAGACTTGTTTCTGCAACCTATCATTCTCCTCCATCAACAGTTTATTCATGGCTGTTAGCTTCCTATTTACACCTTGTAGCCTTGAAGCTTCTTTCCTTTGCTTCTCCCTGCATCTATATTTCCAAAAACAATAAATTAATAGCTCAAATCAAATTTTCTACCACTAAAAACTTAGGAAAATTCAAGGAATCAACATGCAACATAAAACTTGACCAAACTAAAGGTTAAAATCCCACATGCAACACAACAAATTGAGCTGAAATATCAACAGAAACATCTATTTTATCAGGAATTAAATCACCTTCTGTTCTGAAACCACACTTTGATCTGCTTAGGCTCAATGTGGGATAAAATGGGGCATTCCCGGATGAGCTGTTGGCGGCGCACCGAGCTCGGCTTAAGACAATCATGATATAGCCTCTCAAGAGCTTCAACCTGCTCCGGCGTGTACCGGACATACTTGCCGTTATCCATGGCGGCGGCAGCAGCAGCCGCCGCAGCCTTGCTACTCTCCTTGCCAGACATTGCCATCTCCACACAATCACAATTACAATCTCAGATTTTCTAAGAAACACACCAACCCTTAAATCCAACTATATAATTTCTCACTTAGGCAATAGCTCAAACACCTGGTGGGCAACAATTTATAGTAACAGAAGGAGAAAAATTCAAGACATCATACATAAATCCATATGTTCCTGATTCAAGAGCGGATTACCGGAGAATGTTTCTGATTCAGAGGCAAGACTATCTATATTTTTTATTATTTCTTGATCACGGAAAGCAAGAAACTAAGGATGTCTAGTGGACAACAGGTTGCTGAAATGAACGGTTGTATTTTCTAATTTCCAGCACCAAACACAAGGAAAATAAAAATCACACCACCACAAATTAAATTCCAGAAAAACAAAAAACCTCTGTTTTTTTCACACCATATCTTCCATCCACCATGGATGCCTCAAATCCCACAGATATTTCTTCATAATTACTGATTGATAAAAAAAAAAAAAAAAACCCAAACAAACTATAAAGATTCAAAGATCGAAGGCAGACTGAATCGAAACAGAGTAAGCAAACCACGCATAAACCCCCATATCAGCTCCTAAAAATCAAGATTTCTTCAATCAATTGAGATTTCCCATGCACATACAGATACACACAACATATATATAGATACACATATCACATGATTGGAGTTGGAAAGATGGATCTGAGGTGATGACATGAAAACAGAAAAAAAGGAGTTGTTGTTGGTAAAGAAAATGGAAGGAAAAAGGAGAGTGCTTGGTGGAGCCTTTTTTACTATTTCGGATTGGTTTTATTCTTTGGGTATGAAATTTTCAGCTTTGGTACTGTGTTCCGTTGCATTCTCCCCCCATTGTTACCTTCTTTTTGCTTTTTTGTTGTACGTATTTTGTATGTATGTATATGGATTGAAGAGTTAAAGATACAATCTTTTGATTGCAGATTGGATACGGAATATTTTCTGAATTTGATTCACATGAAGGAGAAAAAAAATGAGTTGTTTTAAAACGAAATGGACAAAAAAAAGGAGAGTATTGGTGGAGCCTTTTTACTATTTCAAATTGGTTTTATTCTTTGGGTATGAAATTTACAGTTAAAAAATGTGTTTTCCGTTGCATTCTCCCCCCATTGTTACCTTCTTTTTGCTTTTTTGTTGTACGTATTTTGTATGTATGTATATGGATTGAAGAGTTAAAGATACAATCTTTGATTCTGCAGATACTGGATACGGAATATTTTGTGAATTTGGATTCACTTCAGGACTAAAATGTCCTTTCCGTCTATTAAAAATAGTTGCACATTTTATTTTTTATAATTCTTACGCTTTAAAACGCATTAACGAAAAATATGAGATATTAAAGTATTAAAATGTAAAGACCCACTCTGAAAAAAATATGACATAAAATGATAAAATATATTCCATCAAATAAATAGTATTCGGATCTTTATTTCCTTTTTATAAAATTTTTCACAATTTATGAAATTTGTTCAACTATATTTATAAATTAATATTAGATACACTTTAAAGAATGTCATTTTAACTAAATTACATTACATTAAATAAATAGATATTAATTTATAATAATACTGAACTTATTCAAGAATTATATCAATTTCAGAAGTATAATAAAGTTAATAATGGAAGATAGTTGCATGACACATTTAAAATGAGTTATAAAGTTTCTCTTTGGGCTTATCTTTTGTTTAAATTAAAGGATTAATTGAGATCCTATATTTAGCTGTTCAAATAAAAGAAAAATATTAAAAAAAGCATTTTTATAAAATATCAAGATCGACAAACTTTATATATTTTTACTACTATTATTTTATGCTCCATTCTTATCTGCAATATATTTCGATTTTTAATTCTTGGTCTACCTAAAAAGCTCAAACACTTGGTTATACAAATAGACAACATGCAACTTTCAACAAATTTTGATTATATTATTATTCTATCTGCAGGAAAATAGTAATTGTTCAGTACACATTTTTTAAATAATTTTAATATATTGAATGTCGTTTTATTGAAAATGAGTGTTGATCTCAAATTCGTAAAAAGTTCAATAATTTTTACAAAAGCAAGTGCACACATTAGACATAATTAAGATGCGTAGGCCCATGAGGTCTTAATTATAAAGTTAAAACAAATCTATTGAATCAATTATATATATATAGTGAAATAATTTATAAATCATAAAGTTATTGTTTAAGGATAATTATATGGGAAACATAAAGCCTTGGAAATATACAGCGTAGATTTTATCATTTAGCCATGAATGATATTAGATGTATCATGTATGATGTATGCATGCCCATAACTGCTAGTCTGCTAGTAGTATTTATATACATCATGATGAAGAATGATGGGATGACCGAGATATAATAACAACACTCTAGTTTTATCGTAAATTTCAGAATTTTAATTTAAAAATAATGTGTGTTATAAAAAAATAATACAGGAGTATATATATTGCCGATATGCAATAATAAACTTGAAAAGACAAGTGAAAAGTTGGAAGGGGGAGGATGAGTTGATGATAAGGAATAATAAACTTGAAAACACAAGTGAATATTTAGAAAATTTCCGTCAAGAATGACTGCTTGAAATCAAAAATTAATAGTTTAGGGACTTCATTAAATAAAAAATAGTTTAAGGACCTTTCGAAATAAAAGTTAATAATTCAGGGGCTACTTAAAATAAAAAATTAATTTAAGGAGCTTTCGAAACAAAAAATAATAGTTTAAAGACCTGAAGATGAATTTTGCCTAATTTAATTTGGAGGCATATATGTATGAGACGCGAGCAGCTCTTTGCCTTTCTGCTTCAAAGGAGACCGTCTCACAATGAGACATGACATAAATTGGGCATTGTCGTTTTAATAATTTAGGAGAGATTAATGTAATTTATACTAAGTTGTACCCATATATATCGTCTCATATGATCTTTTATCTTTAGTTTATTCTTTCTGTGGCCAATTTTTAATATGATCCACTCTTACTTAATCAAACAATTACATATCCTTTATTTAGTATAAATATATATAAAATATTTTTCCAAAATTATAAGAGCACGTATAGGAAAATATATCTTTAACAACTAAAACCCGCAATTTTTCTAATATGTGCATAAAACATAAATAATAGAGTATTACTTATATATCAATTAGGTCAATAAATGAACTATATCATTGTTATGGACAAAAAATATTACTATTTAAAAAATATTTTATATTTTAAAATAATGATAATTTTTTTACATAATAATAATATTAAAAAAATAAAATTCACACAAATTTTAATTTAAACATTAATGAATAAATTGAGAACTGGAAAGCAGTGGGTATTGCTGGTCTTTTTCATAACAAACTAATTTGGCACCAAACAATTCCAATAATTCAGTTTCAGTTTCTTTCTTTTATACTCCTCACAAAACAGCGACTTTTTGCGTCATTATTAATTTTTTAAAAAAACAAATCTTATGTTTGAAGCTGGCCCACAACTTCCATTTATATAATCGAATTCGAGATTTGGCTCATGAAATTGGAAAGTAACGTCTAAGTATTTATAAGGCTTATGAGCCCATTTAGAATTATGTTTTTATTTAGGAGTTTTATCAATTCAGGGCCTGAAAGGTAGTAAAATTATCAATTTAAGGTCTGAAAGATTTTTTCTATCGATTCAAGGCCTGAAAGATAGAAAACTATCAATCTAGGGCCTGAAAGATAGAAACTATCAATTCGAGGCTTATAAATTTTAAGACCATGTTTGACACTAAAACCCTAAACCCTGAACACTAAACCCTAAACCCTAAACGATGAACCCTAAACCTTGAACCATGAACCCTAAATCCCCTGAACTGTAAACCTTGAACCATAAACCCTAAAACTTTAAAAAATAAAAACATGAAATAAGGATATGAAATATAAGTGTCAAACATGACCTTAAAATGTGTGAGCCTCAAATTGACAGCTTTTATCTTTCAAGCCTTGGATCGATAGTTTTCTATTTTACAGGCTTTGAATCGATATAAAAAATCTTTAAGGCCTTAAATTGATAGTTTTATCATCTTTCGGGCCCTAAATTGATATTTTTTTTTATTTAATACCCAATCATTTTAGCTAGTTGTTGTGCTAATAATTCTACTCTGATCAGCTAACAATTTAGTTCAGAACAGAAAATAAGTTCTTCCTTATTTAAAAATAGGCATGCAGCATAGTTTGAAATAATAAATAAACTTTACAAACCATATGTTTGTGACTCTTATGAAGTTTAATTGTAAATATGCTAACACTGACCATTTAATTGAAATTTAAATGCAACTGTTCAATTTGATTGATCTATTGAAAGCTTGATAATAATAGAATTAGATTCTATGTGTACCCAAATGTATAGTGATAATGACTTTTATATATACGTGTGTTTTGAAATACTTAAAACAACTTTCTAAAGCATTTATTTTCAAAGTTTATTCTCACACCTTTTGAAAAAAATTCTTCTTGAAATTGTTTTAAGAGTTTCAAAACACACCTTATGTACGACAGTACGAGTTTTTCCTCATACCAATTTCAGAGGATTTTAATAAGAGGTATCTTTTCTTTATACAAAATAAGTTAAAGGAAAAAAAGAAGATTTAAATTCTGGAAGGAAGAACAGAGACAGTACAAGCACACATACACCAAAGTAATTATATGCATTTTTGGCCTCACTCTTTTGGATTTCTTACAATTATTTTTCTGTAAAATAATAATTCGATAATATATGGTGGCATATATAGTGAAATAAATTGGGAGATGCAGAAAGAGTTCATCACATCAACGCCTATTTCCCGACGTCAGCTGCTGAAAAATGCCTCCTATTCCTATCACATCCAATAAATAATCATTTCTGCACTCTATCTAATTTTACAATTAATATAAATGATTGGTTTCAGCTATATCCACAACTTTAAAGGATTTTTTTTTTTTACTTCGTTTTAAAATTTATTCGGCTTGTTTTGACTTTTTAATTTTAATACTGTAGGTTATTAAAAAAATTGAAATTGATCATTTAACTTGGTGTAGCAGGTCATCAAATCAATGTTTTCATAACCGAATCGGTGATCGAACTGGACAAATCACCGGTCAGCGGTTCAATCGGTCGGACCGGTTCAACCGACGGTTCAACCGTTTTCTATGTTTAGTTAAAAAAATAAAATAAATATACATCTATAAAAATTTAAATATATATTTTATAATTTTTCATATCATATTTTATAAATTTTGTCCTACCTCATACATTTATCCCACATCGAAAGTGTTGGAGAAAAATAAAATTTTAAATATTTAATATAAATTAATAATTTAATTTTATTTTTTTTAAAAAAAACCGATTTTTTCGGTTGAACCGGGTTTTGACCGGTTCAACCTTTTTTCATTCGATATATCGGTTATATATGTGTTTTTAACTGTTATTTACGGTAGGTTGTTCAATTTCCAGGGTTTGAAAAACATTGCATCAAATAGATAACCGCTATATATGTAATTTTTTTATTTAACTTCGAAATGCCACCTAAATTATTTTAGTCCTAATAATTTTAGATCTGGATTTTTTTGTATTTTTGGTTTATTTTTGGATTTTTCAATCAGTTTAGATCCAGTAAATCGACCCGATTTACTTTGTCTTTTAATATACAAATCATTTTCGACCCGACTTAAAATCCAACCAAAATTATTAGGATTAAAAAAATTCAAGTAGAGGTTCGAAATTAAAGGAAAAAATAAAATAATTATAGATATAATGGTTACCTGCTTGGTAACCTGTTGCAGCAGATTAAATGATCAATTTTAAAAAAAATTAAAAATTTATAGGATCAAAATCAAAAAGTCAAAACAATCGAAATCAATTTCAAAACGATGCAAAATGCCACCTAAATTATTTTAGTCCTAATAATTTTAGATCGGGATTTTTTTGTATTTTGGTTTATTTTTGGATTTTTCAATCAGTTTAGATCCAGTAAATCGACCCGATTTGCTTTGTCTTTTAATATACAAATCATTTTCGACCCGACTCAAAATCCAACCAAAATTATTAGGATTAAAAAAATTCAAGTAGAGCTTCGAAATTAAAGGGAAAAATAAAATAATTACAGATATAATGGTTACCTGCTTGGTAACCTATTGCAGCATATTAAATGATCAATTTAAAAAAAAAATGAAAATTTATAGGATCAAAATCAAAACGTCAAAACAATCGAAATCAATTTCAAAACGATGCAAAGTTACTAGTCTAAAAAAACTTAATCCCTAAATTAAATAATGGTACTCCTTCCGTCCCATGATGACTTAAACACTAAACATGACACGCAAATCAAGTAAAGTGGATTTGAGTGAAATAAAATAAGAGTGTTTGAGCGTATTAATATTATATTTATTTTTATTTTGAAAATGTTCAAGTAATGTTGAAACGCTCAAATAAAATAAGTGTTCAAGTTGGAAATAAGGAAGTATTATATTTCACCCATGTGCTGATACAATATATCAATTCTCAACTGGGCTCCGGCCCAGTATTACAAAAAAAAAAGGGTTCAGAAATGGGCTAGCACTTATGAGTTACAAAGCCCAGAAAATTAATAAATTCAAACAGCCGATATGCCTCGTATATCTCTCAGTGTTAAAATAAAAGTAATCGGCCTTATTATGTTATAATAGAATAATGAGTACCTTTTAATAAAATAATTAATACTATTAAAATTAATATTTTTGATGAAATAATTAATATTATTTAAAAATAAATCAATTATACAGTAAAACTAGATTGCCAAATTTAAAACTGTCACCCATCCAGCATTTTAGAAAAAGTGAACAAATATAAACCGCTTATATTATTATTTAGTCAGCAATGACAATTCAGTTCTATCTTTCGAACTATTAATTTCCCCTCGTGAAGCACTTTATTAATTAACAGTTCACGAGTGCGGATATCAAGTCAATATATATTTCATACACTAATTTTAATTTTGAAAAAATATTTAAAAGAGAGGCTCCAATTTAAAAGAACTTCTCAACCTCAAATTCTCTGTGACATAAAGTAAAAGAGTCCGTGTATTGCCAGGTTGGAAAATTAATAAATGTAAGGGATAGATTTATTTATGTATGCTATCAAGAATAATATATATAGTTTGTACTATCATTTTGTATGTATCATTGAATGATAAATCTTGAATTTGTCTTTCTTTCATGGCTAATTCCTGCTGTCCCATTGACTTTGAACCTCGTACTTTAAAGGAAGTGCAAATCAGTCAAGCAAGAGTACGTACAAGTTTTGTATTTTATTTGAATATTGTTCTCTCAATTATATACTTGAGTTTCTTATCTTTACTAAATGTGAGAATAATATTAAATGCAATAAATATTACTAATATAAGCTTTTTATTGTGATTTGGGTTTGCATAATTGCTCCAGGAAATCGCTGTGGACATTGTTCAGAGTAAGGAACCCAATGAAGCATCAACAATATTCAATGAGGTTTGATTTATTTGAAGAATTAATATATATATCATTAATATGGGTTTTTTTTTTTTTTTAATCTTTATCTTTAAATTTCGAGTTATTAAGAATACAGAATAAATAACCTTTCATAGTTAAATCCATAGACCAATTGTTCGTTGTATATATTTATAAATGCTCCATCGAATCGATATAAAGTTGGATGGAACCCCACGCGCCTGTTGAATTCAAAATTTGGCAAAAACTAATGGCGTGAGACCCCTTTCACGATTCGGAAACTAGCACAAATTTACACCCGTCATTTTTAAAGTGTGAAAGCATTATTTTACAATTATATTCTGTCTTAACGTAAGATTTACTCTTAAATTTTAATAATATTGATATTTGTTATCATGAATTGGTGAGCGTCCAAAAATTGAGCTAAATTTCAAGTATATATATACAATTTGGTATTCTCCTTATAGTAATTTTGTAAATGCAAAATTTAATTTCTGCAAGTATATCAAATCTCATACAATCCTTCACAAAGAGATGTTTCCACATTTACAGGGACTAAAGCCGGTGGTCGGAATTAAAGAGACGGCAGCGGTGGTGGTGGTTTCAGATGCAATTCCGGCGGAGAATGAAATTGTTAAGAGGCAGATTTATGTGGAGACATGTTGTCAATGTTCCTCTTCTACAATTTCAATTCAGTCCTCCACACAAGTTAAAGAGCCCCTTTCTGCCCCTTTTTGAGGCTGCTGAATTTATATTTTCCCCTTTGCTTTATTACTAATAATTAATACACAATTGTTGAAAAAACTCTTAATTACAAAAAAAAAATCATCTTTGTGTCACACGCGTATATATTGATTGTATTCATAATTTAGATCGATGAAAGATAAAACTTCGTATGAATTTGGGTTTCATATATTTGAGATGGGTGGGTCTCATGTGCATCATGTGTACCGTGCACTCATAGTATATTTTAAAAGCGTGTAACTATACAAAAAAAAGTGCAACTATTCCAAACAGAAGCATGCAACTATGTTCTCATATTAACAATTGCAATTTTTTTGTGTAAATAAGTCGTACTTTTCAACATAACGAGTTGCACGCTTTTAAAATGCACTATGAGTGCACCGTCCACCCAGGAGCAAACAAGATCTAGCCATTTGAGATAGATGAATTCCATTGATTCTAACCAACAAATCTCATGTCTATTTAAAAAATATTTTCACTATTATGCATAAATACTACCAATTATAATTCAAACTTCAAAATTTACAATCACACTAATTTAAAGCCCGATGGTGAAATTTCAAATATATTTTATTTATGGCCTCAAATAATATACTCCTTCCGTCCTATTTTTGATTATCCATTTACTGTAGACAAGGAGATTAAGAAAAAGTAGGAGATAATAATATTAAATGATGTAAAGTGGATAAATTGGGTTTGGTGGAGGGAAATAATAATATTAAATGGTGTAAAATGGATTTGGTGAAGAGAAATAATAATATTAAATAGTATTAAATGTTGTTTTATTGTCTTATTTGGAAATGGATAAACAAAATTAGAATGACTATTTATGGAAAAGCGAATAATCAAAATCAGGACGGAGGGAGTAATATATATTCATGGAATCCATGTCAAAAGAAGAAACTGCGCCAAACTTGCATTCGATTTTAGATCTCTCAATATCTACCAAGGAAGAATAGTTTCAATGATTGCTACTACATTGTTCGATAAAATGCCTGAATGGAAATTATAAACTACTCCACAATACACCGCATGTGAAATTTATTCCAATTTATAACTACATGCATATAAAATCAAAGTTGAAGTTAGGAAAATAAAAAATAAAAACAAAATCAAGGTGATACAAGCTCCTCAATCATGAATGCACGTGTATCTATTGGTGCAGTCCATGTTGTCCATGTTTCATCCATGTCCGAAATAATCGGCTTCTTCCGATTGTTCAACGATAGCCGAAGGATTCGGCATTTGAGATATCCATAAGCTTTCCAATTCCGTAGCCACTTCTTTCATAGTCGGCCTCATTTTCCCCTTGCAATTCAAGCATCTTTCCGCAAGCTTTGCAACTACAATCACCTCTTCCTTTCTATCATGCTCCAAAAACCGCGGATCTATAATCTCTTCAACCCTGTTTTCCTCCGCGCAATCAACAAAGCGCGTTGCTAGGCTCATCCTTTCGTCTGATTCCCAATATATCGGCTTATTTGAAGTCAGAAGTTCGGCCAGAACTACTCCAAAACTGTAAACTTCACTCTTATCTGAATACTGACGGGAGTGGAAGTACTCAGGGTCCAGGTACCCAAACGTGCCCCTAACCATCGTGGTTAAGTGAGTTTGGTTGACTTCAATGCTCCTTGAGATTCCGAAATCCGCTAACTTTACGACGTATTTCGTGTCCAAAAGGAAATTTTGAGACTTGATGTCCCTATGATAGATAGGAACGGAGGAAGCAGAGTGTATGTAGGCTAGCGCGCCCGCTATGTCTGCCGCGATTTTGAGGCGCATGCTCCACGTAAGAAGGGCTCTTGTATCTGAAGGATCGTGAATTAGATTGAACAGAGTCCCATTCGGTAAGAACTCTTATACGAGCAATGAAACTTCAGTCTCCAGACAACTACCCAACAACTTTACCACGTTCCTATGATTGATCTGGGACAGAATCACCACCTCGTTTATGAACTGTTCCAACAGACTGTCGTCGACCACCTTCGACTTCTTGATTGCGACTATCTTACCATCCGGTAACATTCCTTTGTAGACTGTGCCTTGCCCGCCTTTTCCAAGAATTCGGCTTTCTTTGAATTTATCAGTGGCTTTCTCCAGCTCTTCTGCAGTGAAAATTTTGGCTGTTACGTAGCGTGCCTTCATTTGTTTGCTGCTGCAAGAGAAGGCCACCGTTGCGTTTGAAAAACTTGTCTTTACGTATTCGTTTCTTTCGCCTGCGTAGACCTTTGTCCAGACAGATGAACACTCCTAGTAGTACTATGAGCACGAACCATGATCCCAAAGCTATATATACAGATTATATAATAAAATTAAATAAATCATCCAAATTGATTAATTTAAGGCTATATAAGAAGAAGATATTGTTACCTGTCAATATCAATATGAGTGTAGTATGGCTCATTCGAACGCAACGGGTGCCATCTTTTCTTCCATCCCCGTAGTACCCTTTCGGACATGAGCAGGCAACTTGTCCGGGAGTATTGGTGCAAATTGCATTTGAATCGCATGAATTAGATTTACTGTCATCGCATTCATTAATATCTGCATGCAGTATACACAATTAGGATTTCATTCACTTAGATACAAATTCTCTACAACGACAATTATTATGAAACAAATTTATAGATCACCCTCCCACCTTATAAAGTTACATGACACCAAAATCATAATTTACGGATTTTAATTTTAGTTCTGTAACTTAGAAAAATTAGACTTTTTAGTCCTGTCACCTGCTATTGCAGGTAACTAGTCAGTGATAGGAAGAAAAAGCCGATTTTTTTGTAAAGTTACAGGACCAAGATAAAAAACCGTAAATTAGTAGGATCAAGATCAAAATAAGTGAAAGTTACGGGACAAAAAAAATTATTTTCCCATATATTTAATGTAATTAATAAGGGTAAATTAACAAGAAATATAATTAATTGACCTTGAAAAATACACGACATTTAATTGCAAACTATGTGAAAAGTCAGAATGTCATCCGAAAAAAAAAAATGGAGGGAGCAGTTAATAATCGTAAACGAAAAAGAATTGCAATTAATTAAATTAACCTTGGCATCCTCCAGGGAGGTAAGGATTGCCTTGGTATCCATCCAGGCAAAGGCAGTGGTAACCTCCAACATTGGCACCAAAATCAACACAAACACTATTTTCCTGACATGCAAAACTAGCGGGGCTTCGGCTCGCCTGGCTGCAATTCTCGGCCCCAATCCTCCAGTCGAGGCGCATCACTAACGGAAAACTTGTTGTTTCCAGCCCCCAATCATCTGAAATACGACAAAGGCGAAAAGCTGCTGATTCCGAAAACTTCTCCTGAATGAAGGCGTAGCTGCATCGGAAAACACTTCTACTTCGCCATATTCCGTTTAAGTTAGTTAAATATGCTGCCAGGAAACTGAGGCCTGCAAGTCACACTTATAATTTTAAATTCTCATTTTCAGTGTGCCAAATTTAAAACTCAAACTATGACAAATTGATATTTAATGACGACAATCGTGTCACTAAAGTTTCTCTAACTAAAAGTTTTTAATGATAAGTATCCGACATTCAATGTCATTCAAAATTTTGCAACTAACTCCCATAGTTTTTCTTTTAAAATAAAAAAAACACACACACATAATTTTCCTAAATTAATAAATTAAGTTTATGACCCTGATGAATAAATTTCACATACTTTTATTATGCGTTAATGCAACTTTTCAGGGTTAGGTCTTGTATGAAACGGTATCACCGTGAGATGGAGCATCGTTTGTTAATTTATGCTACTTTTTTAACCTATGTCTCACACAAGAATTTTCCAATCATACTTACTCACTTACATCTAAAATATGACTATTAAAATGAGACTTCATAAACATGAATAGTAAATGAGACTCGTATCATAGAAATGTCTGCTACTTTAATTAGACAAATACTTGTATAAAAACCGTGGTTTTATATAATATTGATAATCTAATTAGATAAACAAAAATATGCACTAATTTGTAATAGCAGATGTACCAACACACATACCTCTGGGAATGGGCGCCCTACAACACCCATTCCCTGTAGAGAACCCGTTGCTGTTATCCGGGCAAAACCCGGAAGCAGCACCGGGGTCGCTACAATACGTCACGCAGCCGCTATAAGTTTGGTTTTCTTCTCCAACCGCACGGACCAAATCATCGCACCCGATTGCGGTCAGCCAGTTCTCCTCCGACAGCGTGTATTGCGCGGCAGGCATCGTAACATCGCCCCGATTATCCCCCGTCAGGCCGGGCGTCGTATTGTGGCAAGATCCGGTTAGCAGGTACGGGTATTCCACCCGTAGCTGCGTCGGGTTTATTTCAATGACCCCCAATTTTCTCCGAAACACGGAAAGGTAGGCTTTGGTGTTATTACAGGCGATTTCGAAAGACGGGCCCATGGAGCAGTTTGACCCGATTCCGAAAGAGTATGGAATCCATAAATCCCCGCACCGGTCCGGACATCCGGGCCGGGCTATTGAGCTGAAGCAGAATGGGAGTGGGAGAGAGAGAAAGATGAGGTAGGTTTGTAGAAGCTGCATATTGTGTACGGACATAGTTGTTGTTAGTGTAAGATTAATGATGTGTGTATGTATGTATTGATGGTTAATTTAGGGGTTTTATTTGATTTGTTATTTGTACGGAAAGATTTGATTGTACTTTCCTTCCTGTGTATTATCTCATAGAAATATGTTCGTTATTCTTCACCGTGAATAGATTGTATTGGGGGTAATTATATTGCTAATGATTTGCGCGTTATGTCATGTCATAATTGGTTGAGTTTCATACAATTTAGGGAATTTTTTAAAAGTTAGTCCTATAATTGGGGGATCCTACGTACTATTAGTCTGGACTTCTGGTCAACTTTTAACATTTTTTTTAAAAAAAAATTTAGTCGTTTCTAATTTCTGCTTTGAAAATTTGGATTTTAGTTGAATCAGCAAGTGTGGCACCTTTAAAATTGGAGAATTTTTTTATTTGTCGATCAATTTGCGCACATGGAGCGCCACCCAATCGAAAAAGAGTGGATCGGGTTTAATTTTGGGTGAGTCGACTAATGGTGACATGGAGACTTTTGTATTAAGTGACGCCCACGTATTCGAATTTACTGGCAAATTAAAAATTCTCAAATTTTAAAGGGGTCTCACATCTGAATTAAATATTAAATATATAAGGTGGATTCCTCTTCTTATGCATCATCACTACATTATCGGTGGAGATATATATAAATTGCAACACACTGAAGATCATATGATCATATCTGCTCTTTAAATATGTATACACGGATTTTTTAAAAATATTTTTCGATAAAAATATAAAATATAAATGGTTAAAAACATAATTCAAGTTTAAAAACTGGTTAAAATCAAATCTCGCACTTACTTAAATGTCGAAAGAAGAAACTGTAAGCCAAATTGATTCGAAATAGTTTTCTCAATATTTCACTACCATTTAGATGGAAGAATAGTTTCAATAATTGCAGCTTCACTGTTGGATAAAATGTGTGAATGGAAATTATAAATAGACGGCGAAAGGTGTGGAAGTGATGTCACCTATTCGGGTGAAGTTAAGGTAAAAAACAAAGAGTAACACTCATGTGAACCAGGTTCACAAATGAACTCTATTACTGTTATGTATAAAAATTATCATTGTTATGCACAAAAATTTTCATTGTTTAAAAATATAAAACATTTTCTAAACAGTGATTGTTTTTGTTCATAACAATGATAGTTTTTATACATAACAGTGAAAGTTTTTGTATGTAACAATGATAATTAAATAACCGAGTTCATAGCATGAACCAGGTCTATACAAGTTTTTGTCAAAAACAAAGTTGATACATGCTCAATCATGAATGGTGCTTAGTCATGTATAATTTCTAGTTGTCCATGTTTCTTCCATGTCAGAAATGATCATGGAGTTGGCATCATAGCCTTTTGCTTCTTCAGATTGTTCAATTATAGTAGAATGTGATATCCACAAACTTTCCAATTCTGTAGCCACTTCTTTTATGTTTGGCCTCATTTTCCCCTTGGAATTCAAGCATTTTTGTTCGAGCCTCACAACTGCACTCACCTCTTCCTTTCTACCATGCTAAAAAATCCGGGGATCTATAATCGCGTTTGAATCACAAATGGTCCCATAACTTTGGCCTAAAATAGATTTAGTCCCATAAGTTTTGTTATCGCCGATTTAGTTTCAATAACTTTGACAATGTCCAATTTAGTCCCAAATCGGCCGAAACAACATCATTTTGCCATTTTTATTAGGGGTTTACCGGAGGATGTTGTGACTTGACTACCACGTGTACTGTCACGTGTATTTTTAAGTGTGTTTGACTAATTCTTGCCGTCAATTTTGTTTTAATTTTAAGTTTAAAATTTTAATTATATATGTCTGAAATTCCAGATGTTAAAAAAACATATACGTGGCAGTCCAGTTACAGCATCCGTCGGAATGCCCAAATAAAAACGGTAAAACGATGTTGTTCCGGTCGATTTGAGATTAAAATTGGACATTGTCAAAGTTATTGAGACTAAATTAATGACAAAAAAACTTATGGGACTAAATATATTTGAGACCAAAGTTATGGGACCATTTGTGATTCTAACTCTCTATAATCTCCTCGACTCTGTTTTCTAAAGCATATTCCACAAAACGTGTTGCAAGACCTAGTCTTTCTTCCGATTCCCAAAATATAGGCTTCTTTGCAGTTAAAAGTTCGGCTAATTAAAACTACTCCAAAACCGTAAACCTCGCTCTTTTCTGAATAATGATGCGAGTGGAAGTACTCAGGTCCAGATACCCAAACGTGCCCTTAACCATAGTAGCGTGCCTTCATTTGTTTGCTACTGCAAGAGAAGGCCACCGTTGCGTTTGAAGAATTTATCCCGAAGCATTCGTGATAGGAGTAGTATGAATCCTAATCCTGACCCCAAACCTATACAAATTAATAACAAAATTAAATAGATAATCCAAATTGATTAATTAATGTGAGGCCTTGTTTATAAGATACTGTAATTACCTGTCATTGTGAATATCAATATCAGTTTATTAGAGTGTGCAAATTGCAGTTGAATTGCATGGATTTGTTCCGCTCTCACTGCATTCATTAATATCTGCATGCATGCAGTAAAACCAATTAGAATTCCATTTTTCTTTTTGAAATATTAAATTGGGAAATACGTGTATATTTCATTGTGTGTATACAATGTACAGGGCTGCAAATATATACAAGAAATAACCAAGCCTAAAAGGAAAGGATATATACATAATGATAGTCAACTAATCTTCACATGATTTGCGGAAGTGATGGAAGATTAATTATGAGACAATTACGGAAGATTAATTATGAGATAATTACGGAATTAATTTCCAAGACTCCCCCTCAAGTTTGCGTGTGTAGATTTCGAACACCCAACTTACAAGTAAGAACTGAAAAATATCAGAACCGAGAACCTTTGTAAAAATGTCTGCCACTTGGAGATCCGTAGATATTTTGCAAGGTTTAATATCACCACTCTCAACTCGCTCTCGCGTACGAAATAACAATTCATTTCAACATGCTTAGTGCGTTCATGAAAAACGGGGTTGTCAGCAATGTGACGAGCAGCTTGATTATCGCAAAATAGGGGTGTGGGACCACATTGTTTTGCCTCTAAATCGTGAAGGAGCCAACGTAGCCATAATATCTCACTAACTGTGGTGGCCATTGCTCGATATCCCGCTTCAGCAGAGGAACGAGAAACTACTGACTGCTTTTTAGTTCGCCAAGATACAGGAGAGCCACCAAGTTTAATGAAATAACCGGTGCTAGAACGTCTAGTGAAGGCACAGCCTCCCCAATCAGCATCACAATATGCTTCCAAGTTCATATCTCCACTTGCCGGTAGAAAAAGGCCTTGTCTAGGTGTCATTTTGAGATACCGTAAAACACGGGTGGCAGCATCCATATGTGATTGGCGTGGGGCATTAAGAAACTGACTCAGTTGACTCACTGAATATACAATATCCGGCCTTGTGACTGTAAGGTATAGTAATCGACCAACAAGGCGCCTATACTGAGAAGGGTTTACCTCTGGAGTAGAATCCTCTTTATGAAGTTTGAGATTTTGCTCCATTGGAAAAGAGCTAGGGCGGCCAGCTTGCAAACCATTCTCTTCAAGTATATCTAAAGTGTATTTGCGTTGACTTAAGACGAAGCCTTCAGATGAGCGAGCGACTTCAATTCCCAAAAAATATTTCAAAGGGCCTAAATCTTTGATGCTGAAAGCTTTGTCAAGATATTCTTTGATTAACTGTATACGGAAACCATCATTTCCTGCCAGTATCACATCATCAACATATATCAAAGCAACAATGTGAGTGGTTCCGTTGCGAAAAATGAAAAGAGAATGATCAGCCTTGGATTGACGAAAACCAATAGCAAGAAGTGCTTTAGTAAATTTGTGATACCAATTCCTTGAAGCTTGTCTCAACCCGTAAAGCGACTTTTGCAACTTACAAACACGAGTATCTCCCTTCCTTGCAAAGCCTTGAGGAATGCGCATGTAAACATCCTTGACAAGATCACCATGAAGGAAAGCGTTATTAACGTCCAACTGATGGACTTCCCAATTCCTTTTAGCTGCTACAATAAGTAAACAACGACCAGATACTAGCTTTGCAACAGGGGCAAAGGTTTCATGGAAATCAATGCCTTCGATCTGAGTGTACCCTTTAACAACTAGTCTCGCTTTGTAACGTTCAATCTCTCCAGTAGGTTTATATGTAATTTTATAAACCCACTTTGAGTCAACTGCCTTCTTTCCAGGGGGTAATTCAACCAACGACCAAGTCCCATTTTTCTCCAATGCCTGAATTTCTTTCTTCATCGCCTCACACCACTGTGGACTTTTTATAGCCTGGGAGAAATATTTTGGCTCATCACACGAAGTGATGGCTGCTAGAAAAGCCTTGTGAGGTGAAGAAAATTTATCATAAGAAATAAAATTTGAGAGAGGATATACCGTCGAGGTTCCCGAAGTTGAGCTGGGTTGTGAATGGTCTAGTGAGGGTGGCATGTCAATCTCAAAACCTGTCTAAACTTTTGGGTTGTAATTTGGTCCGGGTACTCTTGCGAATTTCTGGTACAGATTCGGCAGTGGAAGTGGTATGAGGGTCCATCTCTTGAGTAGGTGCCATCTCAACAGGCTGCTCAACCATTTGTTCACTTGGCTCAATGGGTTGTTCGGTCTCGGTCAAGTCTACAAGTGCTTGTTCTAGATGTACACCAATTGTTTCAGGGGTTGAGTCATCATCAAATAACTGACCCGCTTGCTTGAGTGCATTGTCCACAGCTTGATGGAACTCAATATTTTCATTCAAGTTCAACCTGTTGTTCTTTGCAAAGGGAAAAATATGTTCTACAAACCTCACATCTCGAGACACATGCATCTTTTGAGTTTTCAAATCGTAGAGTTTATATCCCTTTCGCCCAATAGGATATCCAATAAAAACACATTGACTCCCCCTCTCACCAAACTTATCTTCTTTGGCATGTTTATTATGTATGTAAGCAAGACAACCAAACACACGTAAGTGATCATAGGAGGGGGACCTTTTTAGCAAAATTTCATGCGGTGTTTTATCATCAATGACTCGGGATGGCAATTTATTGATAATATAAGCGGCAGTCAAAACACATTCACCCCAGAAAGAAATAGGTAATGAAGCTTGAAATCGTAAAGCCCGTGCAACTTCCAAAATGTGTCTATGCTTTCGTTCTACTACCCCATTTTGTTCGGGTGTGTAAACACATGAAGTTTCCAAAATGATGCCTCGATCCCTATAAAATTTCATCAATTCATTTGTTTGAAACTCTAAACCATTATCCATCCTAATTCGTTTTACCCCTTTACCGAATTGATTTTCCACCATATTACAAAACATAGTCATAAACTGAGCGACTTCAGATTTATTTTTCATCAAATATACCCAAATTCCACGACTAAAATCGTCCACGATGGATAAAAAATAATGAGCATCAGAAAAAGACTCAACTCTGTAACGACCCCAAATATCGCAATGAATTAATTCAAAACAACAAGTAGTTTTAATAGAGCTAACAAGAAAAGGTAATCTAGTCTGCTTAGCTCTAATGCACGAATCACAAAAGGTACTATTGTTATCAAAACCTCTCAAACAATTTATTTTCTGCAAGGTAGTAGTAGAGGCGTGTCCAAGTCATCTGTGCCATTTTTGTGAATCCATCGAGACTGACAAAGCCATGCCCCCACTCTCGATTGGCTCTACATAATAAAGACCATCACGACTCTTACCCAGCCCAATCAGGTTCCTCGAGTGTAAGTCCTGAATGATACAAAAATCCGGAAAGAATGTCAAAGAGCAATTTAGATCCTTTGTCAAGCGGCTCACAGACAACAAATTGCATTCAAACTGTGGGACATTTAATACACGCTTAATTTCCAAGCCATTTGGTAATTTAGCATTTCCAACACCAGTCACAAGTATGTAATCTCCATTAGGAATTTTCACAGGTGGGCCAACACGTCCTGTATCTATGTTGTTTAACTGTTTCCTGTCACAAGTTATATGCTCAGATGCACCGGAGTCAATAATCCAAGCATTACCAAAATTAAACTTACCTGCCATGTTTGCAATAGGAAGAGTAACCTGTCTGGAGTCGTTGCCTGATCCCAAGAGTTGAATTAAACGGGCAAACTGATCATTGTTAATCCCTGGAATTGGACTAGCAGATGTTGTTACAGAGGCTGCCTTTGGCTTGGAGGATTTGCGAGCGTTATTTTTTCCATATTTTTCGATCCACCAATCTGCCGGACCATGTATCTCAAAGCAAGTATCAATCAAATGGCCTGTCTTTCCGCAATGATCACACTTTCTTTCCTCCTTTTTACCATCTCTGCGATTCGATCCAGTTCGCTCCGATCATCTCGTTTGTTCAAGACTTGGAAAGCTGCTGCCTCTTGTGTGGACCTGCTTGATGCAGAGATAATACGTTGCTGCTCATCAGATGATAGGCAGTGTTCAAAGATGGTGTCGGCTTCATGCTTAGGATTTAAGTTTTGATTGTAGCATACTCATCGTCCAAGCCCATCAAGAAATCATATAGACGCTCCTTGTCCCTTGCTTCAGATATCTTCTTGGAGACATTGCAACTGCATTTCCCACAATCACACTTAGGCGTGGGAGTTACAGCTTGGATTTCATCCCAGAGGCTTCGGCAGATGCCGTATTTGGCTAATTGCCCTTTTCAGTTCAAACGCACGAGGTGCGTTTTCTTGCCCAAAGCGCTCCTCGAGATCTTGCCATATTTCTCGAGCCGTAGTTGCGTATTTAACGCTATTCCGAATCTCCTTCTCCATATTCGCAAGCCATCCTTTAATCATGGCGTTGCACCGTTTCCAAAGAGTTAATTCCGAGGTATTACCCTCTGGGGCCGGTAGTGTGCCATCAACAAAGCAAATTTTGTTTTTGGCAAATAAGGCATTGGTCTTCTCGTTGACTCAGTCACCATAGTTCCTGTCGTTCAGTAAGTCGCCGACATAAACTTGTCCGGGGTTATCAGAAGAACTAAGAAAGTATGGTGAAGAGGGATCTATGGTATTATTTGTAGAACCACCGCCGGTGGTGGTTTTGTTATTATCGCCGCCAGCCATGGTGACGAGAGAAAGGAATTTGTGGGGAAGACTAGATTACCAGGTTTGGCTCTGGTACCATATTAAATTGGGAAATTCGTGTATATTTCATTGTGTGTATACAATGTACAGGGCTGCAAATATATACAAGAAATAACCAAGCCTAAAAGGAAAGGATATATACATAATGATAGTCAACTAATCTTCACATGATTTGCGGAAGTGATGGAAGATTAATTATGAGACAATTACGGAAGATTAATTATGAGATAATTACGGAATTAATTTCCAAGATGAAATAAAAGGAAAATTATATTATTTGGGGGTATCAGGAATACCGGGAAAAATGTTTTTCTAGGACAATAATTTTGGAGGTTTGTGTTTTAAGGACAATAATTCTATGGACTTGGAAATGTAGGACAATATGTTTTAAAATATGTAAATTTAGGACAATATGTTTTAAAATCTGTAAATGTAGGACAATTGTACCCGAATAAGCCAAAACCGGGCTGAAATATGATGTGAGGTTTGGGCTCAATTGTCCTATATTTACATATTTTAAAAACATATTGTCCTATATTTACAAATTTAAAAATATATTGTCCTATATTTACAAGTTTTAAGATATATTGTCCTACATTTTCAAGCTCGTAAAATTATTGTCCTTAAAACACAACCCCACCTAAGTTAATGTCCTTAAAAAATATTATTCCCCAGGAATACCCCAAGAACACAGAAGAGAGATTACAACAGATCCTCAAATAACTTCGTCTTAGCTAACACGTAGATATAGTTCCCTGATCCAAACTGTTGATATTATTTTGTTGCCTTTAACCAAAAAAAAGAAGTAATACGAATCTTGATCCAATCTTCTGTTTTATTGACTTCAAATTATTATGTAATGATTACATTGTAGGTGTATTGTTTTATATCAGATTAGTGGAATGATCGAGAAAAATGATAATCCATTCCATCTTTGAGTACCATTACTGTGAACTGGTTCTATACAAACTATATCACTATTATACACACAAACTATTATTTGTTTAAAAAATATTTTATTTTTTGAATAGTGATAATTTTTGTGTATAATAGTGATAATTTTTGTATATAATAGTGATAATTTTTTATACGTAATAGTGATATTAAAAAAATGAGTTCACACAAATTTTTGTCAATTTTTGGTGGCCTGGATAAAATTGAGACATTTGAAGTTTTATTGTAAATTTAAATTAAGCACTGTAAATCTAATATTAATCTCTACAAAAATATCATGAAATCTAAATATCATGAATCTCTACAAAATTCATGTATGCAAAAATATCATGAATCTCTACAAAAAAAAAATCTAATCTAAATTAAACAACATACCAAATTTATATTTAAAATCCAAATCTTTACATCCATTAGTCTTCTAAAAAATACATAAAAAATTACAAAAAAATACATATTTAAATAAAAAAACATAATTTTCTACATGCACATATGCACGAATACATGAATAGATATATGAATCTGTTCATTAAATTATGAATATATGCATAACCAATATGTTCCAAAAAATCTGCAAAAAACAACTCAGATCCAAATCCTATATCTAAACTCAGATTAAAAAAAAAAATCAAGCAAATTCGTCTTTTTCGCTGGATAACTCAGATTCAAACAAATTTCAAAATACATAATCCAGATCCATCATCTTCCATCTTCAAAAATCAGATATAGACCAAAAATCCTAATCCAAAAATTGACCGAAAGCCTAATCCATCATCTTTTCTTCACCTCCTTCACATCAGCCTTTCTTTACCAAAAGCCTAGTCCAAATCCCCTAAACATTAAAAAAAAATCAACAAAGACTACACACAAAGAAAACACAAATCACAGATCTAAAATAAAAATAACAAATAAAACTTCACCTTTCGCTTCGTCTCCGTCGCCGCCCCTTCGCCACCGCCACCAAAGACCGCCCAAAAATAAGACCAAAGGTCTTCCGCAACTCACCACCGGCGATTTTTTTGGTTAGAGAGAGAGAGAGAGGGGAGAGAAATGAGAGGGAGCCGATTTTTTTGGCTAGAGAGAGAGAGGAAGGCGTATTTTTGGAGTCGGGGTCGTGGAGTCGAGGGCCGATGATGGCGTCAAGCACGGTGGTGGTGGTGTGTGCTACAGGCGGCGGCCATTTTCTGGGGAGAGGAGAAGAGGCGTTTTTTATAGAGAGAGTTGAGGAGCTAGAGAGAGAGAGGAATGAGAAATGAGTCAGGAGCGGCAGATTATAGGGGAAGTGGGGGTAAAATGGGCTTTTCAAACACACTTTTAGACCTATGAGTACTCTAATTTTAATTTTGGACCTAAGAGTATTTGATGGGCCATTTTTTGAAATTGCATTAATAAACTACCACTCCAAAGATGGAAGACTACAAGATATTGAAGTTTATTAAAACGCTGACGTAATGTAAATGCCAAAGCTGTGTACCAATAATTCAGTATTGAAAATATTTTAATTTGAAAATTGAAATAAAATGCTCCATGTATAATGTGTGATGTAAAATATTAGTCTGCATATGTAACTTTGACTTAAAATTTTTAATCCTTATTTCTCATTTAACTTTTGAACATATTTTAGGAGCCATGAAATTTTTTAATTTGAATCAAACTAAGAAAATCATAATCACAGTTGATCCACTTTATTTAAAAAAAAAAAAAAAAGATTAATGTGTCAAATTCTGGGATTTTTTTTAAGAATTATAACAATAGGGTGGTAAAACAAGGACAATAATCTTTCTGGCTGAAAAAGTAAGGATCTTAACTTAAAAAAGAAAAAAAAAAAAGAAAGCAATTTCAGATCAATTAGTCTTAATGAAACCTGATTCGACCCCGAAATCTTTAAGTCTAATTTTTCAGCTGATATCATTACTTCTTAAGGGATTTAAATAAAAAAGGTCTCGTATCTTTGCACCTTTATTGAAAAGGTTCCGTATATATCACTTGTTTCAATTTAGTTCCGTATGTTTTCAATTTGTGCCGATTTAGTCTCAAATCGCCGGAGACCGGTCAAACTACCTCAAAACAACGTCGTTTTTGGTGCGTATGATACACGTGCCCCTAGTGCACTTGAAAATTAAACTCTGTACGGTCCTTTTTTTACCACCCTTGGACAATAACTGAAGACGCTTTACCTAATTTAGTTTCCCCAAATTACACTAGTAATTATTATATTTGGATGACTGCAAATTATAAATCTTATCCACATTCCTTACACATGTCAAAAGCTGTAGCATGTAAAACATGTGAAAATGACCAACCTTCGGAGCTGCAATGCACGCACATATTACATTTATATTTTTTAAATTTTCTTTCTTTAATCAAACAAATTTGTATTAAATTAGAAAGAAGTACTCAAAGATTTTAAAATTTAAATCCCGATTGTATGAGATTTAATTGATACCTTATTCTCCAACAGACACAAACCGATCCAACTAAGCAATTAAAAGGAGATTCAAACACGAAACCAGACTTTTGCATGAGCTAGCATGCATGTTATAGTCATCTTATTATTACAAACTTAGGGACACACATAAAATGATGTATTAAACATACTGGCGAATGTAGGTGTCTTGGTTGCTAACAGAAGCGTCGTAGACAAGTGAAGAGGTGAAGTACCAGGAGATGATGTCATGAACCCCCAGCCGCGAAGCGGTTTGTCCCGTGGAGTAAGGCGGTTTATTATCTAAATCACCATGAAGAAAGGCGGTTTTCACATCCATCTGTTCTAACACCAAATTTTCTGCAGCCACCAGACTCAGAACCAATCGAATGGTAGTTAGCTTCACCACTGGAGTAAAAACATCAGTATAGTCAATACCATGTTTTCTTTGAAACCCCTTCACAACCAATCTTGTCTTGTAGTGTTTGCTTCCATCGGGTCTCCTTTTATTCGTAAACCCACTTGTTATGCAGTGCTTTCTTGCCCTTAGGAAGCTAAACTAGCTCCCAAGTTCCATTGGCCATCAATGAATTCATCTCATCATCCATTGCAAGTTTCCACTTGTCCACCTGTTCACTACGTGTTGCCTCTGCATAACATTCAGGTTCACCACCATCAGTCAACAATAAATAATGGAGGGAGGGTGAATACCTATCAGGAGATCTCCGATTCCTCGTGGATCTCCGCAGTGGAATTGTTGGTGGTGGTGTACTTGGTTCTTCCTCAACAATCACCTGATCATCTAGAACCCCTTTGCTCCCACCCGAGTTCGAAATGTCTAACTCCACAACCTGAGACTCAGAACCACCTTCTTTGGATACCCCTTGTACATCACCTGTTCATTAAATATGACATCTCGACTACGAATCACCTTTCGGTTTTCCTCATCCCAAAATCGATACCCAAATTCATCACCGCCATATCCAACAAACGTACACTTAACAGATTTTGCATCCAACTTACTTCTACTCATAGAATCAACATGAACATATGCAACACACCCAAATACTCGAAGAAAAGACAGATTTACCTCATTTCCCGACCAGGCCTCCTCCGGTATGCTATTTTCCAAAGGAGTTGAGGGTCCTCAGTTTATCAAGTAAGCTGTTGTGTTAACTGCCTCTGCCCAAAACATCTTTGGCAGCCCACACTTCAATCTCATGCTCCTAGCACGTTCAGATAGGGTCCTGTTCATACGTTCTACCACGCCATTCTGCTGTGGGGTTCCTCTCACGGTTTTCTCCATCCGAATTCCATTCGCCTCACAAAATTCCTTGAACTCACAGAGCTCGTACTCTCCACCATTATCAGATCTCATACACTTCACCTTGAGACCTGTTTCAGTTTCTACAAGAGCCTTCCATTTCCTGAAAGCATTAAAGGCATCAGACTTATTTTTCAAGAAATAAACCCATACCTTCCTCGTAGAGTCGTCAATGAAAGTCATGTAATATGATGCTCCACCAAGGGATGTCACTTGTGCTGGACCCCACAAATTACCGTGAACTAACTCCAGCTTCTGCTTCTTCAAAGCCCTGCCTTCCTTCGAAAAACTCACCCTTTTCTGTTTTCCGAATACACAGTCCTCACACAAACTAATGTCAACTGTCTTGAGGTCTTGCATTTTACCCTTCGAGCACATAACTTTCATCCCCTTTTCACTCATGTGGCCTAGACGACAATGCCACAAATTTGCATTCCCTTTTTCACTTGCAAGAGCAATGTTATCCGGTGTTGCTTGTCATTATATACAACGCCCCTCTTTATTTCCACGATCCACTACCATGACACCTTTGGATATCTTCCACGAGTTACACCCAAGGGTCACCTTGTAGCCCTCGTCATCAAGTTGCCCAACTGAAATCAAATTCCTCTTCAAACCAGGAATATGTCTCACATCTTTCAATTGTAACACAGTCCCATTTTGTGTCTTAATCCGAACATTCCCCTTCCCTTTGATTTCCAGAGGCTCATCATCGCCTAGATAAACCTTCCCAAAGTTCAGGAAGTGTACTTTTCCATTACACAAGACCTTCTTTGCATTTAATGAAACGATGCTCGTAATCTAACACCCACGACTCAATGGACTACTTACACTCGAGAATCAATGCATCCGAGTCCTCATCGATGGCAACGTTATTGAGTTGTCATTCTTCTTTGGTTCATTCCTTGTGCCTTGCACTCACTTTTGTAATGACCAAGTTCATGACATTTATAACACTCAACTTTACTCTTATCCTTCTTGGGCTTATCTTTGCCCCTTGACTTCGATCTACCACGATTTGGCTTCCCTCGATTCAGATCTGCCTCTTCCTTCCAGACTCAAAGCAAATCATGCGGGCCACACCCAACTCTTTCTTGCGAATTTCTTCGCTCATGACCGAGATCCCTAACCTCATCAAATTTCAGTTTCACTTTACCTGTTGAAGCACTAACAGCCGTTACCGTCCCACTCCAACTTTCTGGTAAAGAAGACAACAAAATAAGGGCTTGAACCTCATCATCAAAATCAATCTCAACCGAGCTCAATTGGGCTATGATCATATTGAACTCGTTGAGATGGTTGGCTACCACAGTATCCTCCGCCATCCTCAGGTTGAATAACCTCCGCATCAGATGAACCTTGTTCGCTGCAGACGGTTTTTCATACATCTCAGTCAATATCTCCAGCATCTCCTTTGTGGTTTTTGCTTTCACCGTATGTAGGGCGACGTTCCTGGATAACGACAGACGAACCACACTCATCGCCTTCCTATCCAGCAACTTCCACTCGTCGTCCTTCATCTCTTCAGGTTTTTCACCCAACGGTTGATACAGATCTTTACCGTACAGGTAATCTTCGATCTGCAATTTCCAGAATCCAAAATCCGTTCCATCAAACTTCTCAACAGGCGATTTCCCTTCAGCCATCATAATTGCTCTCCACAGATCCCTTTAACCCGATGCTCTTGATACCAGTTGTTAGGAATTAAACAAGCAATTATGGAGAAAATAATAGAACTAGGAATTTAGAGACAAACGATTTGGTTACCCAGTTCGTCAGGAATGACTACGTCTGGGGGCACTACCAAGCCAGAAGATTCACTATTTTCGTGTGTTATTTTCGTACAAAGAGGCAAATACAATGAGTCAAGGTATTTAAATGAGACATGGGCCAAAGCCCTAATTTACGCGCACAGCTGCGGAACCCGCTCGACCACGGGCCTTGGTCGAGCGGTTCAGCTCGATTAGATGACATGCTCGAGCGCCTCCAATGCTCTGGACTCCCGTCGCGCTCGACCTCCTTTGGTCGAGCAGAAGTGCTCGACCTAACACCATGGTCGAGCGCCTCGCCTTTGCTGGATCCCTTCTCCGACTTAGGCTCCATAACCCAACAAAAGGACATGAGCTTTATTTGGGCTTACCAACTTTCTCTCTGAAATCCAAAACCTTGCAGTTTGGTTTTTTGAGAGACCGAGTTTTAAAAAAGTTAGATGGATGGAAGTCCAACTTTTTCTGGGGGGGGGGGGGGGAAGGAAATTCTGATTAAGTCGGTTCTTCAAGCAATTCCAACATATGTCATGTGTTTTAAAATACCGTCCACTATTTGTGATGATATTGAAAGAAGTTGTGCAGATTTCTGGTGGGGAAAGTCCAAAAATGGTGTGGTGTTCTCGTGGATTGCTTGGGACAAACTTTGTCAGCCGAAATGCAGAGGAGGGCTGGGCTTTCGCAAATTAGTTGCATTCAACAAAGCTTTATTGGCAAAACAATTGTGGAGATTTATAACTGACTCTTCTTCTTTTGTTGCCCAGTTCTTTAAAGGTAGATATTTTCGGCATTGTGATGTGTTAGGGGCTGACTTTGGAGATCTCTCTTATGGAGTAGGGAACTTATTGATAAAGGTTTGATTTGGAGAATTGGGAATGGCGAAGACATTAGCTCATTAAGGGATGCTTGGATACCTGGTTTACACTCTGGGCGTGTTTCATCTAGGCGATCGACCCCGACTCCAATTAGTACTTTTATTACTCCATGCAGGCAATGGAATGAACGTCTGCTTCGTGATTATTTCCTTGCGTTTGAGGTCCAAATTTGGAGAAAATGCTACTTGGATCCTCCCTTCACTCTCTTGGGTGGACAAGTTACTTCATGAATTTAGAGTTGCAAAGTCGGCATTAAGTTGGACTCCCACTGTGCAATATGCGAATTTGCAGGAGAGTTGAGACTTAACGTTGACGCTGCAGTCGATGATAATAGTGGACGAATGGGTGTTGGTTCCGTTCTCAGGAATCACGATGGCAAGTTGGTGGTTGCGACTGCTCACACTCTCCGGTGGCCTGCCTCGGTGCTAACTGCAGAATTGAAGGCTCTAGAGAGTGCGCTTTTATTTTGCGACTCAAGTGTTTCTTTTCAGTCAAAGTTGTAAGCTAAGATATGGTAAAATAAAGTGGATGCTTGGAATTAATTCCAGGCGCTGAACTTTGAACTTTGGGCTTCAACCTTTTTTAGTCTGCTGAAATTTTTTGCTTGCAAATGGGCCTAAAATGGGTTTAAGTAATTAATATGTCCATCTTTCCTACTTTTTCGATCTTATTTTATTTTATTTCTTCAATTGACTTCAATAAATATTTGATGTGTGTTTTTCTTCACATATTATTTATTAAAATAGCAAAATTCTATTTTTCTCGATAATAAATTTAATATAAAATATACATAAGAAAATAATTTACACACATGAATTTCAAACAATTTTAACACTAATCATCGATCACCATCAAACGCCTTTCGCCAGAGGATCGCCTTAATGTGGAGGGTGGGGTAATTTTTTTTTTTAAATCTACAATATAGGTAGATTAATATATTTTTAAAAAGTAAATTGGGTGTGTGTTGTTTTAAGATTACAATTATTAACTTTTTTTAAAAAAATTTACCGCAGACTCTTTGACAGCTTATAAGCTTCGAATTAATAGCTTATGTACCAAAAAAATCAATATCATGATATGTTTAAGCGAGGAAGAAAAAACATAGACGGTAGGATTCGAAGCAGGCCTGACCGCGTAAAATTAAAAAAAAAAATTGATCGGACAAAGTTAGTTGTTAGATGTTAATAGTTAGACACCAAGACCCAAAACTCCACAAATTCACCAAGTCACCTTATAACTCTCATACTCCAATTAGATTCCTAAAAAGAATTATAAACCCTAACTCTCAATTCTCAATCAATTAGAGAATCGAACTTGGGTGGCCAGGTGGGTGAAATTTAAAAGCCACCTAATTCGTGAAAAAATTAAAATATTCTAATTTAAATTATAACTGCACAAAAAATCACAATATGTAATATTGCATACAAATTTTGCATTGTGAAATAGCCACTCATTTGGAGGGCCGTCTGTCCAGCACATTAGCAAGCAAGTTGCTATCCTTTCCTAAAAGCAAATAAATTAGCGTCAAAATCACCTCTTTTTTTTGCACCATTCTCCGAAACCAAAGCAATTATCTAACAAATGAACGGGCGAAAAAATTATTAATTAATTTATATGTATCATTAAAATACTAACATGTATATTGAAAATTGCTAAATGTATGCTAATTTAATTTAATTGAGATATATACTTATTTGAATTGTTCTTTTAATTGTGGGTTTGTAGTAAAATTATAATCACAATTTGTTGTAATCTTATTATTTGCTATCTAATTAAATTAGGAATCATTCAAAGAAACTCAAGACAATGAAAAAGCAACCTGATCTTCGAGAATTTATGTTCAAGAAAATGAAGCCTCAAGGAGCTTCTTGCACTTCTCCAAGAGATAATGAGTCACCTTCATATGATAGTGGGTCTCAAAATCAAAATCAAGGAAATAAAAGGGATGCAAGTGGTTTAAATGCTAATAGTAGCAAATTTGGAGGAGGAAGAATTGCTATATGATGTTGAGCTTCTTCCCAATGATCCCGGAAACGGATAAACATCATGAATTATCCTCGAACCAACAAAATGTGGTGAGAAGAGCATACATTCTTAAAGGATCTTGTCAACCCAAAACTCACAACTTCCCTCAAAGGGACCTTGGAGGTATGCGTCGATTTAGTGTCATTTGGTTTAAAAAGTATGATTGGCTTGAGTATAGTATTGAGAATGATGCGGCATTTTGCTTTGTATGTTACTTATTCAAGAATGAAATTGATAGTAGTGTGGGGGGAGATGCTTTTATTAATGAAGGATTTAGGTCATGCAATAAACCTATTAGGTTTTACAAGCATGTTGGTGGTGTGACAAGCAGCTTGATTATCGCAAAATAGGGGTGTGGGACCACATTGTTTTGCCTCTAAATCGTGAAGGAGCCAACGAGCCATAATATCTCACTAACTGTGGTGGCCATTGCTCGATATCCCGCTCACAGAGAGGAACGAGAAACTACTTGGCGCTTTTTAGTTCGCCAAGATCTGGAGAGCCACCAAGTTTAATGAAATAACCGGTGCTAGAACGTCTAGTGAAGGCCTGACCTCCCCAATCAAGATCACAATATGCTTCCAAGTTCATATCTCCACTTGCGGTAGAAAAAAGGCCTTGTCTAGGTGTCATTTTGAGATACCGTAAAACACGGGTGGCAAGCATCCATATGTGATTGGCGTGGGGCATTAAGAAACCGACTCGATTGACTCATCGAATATACAATATCCGCCTTGTGGACCTGTAAGGTATAGTAATCGACCAACAAAGCGCCTATCTTTGAGAAAGGGTTTACCTCTCGGAGTAGAATCCTCTTTATGAAGTTTGAGATTTTGCTCCATTGGAAAAGAGCTAGGTATGCCAGCTTGCAAACCATTCTCTTCAAGTATATCTAAAGTGTATTTGCGTTGACTTAAGATTTAAGCCTTCAGGATGAGCGGCGACTTCAATTCCCAAAAAAATATTTCAAAGGGCCTAAATCTTTGATCTTTGAAAGCTTTGTCAAGATATTCTTTGATTAATCGTATACTGAAACCATCATTTCTCGCCAAAGATCACATCATCAACATATATCAAAGCAACAATGTGAGTGGTTCCGTTATAAAAAATGAAAAGAGATCGATCAAACCTTGGATTGATTAAAACCAATAGCAAGAAGTGCTTTAGTAAATTTGTGATACCAATTCCTTGAAGCTTGTCTCAACCAGAAAAGCGACTTTTTGCAACTTACAAACACGCAGTATCTCCCTTCCTTGCAAAGCCTTGAGGAATGCGCATGTAAACATCCTCGACAAGATCACCATGAAGGAAAGCGTTATTAACATCCAACTGATGGACTTCCCAATTCCTTTTAGCTGCTACAACAAGTAAACAACGACCAGATACTAGCTTTTTGCAAAAGGGCAAAGGTTTCATGGAAATCAATGCCTTCGATCCGAAAGTGTACCCTTTAACAACTAGTCTCGCTTTGTAACGTTCAATCTCTCCAGTAGGTTTATATGTAATTTTATAAACCCACTTTGAGTCAACTGCCTTCTTTCCAGGGGGTAATTCAACCAACGACCAAGTCCCATTTTTCTCCAATGCCTGAATTTCTTTCTTCATCGCCTCACACCACTGTGGACTTTTTATAGCCTGGGAGAAATATTTTGGCTCATCACACGAAATGATGGCTGCTAGAAAAGCCTTGTGAGGTGAAGAAAATTTATCATAAGAAATAAAATTTGAGAGAGGATATACCGTCGAGGTTCCCGAAGTTGAGCTGGGTTGTGAATGGTCTAGTGAGGGTGGCATGTCAATCTCAAAACCCGCTAAACTTTTGGGTTGTAATTTGGTCCGGGTACTCTTGCGAATTTCTGGTACAGATTCGGCAGTGGAAGTGGTATGAGGGTCCATCTCTTGAGTAGGTGCCATCTGAACAGGCTGCTCAACCATTTGTTCACTTGGCTCAATGGGTTGTTCGGTCTCGGTCAAGTCTACAAGTGTTTGTTCTGGATGTACACCAATTGTTTCAGGGGTTGAGTCATCATCAAATAACTGACCTGCTTGCTTGAGTGCATTGTCCACAGCTTGATGGAACTCAATATTTTCATTCAAGTTCAACCTGTTGTTCTTTGCAAAGGGAAAAATATGTTCTACAAACCTCACATCTCGAGACACATGCATCTTTTGAGTTTTCAAATCGTAGAGTTTATATCCCTTTCGCCCAATAGGATATCCAATAAAAACACATGGACTCCCCCTCACACCAAACTTATCTCCTTTGGCATGTTTATTATGTATGTAAGCAAGACAACCAAACACACGTAAGTGATCATAGGAGGGGGACCTTTTTAGCAAAATTTCATGCGGTGTTTTATCATCAATGAATCGGGATGGCAATTTATTGATAATATAAACGGCAGTCAAAACACATTCACCCCAGAAAGAAATAGGTAATGAAGCTTGAAATCGTAAAGCCTGTGCAACTTCCAAAATGTGTCTATGCTTTCGTTCTACTATCCCATTTTGTTGGGGTGTGTAAACACATGAAGTTTCCAAAATGATGCCTCGATCCCTATAAAATTTCATCAATTCATTTGTTTGAAACTCTAAACCATTATCCGTCCTAATTCGTTTTACCCCTTTACCGAATTGATTTTCCACCATATTACAAAACATTGACATAAACTGAGCGACTTCAGACTTATTTTTCATCAAATATACCCAAACTCCACGACTAAAATCGTCCATGATGGGTAAAAAATAATGAGCACCAGAAAAAGAGACAACTCTGTAATGACCCCAAATATCGCAATGAATTAATTCAAAATAACAAGTAGTTTTAATAGAGCTAACAAGAAAAGGTAATCTAGTCTGCTTAGCTCTAATGCACGATCACAAAAGGTACTATTGTTATCAAAACCTCTCAAACAATTTATTTTCTGCAAGGTAGTAGTAGAGGCGTGTCCAAGTCGTCTGTGCCATTTTTGTGAATCCATCGAGACTGACAAAGCCATGCCCCCACTCTCGATTGGCTCTACACAATAAAGACCATCACGACTCTTACCCAGCCCAATCAGGTTCCTCGAGTGTAAGTCCTGCATGATACAAAAATCCGGAAAGAATGTCAAAGAGCAATTTAGATCCTTTGTCAAGCGGCTCACAGACAACAAATTGCATTCAAACTGTGGGACATTTAATACACGCTTAATTTCCAAGCCATTTGGTAATTTAGCATTTCCAACACCAGTCACAAGTATGTAATCTCCATTAGGAATTTTCACAGGTGGGCCAACACGTCCTGTATTGTTGTTTAACTGTTTCCTGTCACAAGTTATATGCTCAGATGCACCGGAGTCAATAATCCATGCATTACCAAAATTAAACTTACCTGCCATGTTTGCAATAGGAAGTGTAACCTGTCTGGAGTCGTTGCCTGATCCCAAGAGTTGAATTAAACGGGCAAACTGATCATTGTTAATCCCTGGAATTGGACTAGCAGATGGTGTTACAGAGGCTGCCTTTGGCTTGGAGGATTTGCGAGCGTTATTTTTTCCATATTTTTCGATCCACCAATCTGCCGGACCATGTATCTCAAAGCAAGTATCAATCAAATGGCCTGTCTTTCCGCAATGATCACACTTTCTTTCCTCCTTTTTGCCACCTCTGCGATTCGATCCAGTTCGCTCCGATCATCTCGTTTGTTCAAGACTTGGAAAGCTGCTGCCTCTTGTGTGGACCTGCTTGATGCAGAGATAATACGTTGCTGCTCATCAGATGATAGGCAGTGTTCAAAGATGGTGTCGGCTTCATGCTTAGGATTTGAGTTTTGATTGTAGCATACTCATCGTCCAAGCCCATCAAGAAATCATATAGACGCTCCTTGTCCCTTGCTTCAGATATCTTCATGGAGACATTGCAACTGCATTTCCCACAATCACACTTAGGCGTGGGAGTTACAGCTTGGATTTCATCCCAGAGGCTTCGGCAGATGCCGTATTTGGCTAATTGCCCTTTGCAGTTCAAACGCACGAGGTGCGTTTTCTTGCCCAAAGCGCTCCTCGAGATCTTGTCATATTTCTCGAGCCGTAGTTGCGTATTTAACGCTATTCCGAATCTCCTTCTCCATATTCTCAAGCCATCCTTTAATCATGGCGTTGCACCGTTTCCAAAGAGTTAATTCAGAGGTATTACCCTCTGGGGCCGGTAGTGTGCCATCAACAAAGCAAATTTTGTTTTTGGCAAATAAGGCATTGGTCATCTCGTTGACTCAGTCACCATAGTTCCTGTCGTTCAGTAAGTCGCCGACATAAACTTGTTCGGGGTTATCAGAAGAACTAAGAAAGTATGGTGAAGAGGGATCTATGGTATTATTTGTAGAACCACCGCCGGTGGTGGTTTTCTTATTATCGTCGCCAGCCATGGTGACGAGAGAAAGGAATTTGTGGGGAAGATTAGATTACCAGGTTTGGCTCTGGTCCCATATTAAATTGGGAAATACGTGTATATTTCATTGTGTGTATACAATGTACAGGGCTGCAAATATATACAAGAAATAACAATGCCTAAAAGGAAAGGATATATACATAATGATAGTCAACTAATCTTCACATGATTTGCGCAAGTGATGGAAGATTAACTATGAGACAATTACGGAAGATTAATTATGAGATAATTACGGAATTAATTTCCAAGATGAAAAAAAGGAAAATTATATTATTTGGGGGTATCAGGAATACCGGGAAAAATGTTTTTCTAGGACAATAATTTTGGAGGTTTGTGTTTTAAGGACAATAATTCTATGGACTTGGAAATGTAGGACAATATGTTTTAAAATATATAAATTTAGGACAATATGTTTTAAAATCTGTAAATGTAGGATAATTGTGCCCGAATAAGCCAAAACCGGGCTGAAATATGATGTGAGGTTTGGGCTCGATTGTCGTATATTTACGTATTTTTAAAACATATTGTCCTATATTTACAAATTTAAAAATATATTGTCCTATATTTACAAGTTTTAAAATACATTGTCCTACATTTTCAAGCCCGTGAAATTATTGTCCTTAAAACACAACCCCACCTAAGTTAATGTCCTTAAAAAATATTATTCCCCAGGAATACCCCAAGAACACAGAAGAGAGATTACAACCGATCCTCAAATAACTTCGTCTTAGCTAACACATAGATATAGTTCCCTGATCCAAACTGTTGATATTATTTTGTTGCCTTTAACCAAAAAAAAGAAGTAATACGAATCTTGATCCAATCTTCTGTTTTATTGACTTCAAATTATTATGTAATGATTACATTGTCGGTGTATTGTTTTATATCAGATTAGTGGAATGATCGAGAAAAATGATAATCCATTCCATCTTTGAGTACCATTACTGTGAACTGGTTCTATACAAACTCTATCACTATTATACACACAAACTATTATTTGTTTAAAAAATATTTTATTTTTTGAATAGTGATAATTTTTGTGTATAATAGTGATAATTTTTTATACGTAACAGTGATATTAAAAAAATGAGTTCACACAATTTTTTGTCAATTTTTGGTGGCCTGGATAAAATTGAGACATTTGAAGTTTTATTGTAAATTTAAATTAAGCACTGTAAATCTAATATTAATCTCTACAAAAATATCATGATCTAAATATCATGAATCTCTACAAAAAAAAAAAAAAAAATCTAATCTAAATTAAACAACATGCCAAATTTATATTTAAAATCCAAATCTTTACATCCATTAGTCTTCTAAAAAATACATAAAAAATTACAAAAAAATACATATTTAAATAAAAAAACATAATTTTCTACATGCACATATGCACGAATACATGAATAGATATATGAATTTGTTCATTAAATTATGAATATATGCATGACCAATATGTTCCAAAAAATCTACAAAAAAACAACTCAAAGATCCAAATCCTATATCTAAACTCAGATTCAAAAAAAAATTCAAGCAAATTCGTCTTTTTCGCTGGATAACTCAGATTCAAACAAATTTCAAAATACATAATCCAGAACCATCATCTTCCATCTTCAAAAATCAGATATAGACCAAAAATCCTAATCCAAAAATTGACCGAAAGCCTAATCCATCATCTTTTCTTCACCTCCTTCACATCAGCCTTTCTTTACCAAAAGCCTAGTCCAAATCACCAAAACATTAAAAAAATATCAACAAAGACTACACACAATGAAAACACAAATCACAGATCTAAAATAAAAATAACAAATAAAACTTCACCTTTCGCTTCGTCTCCGTCGCCGCCCCCTCACCACCGCCACCAAAGACCGCCCAAAAATAAGACCAAAGGTCTGCCGCAACTCACCACCGACGATTTTTTTGGTTAGAGAGAGAGGGGAGAGAAATGAGAGGGAGCCGATTTTTTTGGCTAGAGAGAGAGAGGAAGGCGTATTTTTGGAGTCGGGGTCGTGGAGTCGAGGGTCGATGATGGCGTCAAGCACGGTGGTGGTGGTGTGTGCTACAGGCGGCGGCCATTTTCTGGGGAGAGGAGATGAGGCATTTTTTATAGAGAGAGTTGAGGAGCTAGAGAGAGAGAGGAATGAGAAATGAGTCAGGAGCGGCAGATTATAGGGGAAGTGGGGGTATAATGGGCTTTTCAAACACACTTTTAGACCTATGAGTACTCTAATTTTAATTTTGGACCTAAGAGTATTTGATGGGTCATTTTTTGACCTAGTAGTACTTATTTCATTAATAAACTACCACTCCAAAGATGGAAGACTACAAGAAATTGAAGTTTAGTACTCCCAGCAAAAAAATGTGGGGTTGATTAAATGTTTTAAAACGCTGACGTAATGTAAATGCCAAAGCTGTGTACCAATAATTCAGTATTGAAAATATTTTAATTTGAAAATTGAAATAAAATGCTCCATGTATAATGTGTGATGTAAAATATTAGTCTGCATATATAACTTTGACTTAAAAATTTTAATCCTTATTTCTCATTTAACTTTTGAACATATTTTAGGAGCCATGAAATTTTTTAATTTGAATCAAACTAAGAAAATCATAATCACAGTTGATCCACTTTATTTAAAAAAAGAAGATTAATGTGTCAAATTCTGGGATTTTTTTTAAGAATTATAACTATAGGGTGGTAAAACAAGGACAATAATCTTTCTGGCTGAAAAAGTAAGGATCTTAACTTAAAAAAAAAAAAAAAAAAAAGCAATTTCAGATCAAATTAGTCTTAATGAAACCTGATTCGACCCCGAAATCTTTAAGTCTAATTTTTCACCAGATACTATTACTTCTTAAGGGATTTAAATAAAAAAAGTTCCGTATCTTTGCACTTTTATTGAAAAGGTTCCGTATATATCACTTGTTTCAATTTAGTTCCGTATGTTTTCAATTTGTGTTGATTTAGTCTCAAATCGCCAGAGACCGATCAAACTACCCCAAAACAACGTCGTTTTTGGTGCGTATGATACATGCGCCCCTAGTTCACTTGAAAATTAAACTCTGTACGGTCCTTTTTTTACCACTCTTGGACAATAACTGAAGACGCTTTACCTAATTTAGTTTCCCCAAATTACATTAGTAATTATTATATTTGGATGACTGCAAATTATAAATCTTATCCACATTCCTTACACATGTCAAAAGCTGTAGCATGTAAAACATGTGAAAATGACCAACCTTCGGAGCTGCAATGCACGCACATATTACATTTATATTTTTTAAATTTTCTTTCTTTAATCAAACAAATTTGTATTAAATTAGAAAGAAGTACTCAAAGATTTTAAAATTTAAATCCCGATTGTATGAGATTTAATTGATACCTTATTCTCCAACAGACACAAACCGATCCAACTAAGCAATTAAAAGGAAATTCAAACACGAAACCAGACTTTTGCATGAGCTAGCATGCATGTTATAGTCATCTTATTATTACAAACTTAGGGACACGCATAAAATGATGTATTAAACATACTGGCGAATGTAGGTGTCTTGGTTGCTAACAGAAGCGTCGTAGACAAGTGAAGAGGTGAAGTACCAGGAGATGATGTCATGAATCCCCAGCCGCGAAGCGGTTTGTCCCGTGGAGTAAGGCGGTTTATTATCTAAATCATCATGAAGAAAGACGGTTTTCACATCCATCTGTTATAATACCAAATTTTCTGCAGCCACCAGACTCAGAACCAATCGAATGGTAGTTAGCTTCACCACTGGAGTAAAAACATCAGTATAGTCAATACCATGTTTCTGCTGAAACCCCTTCACAACCAATCTTGTCTTGTAGTGTTTGCTTCCATCAGTCTCCTCTTTTATTCTGTAAACCCACTTGTTATGCAGTGCTTTCTTGCCCTTAGGAAGCTAAACTAGCTCCCAAGTTCCATTGGCCATCAATGAATTCATCTCATCATCCATTGCAAGTTTCCACTTGTCCACCTGTTCACTACGTGTTGCCTCTGCATAACATTCAGGTTCACCACCATCAGTCAACAATAAATAATGGAGGGAGGGTGAATACCTATCAGGAGATCTCCGATTCCTCGTGGATCTCCGCAGTGGAATTGTTGGTGGTGGTGTACTTGGTTCTTCCTCAACAATCACCTGATCATCTAGAACCCCTTTGCTCCCACCCGAGTTCGAAATGTCTAACTCCACAACCTGAGACTCAGAACCACCTTCTTTGGATACCCCTTGTACATCACCTGTTCATTAAATATGACATCTCGACTACGAATCACCTTTCGGTTTTCCTCATCCCAAAATCGATACCCAAATTCATCACCGCCATATCCAACAAACGTACACTTAACAGATTTTGCATCCAACTTACTTCTACTCATAGAATCAACATGAACATATGCAACACACCCAAATACTCGAAGAAAAGATGATTTACCTCATTTCGACCGGGCCTCCTCCGGTATGCTATTTTCCAAAGGAGTTGAGGGTCCTCGGTTTATCAAGTAATTTGTTGTGTTAAGCGCCTCTCGCCCAAAAACATCTTTGGCAGCCCACACTTCAATCTCATGCTCCTAGCACGTTCAGATAGGGTCCTGTTCATACGTTCTACCACGCCATTCTGCTGTGGGGTTCCTCTCACGGTTTTCTCCATCCGAATTCCATTCGCCTCACAAAATTCCTTGAACTCACAGAGCTCGTACTCTCCACCATTATCAGATCTCATACACTTCACCTTGAGACCTGTTTCAGTTTCTACAAGAGCCTTCCATTTCCTGAAAGCATTAAAGGCATCAGACTTATTTTTCAAGAAATAAACCCATACCTTCCTCGTAGAGTCGTCAATGAAAGTCATGTAATATGATGCTCCACCAAGGGATGTCACTTGTGCTGGACCCCACAAATTACCGTGAACTAACTCCAGCTTCTGCTTCTTCAAAGCCCTGCCTTCCTTCGAAAAACTCACCCTTTTCTGTTTTCCGAATACACAGTCCTCACACAAACTAATGTCAACTGTCTTGAGGTCTTGCATTTTACCCTTCGAGCACATAACTTTCATCCCCTTTTCACTCATGTGGCCTAGACGACAATGCCACAAATTTGCATTCCCTTTTTCACTTGCAAGAGCAATGCTATCCCGGGTGTTGTCTGTCATATACAACGTCCCCTCTTTATTTCCACGATCCACTACCATGACACCTTTGGATATCTTCCACGAGTTACACCCAAGGGTCACCTTGTAGCCCTCGTCATCAAGTTGCCCAACTGAAATCAAATTCCTCTTCAAACCAGGAATATGTCTCACATCTTTCAATTGTAACACAGTCCCATTTTGTGTCTTAATCCGAACATTCCCCTTCCCTTTGATTTCCAGAGGCTCATCATCAGCTAGATAAACCTTCCCAAAGTTCCCGGAAGTGTACTTTTCCATTACGTCAGCACTGCTGTACGAATGAAACGATGCTCCAGAATCTAACACCCACGACTCCAATGGACTGCTTACACTCAGAATCAATGCATCTGAGTCCTCATCAGTGGCAACGTTGGCTGAGTTGTCATTCTTCTTTGGTTCATTCCCTTGTGCCTTGCACTCACTTTTGTAATGACCAAGTTCATGACATTTATAACACTCAACTTTACTCTTATCCTTCTTGGGCTTATCTTTGCCCCTTGACTTCGATCTACCACGATTTGGCTTCCCCTTGGATTCAGATCTGCCTCTGCTTCCCGCACTCAAAGCAAATCCTGTGGCCACACCCAACTCTTTCTTGCGAATTTCTTCGCTCATGACCAGATCCCTAACCTCATCAAATTTCAGTTTCACTTTACCTGCTGAAGCACTAACAACCGTTACCGTCCCACTCCAACTTTACGTAAAAAGACAACAAAATAAGGGCTTGAACCTCATCATCAAATCAATCTCAACCGAGCTCAATTGGGCTATGATCATATTGAACTCGTTGAGATGGTTAACTACCTGTGATATCCTCCGCCATCCTCGGGTTGAATAACCTCCGCATCGGATGAACCTTGTTCACTTGCAGGGGTTTTTCATACATCTCAGTCAATATCTCCAGCATCTCCTTTGTGGTTTTTGCTTTCACCGTATGTAGGGCGACGTTCCTGGATAACGACAGACGAACCACACTCATCGCCTTCCTATCCAGCAACTTCCACTCGTCGTCCTTCATCTCTTCAGGTTTTTCACCCAGCGGTTGATCTGAGATCTTTTCAGATGGGGTAATCTTCGATCTGTAATTTCGAATCAAAATCCGTTCCATCAAACTTCTCCAGGCGATTTCCCTTCAGCCATCATAATTGTTCTCCACAGATCCCTTTAACCCGATGCTCTTGATACCAGTTGTTAGGAATTAAACAAGCAATTATGGAGAAAATAATAGAACTAGGAATTTAGAGACAAACGATTTGGTTACCCGGTTAAATCGGGGAATGACTACGTGTGGGGGCACTACCAAGCCAGAAGATTCACTATTTTCGTGTGTTATTTTCGTACAAAGAGGCAAATACAATGAGTCAAGGTATTTAAATGAGACATGGGCCAAAGCCCTAATTTACGCCAAGACAACAAGGAACCCGCTCGACCACGGGCCTTGGTCGAGCGGTTCAGCTCGATTAGATGACATGCTCGAGCGCCTCCAATGCTCTGGACTCCCGTCGCGCTCGACCTCCTTTGGTCGAGCAGAAGTGCTCGACCTAACACCATGGTCGAGCGCCTCGCCTTTGCTGGATCCCTTCTCCGACTTAGGCTCCATAACCCAACAAAAGGACATGAGCTTTATTTGAGCTTACCAACTTTCTCTCTGAAATCCAAAACCTTGCAGTTTGGTTTTTTGAGAGACCGAGTTTTAAAAAAGTTAGATGGATGGAAGTCCAACTTTTTCTTTGGGGGGGGAAGGAAATTCTGATTAAGTCGGTTCTTCAAGCAATTCCAACATATGTCATGTCGTGTTTTAAAATACCGTCCACTATTTGTGATGATATTGAAAGAAGTTGTGCAGATTTCTGGTGGGGAAAGTCCAAAAATGGTGTGGTGTTATCGTGGATTGCTTGGGACAAACTTTGTCAGCCGAAATGCAGAGGAGGGCTGGGCTTTCGCAAATTAGTTGCATTCAACAAAGCTTTATTGGAAAGACAATTGTGGAGATTTATAACTGACTCTTCTTCTTTTGTTGCCCAGTTCTTTAAAGGTAGATATTTTCGGCATTGTGATGTGTTAGGGGCTGACTTGGGATCAAATCCTTCGTACGTTTGGAGATCTCTCTTATGGAGTAGGGAACTTATTGATAAAGGTTTGATTTGGAGAATTGGGAATGGCGAAGACATTAGCTCATTAAGGGATGCTTGGATACCTGGTTTACACTCTGGGCGTGTTTCATCTAGGCGATCGACCCCGACTCCAATTAGTACTTTTATTACTCCATGCAGGCAATGGAATGAACGTCTGCTTCGTGATTATTTCCTTGCGTTTGAGGTCCAAATTTGGAGAAAATGCTACTTGGATCCTCCCTTCACTCTCTTGGGTGGACAAGTTACTTCATGAATTTAGAGTTGCAAAGTCGGCATTAAGTTGGACTCCTACTGTGCAATATGCGAATTTGCAGGAGGAAGCGGGATGGATTAAACCGCCAGCAGGAGAGTTGAGACTTGACGTTGACGCTGCAGTCGATGATAATAGTGGACGAATGGGTGTTGGTTTCGTTCTCAGGAATCACGATGGCAAGTTGGTGGTTGCGACTGCTCACACTCTCCGGTGGCCTGCCTCGGTGCTAACTGCAGAATTGAAGGCTCTAGAGAGTGCGCTTTTATTTTGCGACTCAAGTGTTTCTTTTCAGTCAAAGTTGTAAGCTAAGATATGGTAAAATAAAGTGGATGCTTGGAATTAATTCCAGGCGCTGAACTTTGAACTTTGGGCTTCAAGCTTTTTTAGTCTGCTGAAATTTTTTGCTTTCAAATGGGCCTAAAATGGGTTTAAGTAATTAATATGTCCATCTTTCCTACTTTTTCGATCTTATTTTATTTTATTTCTTCAATTGACTTCAATAAATATTTGATGTGTGTTTTTCTTCACATATTATTTATTAAAATAGCAAAATTTTATTTTTCTCGATAATAAATTTAATATAAAATATACATAAGAAAATAATTTATACACATGAATTTCAAACAATTTTAACACTAATCATCGATCACCATCAAACGCCTTTCGCCAGAGGATCGCCTTAATGTGGAGGGTGGGGTTGGCGGGGTAATTTTTTTTTTTAAATCTACAATTTAGGTAGATTAATATATTTTTATAAAGTAAATTGGGTGTGTGTTGTTTTAAGATTACAATTATTAACTTTTTTTAAAAAACATTTACCGCAGACTCTTTGATAGCTTATAAGCTTCGAATTAATAGCTTATGTACCAAAAAATTCAATATCATGATATGTTTAAGCGAGGAAGAAAAAACATAGACGGTAGGATTCGAAGCAGTCCTGACCGCGAAAAATTAAAAAAAAAATTGATCAGACAAAGTTAGTTGTTAAATGTTAGTAGTTAGTACACCAAGCACCCAAACACTCCACAAATTCACCAAGTCACCTTATAACTCTCATACTCCAATTCGTTCCTAAAGAGAATCGAACCTGGGTCTCTCACTCAATTGAGGAGCCCAGTGGCCAGGTGGGCTAAGCCACCTAATTCGTGAAAAATTAAAATATTCTAATTTAAATTATAACTGCACAAAAATCACAATATGTAATATTGCATACAAATTTTTGCATTGTGAAATAGCCACTCATTTGGAGGGCCGTCTGTCCAGCACATTAGCAAGCAAGTTGCTATCCTTTCCTAAAAGCAAATAAATTAGCGTCAAAATCACCTCTTCTTTTGCACCATTCTCCGAAACCAAAGCAATTATCTAACAAATGAACGGGCGAAAAATTATTAATTAATTTATATGTATCATTAAAATACTAACATGTATATTGAAAATTGCTAAATGTATGCTAATTTAATTTAATTGAGATATATACTTATTTGAATTGTTCTTTTAATTGTGGGTTTGTAGTAAAATTATAATCACAATTTGTTGTAATCTTATTATTTGCTATCTAATTAAATTAGGAATCATTCAAAGAAACTCAAGACAATGAAAAAGCAACCTGATCTTCGAGAATTTATGTTCAAGAAAATGAAGCCTCAAGGAGCTTCTTGCACTTCTCCAAGAGATAATGAGTCACCTTCATATGATAGTGGGTCTCAAAATCAAAATCAAGGAAATAAAAGGGATGCAAGTGGTTTAAATGCTAATAGTGTGCAACTGGAGGAGGAAGAATTGCTATATGATGTTGAGCTTCTTCCCAATGATCCCGGGAAACGGATAAACATCATGAATTATCCTCCGAACCAACAAAATGTGGTGAGAAGAGCATACATTCTTAAAGGATCTTGTCAACCCAAAACTCACAACTTCCCTCAAAGGGACCTTGGAGGTATGCGTCGATTTAGTGTCATTTGGTTTAAAAAGTATGATTGGCTTGAGTATAGTATTGAGAATGATGCGGCATTTTGCTTTGTATGTTACTTATTCAAGAATGAAATTGATAGTAGTGTGGGGGGAGATGCTTTTATTAATGAAGGATTTAGGTCATGCAATAAACCTATTAGGTTTTACAAGCATGTTGGTGGTGTTAAAAGTTCACATAATCTTGCTTACGAAAAATTTGTGAATTTAAGAGATTCAAATGAAAAGTCTATTGTACATGCTTTTGATAATGCAAGTGAAGTGATTCGAAGTGAGTATGAATCTCGTTTGAGGGCTTCACTTTCTTGTTTAAGGTTTCTTTTGCTTCAAGGGTTGGCATGTCGTGGGCATGATGAAAGTGAAGAATCAATTAATAAGGGAAATTTTCTTGAGCTTTTGAAATGGCTAGCAGGACATAAAGAGGATGTTAAAAAAGTTGTTCTTGAAAATGCTCCAGGAAATAGTCAAATGACATCTCCCACAATTCAGAAAGATATCATTAATTGTTGTGCTAAAGAAACAACTAAGCACATTATTGAGGAGCTTGGTGATGACTACTTTGGTATATTGGCTGATGAGTCAAGTGATGTATCTCATAAGGAACAATTAGCTCTTTGTTTGCGTTATGTTGATGGCAAAAGGGGAATGTTGGTGGAGAGATTTCTTGGACTTGTACATGTTGGTAATACCACTGCTGCGACACTTAAATGTGCAATTATGTCTTTGCTTGTGGAACATTCTTTAAGTCCATCTAAAATTCGAGAGCAAGGATATGATGGAGCTAGTAATATGAAAGGTGAGATAAATGGCCTTAAGACTTTGATTATGCAGGACACTCCACGTGCATACTTTGTTCATTATTTTGCTCATCAACTTCAATTAACACTTCTTCATTTGCTAAAAAAAAAACAATGATTGTGGTTGGCTTTTTGAGACACTTTCAAATTTGATAAATGTGATTGGTGTTTCTTGTAAGCGAAGAGAAATGATCCGAGATAGTCAAGCTGAAAATGTTGTTGAAGCCTTGAAAGTGGGAGAACTTAAGTGTGGATCGGGTTTGAATCAAGAACTTGGTTTGAAGAGGCCTGGTGATACGCGTTGGGGATCTCATTATAAAACTCTTTTGAATGTTATCCACTTATTTCCTACAATTATCGAGGTACTTGCGGTGATTGGAAAAACAACTTTAACTTCAGAGGATAGGATAAAAGCCCAATCAACTTTGTACTCAATTGAGGCATTTGATTTTATTTTTATGGCACACTTGATGGAACTCGTCTTTGGTTACTCCAATGATTTGTGTAATGCTTTGCAAAGAAGAGATCAAGATATTGTCAATGCTATGTCTCTTGTTTCATTAACAAAGGAGTTGTTGCAAAACACAAGGGATAGTGGATAGGAACCTCTCTTGGATAAGGTCACTTCATTCTGCACTAAGTATGACATTGTTGTTCCCGATATGGATGCTCCTTATATTCCACGAGGAAGATCAAGACGTTGTGTTGACCAAGGTACGAACCTTCGACATTTTCGATTTGAAATTTTGAATGCAGTAATTGATTTGCAAATTCAAGAACTCAATGAACGGTTTGATGAGGTCAATACAGAGTTACTTATATGCATGTCGAGTCTAAGTCCCACAGATGGTTTCTCTTCTTTTGACAAGAAAAAGATACTCAAACTCGTCACATTTTATCCCTCTGAGTTTGCAACTATTGATATGTTGGCTTTTGAACGTCGACTTGACGTATATATTGGAGATGCGAAGAGATGTCAGCTTTTGGAATTTACATGATCTTGGTGCTCTTTCGATGATGCTTGTCGAGACAAAGAAGAATAACACTTATCCATCAATTTATTTACTCATCAAGTTGATGTTGATTCTCCCAGTAGCAACTGCAAGTGTGGAAAGAGTGTTTTCCGGAATGACCTATGTAAAAAATAAGTTGCGGAATAGCATGGGTGATCAACTTTTGAATGATTGTTTGGTTACTTTCATTGAGAAGGATACGTTTCAACATATTTTCGATGATAATGTCATAGATCGTTTCCAAAAAATGAAGACTCGAAGAACTCAGTTGTAATTTAATTTGAATATCATGTACTTTTTTTTTTGTTTAGGCTACATTAAATTTGTATGACTTTTATTAGTAATTAATATTTAACTTACTATATTCCGTATCCCCAAATTTAAAATACTAGATTCGCCACTGAATAAATTTACATGCATGTTGTATAAGTTGTAAAACATGTATTGTATTGAATATTATTTTTTTCTATGAAAAAAAAAAATTCTTCTATATAAAATTCTATTTAGGAATAAACTTTCTACAATATTTTTTTTTTTCGATCCTGACTGTATGATTGTACAGAGTTTTTACTGTACTCTTGTTTTTTATTAAAATTGTCTAATTTAATTGACAAGTAAAATATTATTTCACCAATTAGATACACTACTTAATTATTTAATATATATCGTATTAGAAATTGATCACATTTATTGATATTTAATTTAATGCATATAGTTCCCTTATTTATTTACTTTTGATGAGAAGATATAATCTTTAAAATGAAACAAAATTGAAACATTCATTTGAGATAGATAAATGGGGTTTTGCAACATAAGCAGAACAAACCCCAAGTTTGTCTTTAAAAATAAGTAAAATATGTATTTATTTATATATATATGAAACTGATATACAAGTCCATATATATTTGATTAATTTTAATGATCTCAGGTAAAGTATTTGTATTTTGAGTTGTTCCATGCAATATATTAGTAATTTTTCATTGAAATTGATGCATAAAAAATCCAGCTTTGGTTTATAAACTTAACACAAATATTAATGATCATGATCAATCTTGATAGGATTAATTTTAAATTTGAGAAATAAAATCTCAACTAGTCGAAACATAGATTTCATATATATATTTGCAACTCGTTTCTATTTTTATAATGTATGGAACATTAAATTAATAGACAAATTAAAATTTGTGTGAACATGAGTTCACGATGAACTCTAATGTTTTAGTATCACTGTTATGTGTAAAAATAATCAGTGTTATGTATAAAAATTATTACTGTTATGCACAAAAATTCTCACTGTTTAAAAAATACTTTATATTTTTAAACAATGATTTTTTTTTATACATAACAGTGATAGTTTTTACATATAATAATGATAGAGTTCATGTATAGACCTAGTTCACAGGAGTTTTACTCAAATTAATATTAATCATTGTATACTCACTACAAGAAAATTGTATATATATTGCTTAGGAAATTTTTTAATATTTTTTCAATAATGCCTACAAAATTTCTAACAAAAATAATTACGTCCTTAAATAGTTTCCTACAATTTGTTTTTTTAATGATATAGCCTATTTTTAAATTACAAATATAATTGTCTACGAAAATATAAATTGTCTAAAAATTATTTGTGTATGTAAATTTGCCTACGAAAATTTCAAATGTGTGGATAGATTGCTCGTGGGTAATTTGTTTGTCTAGAAAATTGTTTGTGTAGATATTTTTTTTAAAAATTATTTTAAAAATTCATTGACAAATCGTAGGCAATCCTATTTTTTAAGGACCAAATTATTTTTTATAGGATAATTTCGTAGTCATTTAAAAAAATTTATAATCAATTCTTCATTTTCTTGGAGTGACTCGTGCATTCGATCTATAGGCTTAAATTTGTGCATTTGTTTGTAAAGAGAAGAGGCAAAAAATTAAACCACGCAAGGACTATCCATAATTTTTTATATGTATATATTCTTCCGGTACATATAATAGCCTTCTTAAGTGGCTTGTACATCCTTTTTATTATCAATACAACACAATACACATGTACGTAGGTACGTAGTTACACCACGCAAGGACTATCCATGATTTTTTTTTTATATATATTAATCTTCGAACACACACACACATATATATAGTCTTCTTAAGTGGCTTGTACGTCCTTAATTTGATCCTTTTTAAGATCAATATAACACAAACACCTATACATCCTGTCGAATGTAGGTTTCGTCATAGTTGACGTTATCATACACGAGTAAAGAAAGGAAATCCCATGAGATAATGTTTGGAATTCCAACGCCCGAAATGTACACGCCGGTGGAAGATGTGATTCCAACTTGAACCATTTTAGGGAGAACGGATTTCAAGTCGAAGATGTAGCTAAGTTCCGCGGACTGAGACGCGGAACTCGCGATGACGCTTATGATTCGATTGCTCGGGTGAAACTTTATTTGCGCGGTCACAACTTCGCCAGTGCCCGCGTTGAACTTGGTAACATTTTTAGAAGTTCTGGATCCGATGTTGATTCCGATGTGATGGTAATCCGGGTCCCATGCATTGTGAAATGTGTCGAATTCGACCGCAAAAAGAGAGGGAATGGTCCCTCCGTTGTAGATCCCGAGGGCTCCACGGGTCGGGAATGGTGGTTTTAACGGGGGCGATGAAGAAGGCTAAGCCTTCCGCGGCCCCGTTTTTGGAAGGTTTGATTGCGAATTTTATTGTAGTCTCCAAAAGATTTTGTCTCGTCGCGGGGTAATTATGCCAAAATGTGACCGGCTTCGAGTACAAGACTCGGCCGAAGCTCTCTTTCTTAGCCTCGCCGGAAGGTTCAGTTCCGGCGAGGGATAAGATTTTAGAGCCGGGTAGAACCTGAGCGTCACCCTGGTAAGTTTGGTCGACGCTCGGGTTCGAGGCAAAGGATTCAAAGGTGAAGAAGCTGAAGACGTCTTGGGAGTGCACCTTTCTCGTTATTTTTGGGACCCTATTCACCTCTTTGAGCTTCTATTGAATCGAGAAATCAAATAGGTTTGATTGGCCATCTTTTTTATTAGAATGAGGAACAAGGCGATGAAAAGAAGCTTGGGGTTGGAGAGTATTTTCATGACTTGATTTTTGATTTGGTTGTGGTGGATACATTTAATTAGTGTTAGCTCTCTCTTATTTATACTAGTCTAGCTAGTGCATGCAATATGAGAACTGTTCACGTGAGAAAAATATCTTTAATTATTGATGTTTTGTTTTGAAATAATTAAAGAAATAATATTAAGTATACACAAACCAATAAAGGAGATTATAGGAGTACGTCATTCTAAATAATTGAAGAAACATGATACTATATAGAGTTATTATATCAAGTGGAACACCAATTATGAAATAGATGATCTCATTCCTTGGCCCAGCGCCCAGGGTATGGTGCGGTTAGATTCATCTGTTCTATTTTTTGTATTCCACCCTTCTAAATTTTCACTTTTAATATTCTATTGGTATTTCATCATTTTAGATTTTTACCACATGAACCCAAGGTATGATAGTTCGTTGGATATATTTTATTATTCCATGTGTCATCCATATTATAGAATACAAAGTGTGGAACACCAATTATGAAATAGGAGATCTCATTCTTGGATTCAAGTTATAATAGTTCGTTGAATATTTTTTATTATTCTATGTACCATTCATTCATATTATGAAATATAAAATAAAACTATCACTTATGAAATTGGTTATGAAGTTTGGGAATGGATCCTCTCCCTTTGGCCTTTCCTCCAGTTCCTAAATTTCCTTGTATTTGGGCCATTGATTATAATCTAGGTATCAAAATGCGCCACGTAATCAAAATTTAATTTTCATTTTTTAACACCAAATTAATTTCTCTATCACAACCAACAATTTCCTCTGCCACGTCTTCCATTTCCTCAAATCAGGCAGTTTTATCTCTTAAAAGTTAAATCTAGTGTATCTCATAAACTTCCACCGCCCAATAAGATCGGAATTTCCATCGGCCGCTCTACTCCACCGGAAATTCCATATGCGCTCGACCCCATTAAAATTTCCATCCGACGCTCAATCCGACAAGTATAATTTTACAATAGTAAAGCGGAAAAATCAAATTATATAATAGTGAAGTTTGATTGAGATTCCTAGAAAGTTTTAATGGCGTGGATTTTGCTCGAGATGTTAAGAAAAGGAAAGGGAAAAAAATATTTTTTTTACAAAATGAACGGCTTGAATCTGAAAATTATATCAGATTTCAATAAGCTTGAATCTGAAATGCTTGAGCCCCTGTTTGCTTTTAATGTGTATTTTAGACAATAACAGTTGTTGCTTCGATGGACTGAGGTAGAACTCAGTATTAAGAAGGCTCTGTTCATCTTCATCTTGATATGTTGGCGTCAGAGAGATTGTTAATGGCGGTGAAATATATTTGCTATTTTAATTTATGCTGAGTTTAATAAACAAAATAATGACGTGGCACATTTTTAACCGTGGATTATAATTCCGTGTACCTACATGCGACAAATAACATTCACTCTTCATTCCCCGAACTGCTATGCTAATAGTAGGCCGTAGGGGCAACCTTTTTAATTAAATTAACCATTGAGATATTTTATTGTTCGTCATGCGTGATGATTAATTGATTGATCTCTTCGTATTACCCAGTGTTATAATTAAGGAAAAAAAGCCAATTTAGAGCCTCAAATATGATACATTTAGGGTATGTTTATTTGAGATTTAGGCGTGCGGGGGAAGTCATGACTTCGAAATTCTATGGATTTAAAAATCTTAATGAATAGTAAAAATATATGTTTGTTTTGAGATTTTTGTAGGGTGAGATTTAGTGAAGACTATATTAAACATCATCTTTCGTTAATGAGGAAACATAGAATTTGTTGGTTGATTTTTTATGGAAACAAACACATGCATAAATTATCGTGCATTGTAATATGTTGCAAACAATTAATGCATGTACGTGTTGGGCTCTATAAAAAAACTCACATCTAGTTTCATATGAAAATCGTGTTTAAGATATTAATGAACGATCATATTTTCAATAAAAAGTACTGAGATTGAGAATAATGTGTTTAAGATATTAATGAACGATCATATTTTCAATAAAAAGTAATGAGATTGAGAATAATCGATTCGGATGTATTCCGGGCACCAATTTTGTCATTATAATTCGATTCGGATGTAATCGAATTTTAATGAATATAGTATTAAATGTAGACAAAGCCACTACATTGATTTCCCAATCGTCATAGCATTAGCAGGTCGTCGAAGAAGAACGAAATGAATTAACAACACATCATTAATTCTTAGAACAAATTAACAGAAAATTAAATAGACCTATCATTTCCAATCATCATAGGATGTACATCTGATGATGATGATGGAACACTGTTACCACCAGTCGTCCACGTGTAATCATTGTCCGAAATGGTGATGGCTTTAACTTCATACACTCTTGCTAATTCCTCACAATATTCATCTTTATTACCAGATGATCCCATTTGAGACTGAATCCTTAAACTCCCCAATTCTATGGCAACTTCTTTCATCGTTGGCCTCATTCGTCCAATCAGATTCAAACACCTCTGCGCAAGCCTCGCGACCGTAATCACCTCTTCTTTCGCAGCATTCTCCGAAACCTGAGGATCTAAAATCGAGTCGAGCGAATTTGCATCCATGGATGCAAGAAATCGTCCTGCTATTGTCGTCGGCCTTTGTCCTGTCAATAGCTCCACCAGAACTATTCCAAAACTGTAGACGTCGCTCTTTTCTGTAAACTGGCCCGACTGGAGATATTCCGGATCTAAGTATCCAAACGTGCCTTTGACCATCGTCGTTTGGTGAGTTTCATCCACCGTGAAAGTCTTGGAAGTTCCGAAATCCGATACTTTGACGGCAAACTTTTCGCCTAGAAGGACGTTACTAGACTTGATGTCCCTGTTGTTAGGGAAATAATATAAACGAATTACTTTCATAACACTCCATAAGTTCGAAATTTTAGATGAAATGAAACTCTTTCATGTATCAGACGCTCTTGTCCGAGCACAGATCGTGGGTTCGTCCCACTGAAAGCAACTTCACCCATATTATTGTAGGGAATAATATTATCTAAGAATAGTAATTTAAGGGTGGTTGTATTTTAAAGACAATAATTTTACGGATTTGGAATTATAGGACAATGTATTTTAAAATCCTTTAAATGTAGGACAATCGAGCTAAAACATTTCAGCCCGATTTGGGCTTATTCGAGCTCGATTGTCTTACATTTATAGATTTTAAGACATATATTGTCTAATATTTACATATTTTTAAATATAGTCCTAAATTTCTAAGTTCGTAAAATTATTATTCTTAAAACACAACCCTCCTAAGTTATTGTTCTAAAAAATATTTTTCCCTTATATAACTATATTGTATACTCGATGGGCTTCGTCCCAATATGGAGTAGGAGAATTCAGCCCACTATTAAAAAATAATATAAACGAAATTAATTTTACATCTCTATAAAAGTTCAGACTTTTAAATGAAATGTAGTTCTTTTACCTGTGATAGATTGGCATGACGGATGCAGAGTGTAAATACGATAATGCCACAGCCACATCTGCCGCGATTCTCAGACGCATGTTCCAAGAAACGGGGAACTCGGAACTTGCATCGTGAACGAGATCAGAAAGGGTACCATTAGGCACGAATTCATATACAAGCAAAGGAACCTCGGTTTCCAAACAACACCCCAACAACGTGACCACATTCTTATGATATATTGGAGTTAGTATTGCGACTTCATTAATAAATTCCTGCAAGTGGTCATTATGCTTCGACTTTTTAATCGCCACGATCTTACCATCGGACAGCATTCCTTTGTAGACAATGCCTTGTCCTCCTTGTCCGAGAATTCGGCTTTCGTTGAAGTGATCCGTAGCTTTCTCCAGCTCTTTTGCTGGGAAAAGTTTAATTTTCTCAATGGCGCCTTCATTAGTTTTCTGCTGCAGAAGTCCAGCATTTCGTTTGGAGAATTTCTCTTTGTGCTTTTGGATCTTTCTTTTTCGTAAAGTCATACGCAACCAAAAGCACGCTGACACGAGCAGTAGCATTCCCAATCCGATGCCTAGACCTAATTGCCAATTAAATTAATTTATAGGAATAAACATACAGAGGAAAAAAATTTAGTCCGGTAATTTTACCATTTTTTTTGTTTTAATCCTATTAACTTTTAAATTTTGATTTTCATCATGTAACTTACACACTTTTGAATTTTTGTACCTATTGACTTTTAAATTTTGATTTTTATCCTATAATTTGCATGAATCAAAATTTAAATGTCAAAAGGATCAAAAAAAATAAATAGCAAAGTTTGTTTTCCACAATAAATAATCCAAAATGATTCATTTAGGCAAAGTATAGTGTGAACAAATTTCACGGTGAAACTGATTAAGAAGTGTGATTTATATTAATAAAAAGTGTGACATTTTACTGTAAAGGGTGTGATTTTTTACTATAAAGAATATTACTCATAAAAGTGAAGGATGTGACTTACATTATATATAACAAAGAGTGTAGTAGTGATATTATATATAACAAAGAGTGTGGTAGTGATAACTAAAGGGTGTGACATATATTATTAAAGAGTATATTTGTAAAAAAAAAATTCAGTTTTACAGCATACCAACTCATTCATTTATTAACTAAGTCTGGAATATTGTTGTACGTACCTATCAAGACATTAATAATTTTGGAACGTGCACGTGGGATCTTAATGCAACCAATGCCGTTTTTCATTCCATCACCATAATATGTATCCAAACAGGTGCAATAATAATCGCCGGGAGTATTGGTGCAGGTCGCATATGGATGGCATGGATTACTTCTACCATCACCACATTCATTAATATCTGATATCCACAAATATAAATGACACGCAGAGAGATCAACGAAATGAAAATAACCTTGGTCAAATTACAAGTTTTTTTATCTGTCTTAATTTCATCCACGAGTTATAATAGAAAATGTTAATTACACCATTTTTCCAAATGATTCATAGAGAGGCTATGGTAGACAATTTAATTATTCTTGCTAAATGTTAATAGGATCGAATTAAAAATGATAATAAATTATTGAGGAACGTTCTTAACCCATTCTCTTTTAAAAGATAGGTTTTGTTAAGATTTTTAGTTTAATTATTTTTTAGTCAAGAGAATCTTTTTTGGGACCACTATATACTTTTAGTGAAATTAACAAAAAAAATTAAAAAATTAATGAATACTCGGAATTAGTTATTACCTATGCATCCTGGGGTGAGGTAAGGATTGCCTTGGTATCCTTGTGAGCAATTGCAAAGGTATCCTCCAATATTTGGATCAAAATCAACACACACACTATTAGCCTCACATGCATAACTGCTGCTGTCCCGCTGTGCCTCGCTGCAATTCTCACTCCCAACTCTCCAGTCCATCCGCACCACCGGCCGCGGGATGCTTTCGGGCCAATCAGCACCTTGAAACGCCGTCGGGTTATCCAGGACGGAAAATGGATACCTAAACCCGGATTGATTCGATGACCCCTTCTCCTCCACGAAAGCATAACTGCAAGAGAAGCTCCTACTGCCAACCCATTTCCCACTTACGTCTGTTATCTGTGCTTCCAGCCATCTACTGCCTGCATACCAATAATTTTACGGCCTTATGCTGTAAGAAAATAGTGCATTGTGTACGAAATTTCAGTATTTTTCTAATACGCCTACGAAATTTTCAACGAAAATAATTTTGTTTTTAAATAGTAAGGCTTCTACGATCGATTTGCTTACAAAATTTTCTAATCATATATATAGACAATTTTTAAACTACAAATATAATTGCCTAGAAAATTATTTGTGTAAGTAAATCATTTTTGCGTATGCACGAAAATAACAAATGTGTAGGTAGATTGTTCATAAGTATCTTGTTTATCTAGGGAAATATTTGTGTAGGTATTTTTTCAAAGATTATTCTAAAAATTAATAGGTAAATCGCAGGTAATTATAATTTCTTAAGAATCAAATTATTTTTATAAAAAAAAATTCGTAGCTATTTAAAAATTTTCATAGGCAATTTTTCATTTTTTTTTGTACGGTTAGAAATATAGAATATATATAAATAGACAAATTCTCCTGTGCACCACATGCACCAATAGAATTGATGCAATTTAATTTTAAAAGCTTTTCTTTTAATTTTTTTTAGTTTAACTTTTTTTTTTTTTTTCAGTTTCGATTTTCTTTTAACTTTAATTTCAATTTTAGATGTTTTTTTTTAAATTTTTCAGTTACCCGACCCGACCCGAAACCCGGTCCGAGTGGTTCATGGTTTACTCGGCCCAAGTAGTTCATGGTTCACCCGGCCCGAATGGTTCATATATGATTTAAGGTTCACTATTTAGGGGTTAGGATTTATATTAAGACCAATTTGGTGATCGTGTAGTGCGAGAGAGAATGACTTCATACAAATATAGCGATTGATATGTCATTGCCAATATGGTGACGTATAAGGTTCAAATTGCCAACACTCCCAAACCAATACGAATACATAGGTTCTAAAAGAAAGACTTCTAAAAAATAAAAGGGAAAAAGAAAGACTTCAAAAAAATAAAAAAGAAAGACTATAAGACTGTCAATAAACACGAGTATACATAAATGAAATATAATACCTTTTACTTTCCCATTTAAGAAAGGGAAAAAAATAGCTAGGTCATATCCAATTTTGATCCAGTAATTATTTTTATTTGGTTCCACATGTTTTGATTTTTTTCAAATTTATTTATTTTATAAATCTTGAGTTTGGTCCTTTTTTTATGTTCAATTTTAGTTTAGTGCTATGTTTTTTTATTATTATTTAAATTATTTCGGTATCAATTTTTAATTCAAATGGCCAAAATAAAAATGTATGGACTAAAATTGAACACAATCGTAATTACCGGATGATTCTTAATGTTAATGCTAGTTAAAAATTTAAATAATTTCGAATAAAGTTTATAGTGGAACAATATTTATTGCGAAATGGATGGAGTCAAATCAACGACTCTTCATCAGTGAGACCATTCCTTTTATTTTTTTTTATTTTTTTTGGGACAGGACGTGTTTTGTGCAACTATTAAAAGAGCACTACTTTTCAACAATAAAATTCATGTTAGCGAGGTTCCAAACTTATTTATTCATTTTTAAGCAATAAAACAATCATATTAATTTTTTCCATCTCTCTCAACATCTCAAAATTATAGTTCATATTACTCCCTACGTCCCAAAAAAATGTGCACATTTACTGTTTTCACGTGTTTTTGCGAGCGAGTTTTTTATTAGTATTTAAAATGATAAAATAATTTCTAAAGATGAGCGCAATAGATGAGAGGTAAATCTATAAACCTCTCTTTAAAAATCACTTTATCATTTGAAATACTAATAAACAACTCGCTCACAAAAACTCGATAATATAGGTGGTGTGCACGTTTTTTCGGGACGGATGTAGTATTATTTTTATCTATAAAAAGTCATCTACTTTAATAATAAAGTAGAAAGACTGTAATACCCTCAATAAAAAAATCACTTAATCACTTTGGGTCGTTAGGTTCACGGGACATGATTGATTAAGTGTGATAGGATTGAATGAGATTGAGTATGATTAAACTGAATTTGTTCAAATCACGATATGCGTTTGGATTGTAGGATTGAATTGATGGATTATATGTGATACATATTGAAATGTCATAAACGCCCTTAAATTAAATTGAAACAACCACACTTCATTCTTATGAATCTATTCAAACAATAGAAAGACAATTTGTAATATTGCATTTGAGATATGTTCTATCCCACATTTTACATGTGATTGACACATCCCTCCATGAAGGGATTTGATCCATGAAGGCCCCGTTTTCCCACAAATAAATAATTAATTAGTTGGGATTAAAATCATAATCATAATATATCCTGATCAATCTCGCCAACCAAATTGGACTTTTAAATATTAACATACAACTCACACATTAAAATATATGTAAAAAATAAAGGGATAAATAACCTTGGGCAAGGAAGAAGTATTTTTTTACCAAAAGTCACCTGATATTCTTGTTCTTCTTAGATTAAACGCATTTCAAGACATATAGTATTTCAATACCCCGTTTCCATAAAAAAAAAATGCGTAAAAAGACAAAAAAAATCCAACCCAAAAAATAAAAATAATATTACCTCTGGGAATGGGGGCCCGGCAACAGCCATCCGCGGAATACGCATCACCATTACCGGGGCAAAACCCGAAACCCAGTCCGTCTTCCGGTTGGGAGCAATACGCTAAGCAGCCGCTACATAAACTTCGGGTGGTGTTTACGATCCCCACCGCGATATCATCGCAGCCGATGGTGGTGACCCAGTTTTGATCCGACAATGAATACGGAGTGTTGACCAAGTCAATTTTCTCCAAAGGTCCACCGGCACTGTGACGTTGTAGCACGCTCCGGCAACTAAATACGGGTACTTGACCCGAATATAGGATGTGGTTATTTCAACGATTTCTATCCCAGAACCAAAGTAGACTTTTGGAGGGTCTGTGGAAGTGTTGCAAATGAGGTTGTAAGATGATCCGGGTCGGGAGCAATTTGACCCGAGTCCGAATGGATACGGGATCGAAAGACTCCCGCATTTGTCTACGCATCCCTCTTTCGCGATTAAACTGCCGGAGATTAATGCTGGAGATATAAGAAGCAACAGCTGAATGCAAAGTTGCACAAACATGATGCCTAGCCTATTTTATATGCAAACCTACCTAAAAAATACTACCCTATATATAATAATGCTAACACATATTAATATAGTACAGGGAGAAAAAGAAGTAACGCGTCTAGTTTTGTAGCCACTCAATATATCAAGTTGTATTGATAAGTTCAGTTTGGGTATTATGACCGACATGTATAAAAATAAAAACACCTCGATATTTTTACTTGTTTTTGTGATATTCATTTTTTAAAATACGCTTGTTTTACAATGAGGATCTCAAATCTTTTTAATCAAACGTAATCTAATTAAAATAAGGTAATACTTATTTTATTTATAGGAGGGGAAATTGTGATTTTGTTTAAATAATTATCCTAAATTCAGTTACTGTTGAAATTTTTTTAATGAAGACTTTTCAAGTTAATTTGTAATATTCTAGATCTGTCCTTTTCATATATGTGGAGTACGCAGCTGGCCTTAATTAATGAAAATTAATAAATAATGGATCAATTGCAACTTATATATAAAACCATTTATATAAATAAATGATTATTATATACAATTGCCAGTCCACTTACGAACGACTGATTACAATTTGAGTCGTACTATTTTTTATGAGATCATGTATGTCGAGGATAATTTAATTCAATGAATATGACATCAACAGTATTCTTAGAAGAAGATAAGTAAATCGACATCGAAATTTTATGTGATTCACTAACAATTTGTTTGTTAGTTATGTCAATAGGTAAAAGAGATGATCAAGTTTTTAATAAAAAAATATGCGATTAAGGATAATTATTGCATCGAATTTATTTCGTATAATAGATGTATATTAAATACACTTGAATTGCTCGATGTATTTGTGCATATTATGCATCGTCATATATAAAATATATATGATATTTTTTTTTTTTTTTTTAATTTATTGTAAATCATTAAACTAATTCACAATATTGAGAGGGGTGTGAGGTTTAGTTACGCCCGTTGTCTGCTTCCTCACAACTAATTTCACAGATTTGTGCAGAGTTGAAACACTTTGACGAATGATAAAGATTACAACACCAAAACTCTTAGCGAGTGCTACCACAACGTTCAGAACCCGTGAAATGACTGCATATGCCTACCTTAACAATATCACTCCCACTATTTTTAAGCTTCCTATTGCTTCCATCCTCAAAACCTATTCACATCAAAATTAATAAATAAATTATTAAGGCACAACATAGAAAGAGGAAAATACACAAATGAAACTTTAATTTCCTATATTATATTTTCTAATTCGTATATAATCTATATATTTACTTACTTTCATAAGATCCGAATAGGGTGGCAGAAATGGCCAAGGAGAAGAGAATGCAATGAGTCAAATTATAAGAAGCCATTATTGATTGAGTAAAATTATGTTTTGATGTATTTCATACAATAGGAATCATCGTATTTATAGTTGTCGACTACTCCTCCAAGCCATTAAATATAATTTAATTCTTACAACTATTGTTATAATCAAACTACTTACTTTAAATATTATATTATGAGTATTTTTGTATATAACTAAATCTTGGATGCATTCAGGTCCATTATGCATTCATAATGTACTTTTAGAAAATGCAAAATGCAACTTATTTACACGGAATCGTGCAACTATTAATTTAAAAAATAGTTGCACGGTTCAGTGTAAACAAGTTGCACATTTTAATAGAACAAATTGCACGGTTTTAAAATACACTATGAGTGCACAGTGCACTTGGATGCACATGAGACACACTCTTTGTATATATATATTTTGTACTTCGTCTACATTGGGTCTTACTTCAGAATTTCATAATTGTACATGTAATTTACCTTGTCATAAAATCAATAATATTATCTTTGATTCAATTTTAATATTGTATCAAAGTCTAATTGGCAAAAGTCTTAAATTTTGATCCTCAAAACTTCTTTCTTAATTAGTCAAAGATCACCCAAATTAAGCCCATTACACTCCTTGCAATTTTTTAATTTTTGAATCAAAGATTACTCTAATCAAAGCCCACAATCACGCCTGCAATTAGGGGTGAGCATTCGGTAAAAACCGAATCGAACCGAACCGAATTAACCGAATTTCACACCATAATACACTGAAACCGAACCATTTAAGCCTAAAACCGATTGAAACCAAACCGAAATTTTTCGGTTCGGTTTCGGTTTAAAACCGAGAAAACCGAAATTTTAACATTATTGAATTAAGCCATTTAATAACACAAAAATTCGTATATATATATATAATATATAATAATATTATATATATATATATATATATTAAGTAAATATTTCGGTTCGGTTCGGTATATTTACCGAAAAAACCGAACCGAAATCGAACACCAATTTTTTTAAAATGCAAAACCGATCCCGAACCGAAAACCAATTTAACCGAACCGAATTTATATTTCGGTTCGGTTCGATTTTTCGGTTTTTACCATATTCTGCTCACCCCTACCTGCAATAATCACGTGATTCAATTTATTCCTTCTCACCACTGAAATCTGCTACCGTTTTTTTTTTCCGCCATTGCTGCACATCAACAGCGAAACACTAATCTACAGTCACTGATCATTGGCCGGCGTACAACACTGATCGATCTCCATGAGGTTGTTTATTTTGCTAACACAAATATATCATATGAGAGTTTTTGTTGAGTTAGCCCAGCATCGGGCCTTTGAGATGGACAGTTATCTTTATAGTATTTTACTATTTTTTAAACAAATAACAACCTTTGTCTCCTGGTTGTTCATCTTCTGCACAATATCAACATATTGGAAAAACTCCTGAACACTTATTAAAACCAATGAATTTCTTGCATGACTTTTCAATTAAGCCCCCCTCATTACTGCTCTAGTTATTTTTTAACTTGTTGGGCTTTATTTGATACCCCTACTTAGTTGAGGGATTCTGGATCTGTGATGGGATTTCTTATCTGTTCAGAAATGAGATCACCTATTACATAATTGATGTTTCATTTTGTATTCCATAACATGGATAGATGACGCGTGGAACAATAAAAAATATTCAACGAACCACCATATATTGGGTCCATGTGTTAAAAATTCAAAATGGTGAAACACCAATTAAATACGAAGAGTGGAACAGGGGAATCAAATCGATCTGTTCATCTAGGAATGAGATCACCTATTCTATAATTGGTGTTTCATTTTGTATACCATAATATGGATGGATGACACGTGGAATAAAAAAATATTCAACGAATCACCATACCCTGATCCATATGTTAAAGATCTAGAAGGATGAAACACCAATTAAATACGAAAAGTGGAACATGGGAATTGAACCGATTCATGTATGTTGCCCAGATGAATTAGAGGAGTATTTCATTTGGGTTAAATCTTTTTATAAATTTGATAATAACCAAATAAATTTTAAAATCAACGCAATATCTATAAATAAGCAAATAATCAAATTAAAGAAATTATCTGAAATAAGATTAAAAATAGTATAATTTGATCATGAATTTGTAATTTGATAAATGTTGAAACTTAAAATACTCAAATTTGAACCCATCATTTCAGTTTTTGTAGCTATTCATTAAGCTAGCTCAAAGTGTTTGAATAATGAAGGAATGTGCATCATCATCCTCACTTTTACCACTAGCTGTCCATGTGTATTCACTGTCCGAAATCATCATCGCCTTAGCTTCACACATTCTTATTACTTCTTCTTCACAATATTCATCTTTGACAATTGAAGGCATTTGTGACATCCTTAAACTCTCCAAATCAATCGCCGGGTCTTATGTTCAGTTACCAAGGCCAGTTGAAGTCATGCATAACTTCAACTTCTCTAAGGTCACAACCTTAGTCAACATGTCAGCAGGATTCTCACTTCCCCGGATCTTCATCAGCTGTAAGATCTTATTCTCAATGAGGTAACGAATATAATGATACCTCAACTCGATATGCTTCGTCCTCGAGTGAAATGCCGAATTCTTCGCCAAGTGAATAGCACTCTGACTGTCACTATATAGAATACTATCCTTTTGCTCCTTCCCCAACTCACACGATAGATTCTGCAACTAAACCATTTCTTTACTAGCCTCAATAACTGCAACGTACTCTGCTTCTGCAGTGGACTGAGCTACGATCTTTTGCAACTTTGAAGCCCAAGAGATTGCTGTACCACCAAAAGTAAACACATACCCTGTAGTACTCCTCCTTTTGTCGAGATCATTTGATGCCAAGTCTGCATCAACATATCCTGCCAACCCAACGCTTTTGCCCTCAAAGCACAAAGCTTGTTCAGTAGTACCTCTCAAGTACCTTAGGATCCATTTTACCGCCTCCCAATGCTGCTTACCCGGATTGCCCATAAACCTGCTAACAACTCCCACCGCCTGTGCAATATCTGGTCTTGTACACACCATTGCATACATCAAACTTCCAATTGCTGAAGCATACAGAGTGTTTTGCATGTAGGTCCGCTCCTCTTTGCTACTAGGTGAGTCCTTGTTGGATAGTTTGAACTGACTTCCCAACGGGACCCGAACTGGCTTTGCATCTTCCATACTAAATCTCTCCAAGACTTTCTTTATGTATTCAGTCTGTGAAAGATACAACTTTCCTGCCACCTTGTCACGATCGATTCGCATACCCAAGATTTGCTTGGCCTCTCCAAGGTCCTTCATAACAAACCTTTCAAACAATTTTTCCTTCAACTTGCTCACCTCCCGAGCACTAGAGTCTGCTATCAACATGTCATCAACATATAATAGCAAAATGATATAATCATCATCATACCTCTTGAAGTAACAGCAATAGTCAGCCTCACACCTATTGATCTCAATTTCGTGCATGAACCCATCAAACTTTTTGTACCACTGTAATGGAGCTTGTTTCAGACCATACAAGCTCTTCTTCAACTTGCAAACTAGCTCACTACTCCCCTTAGACAAATATCCCTGCGGTTGCTTCATGTAGATGTCCTCATCTAAATCACCATGAAGAAAGACGGTTTTCACATCCATCTGTTCTAACACCAAATTTTCTGCAGCCACCAGACTCAGAACCAATCGAATGGTAGTTAGCTTCACCACTGGAGTAAAAACATCAGTATAGTCAATACCATGTTTCTGCTGAAACCCCTTCACAACCAATCTTGTCTTGTAGTGTTTGCTTCCATCAGCCTCCTCTTTTATTCTGTAAACCCACTTGTTATGCAGTGCTTTCTTGCCCTTAGGAAGCTCAACTAGCTCCCAAGTTCCATTGGTCATCAATGAATTCATCTCATCACCCATTGCAAGTTTCCACTTGTCCACCTGTTCACTATGTGTTGCCTCTGCATAACATTCAGGTTCGCCACCATCAGTAAACAATAAATAATGGAGAGAGGGTGAATACCTATCAGGAGATCTCCGATCCCTCGTGGATCTCCGCAGTGGAATTGTTGGTGGTGGTGTACTTGGTTCTTCCTCAACAATCACCTGATCATCTAGAACCCCTTTGCTCCCACCCGAGTTCGAAATGTCTAACTCCACAACCTGAGACTCAGAACCACCTTCTTTGGATACCCCCAACCTTTCTTTGTACATCACCTGTTCATTAAATATGACATCTCGACTACGAATCATCTTTTTGTTTTCCTCATCCCAAAATCGATAGCCAAATTCATCATCGCCATATCCAACTAACGTACACTTAACAGATTTTGCATCCAACTTACTTCTACTCATAGAATCAACATGAACATATGCAACACACCCAAATACTCGAAGAAAAGACAGATTTACCTCCTTTACCGACCAGGCCTCCTCCGGTATGCTATTTTCCAAAGGAGTTGAGGGTCCTCTGTTTATCAAGTAAGCTGATGTGTTAACTGCCTCTGCCCAAAACATCTTTGGCAGCCCACACTTCAATCTCATGCTCCTAGCACGTTCACATAGGGTCCTGTTCATACGTTCTGCCATGTCATTCTGTTGTGGGGTTCCTCTCACGGTTTTCTCCATCCGAATTCCATTCGCCTCACAAAATTTCTTGAACTCACGGAGCTCGTACTCTCCACCATTATCAGATCTCAAACACTTCACCTTGAGACCTGTTTCAGTTTCTACAAGAGCCTTCCATTTCCTGAAAGCATTAAAGGCATCAGACTTATTTTTCAAGAAATAAACTCATACCTTCCTCGTAGAGTCGTCAATGAAAGTCATGTAATATGATGCTCCACCAAGGGATGTCACTTGTGCTGGACCCCACAAATCACTGTGAACTAACTCCGACACGCTTCTTCAAAACCGCGCCTCCCTTCAAAAAAAAAACTCACCCTTTTTCGCTTTTCGAATACAGTCCTCACACAAAACCAATGTCAACTGTCTTGAGGTCCGGCGGTTTACCCTTCGAGCACATAACTTTCATCCCTTTTCACTCATGTGGCACAGGCGACAATGCCACAAATTTGCATTCCTTTTCACTTGCAAGAGCAATGTTATCCCGAGTGTTGCCTGTCATATACAACGTCCCCTCTTTATTTCCACGAGCCACTACATGACACCTTTAGATATCTTCCACGAGTTACACCCAAAGGTCACCTTGTAGCCCTCGTCATCAAGTTGCCCAACTGAAATCAAATTCCTCTTCAAACCAGGAATATGTCTCACATCTTTCAATTGTAACACAGTCCCATTTGGTGTCTTAATCCAGAACATTCCCCTTCCCTTTGATTTCCAGAGGCTCATCATCGCCTAGATAAACCTTCCCAAAGTTCGGAAGTGTACTTTTTCCATTACGTCAAGATCACGCACAGATGAAACGATGCTCAGAATCTAACACCAACGACTCAATGGATCGCTTTTTCGAGAATCAATGCATCGAGTCCTCATCGAGAAGAACGTTGGCTGAGTTGTCATTCTTCTTTGGTTCATTCCCTTGTGCCTTGCACTCACTTTTGTAATGACCAAGTTCATGACATTTATAACACTCAACTTTACTCTTATCCTTCTTGGGCTTATCTTTGTCCCTTGACTTCGATCTACCCCGATTTGGCTTCCTTCGATTGAGATCGCCTCTGCTTCCCGCACTCAGCGAGATCACGTGGCCACACCCAACTCTTTCTTCGAATTTCTTCGCTCATGACCAGATCCCTAACCTCATCAAATTTCGGTTTCACTTTACCTGCTTGAAGCACTAACGGTAAATTCTACATAGTCACTTCAACTTTACGGTAAAAAGACAACAAAATAAGGGCTTGAACCTCATCATCAAAATCAATCTCAACCCGAGCTCAATTGGGCTATGATCATATTGAACTCGTTGAGATGATTGACTACCACAGATATCCTCCGCCATCCTCGGGTTGAATAACCTCCACATCGAGATGAACCTTGTTCATTGCAGACGGTTTTTCATACATCTCGGTCAATATCTCCAAAGATCTCCTTTGTGGTTTTTGCTTTCACCGTATATGTAGGCGGCGTTCTCGGATAACGGCGACGAACCACACTCATCGCCTTCCTATCCAAAGAACTTCCACTCGTCATCCTTCATCTCTTCAAGTTTTTCACCCAACGGTTGATCTGAGATCTTTACCGTCTGGGGTAATCTTCGATCTGCAATTTCCAGAATCCAAAATCCGTTCCAACAAACTTCTCAACAGGCGATTTCCCTTCAGCCATCATAATTGCTCTCCACAGATCCCTTTAACCTGATGCTCTTAATACCAGTTGTTAGGAATTAAACAAGCAATTATGGAGAAAATAATAGAACTAGGAATTTAGAGACAAACGATTTGGTTACCCGGTTAATCCCGGGAATGACTGCGTCTGGGGGCACTACCAAGCCAGAAGATTCACTATTTTCATGTGTTATTTTCGTACAAAGAGGCAAATACAATGAGTCAAGGTATTTAAATGAGACATGGGCCAAAGTCCTAATTCACGCCCACAGCTGCGGAACCCGCTCGACCACGGGCCTTGGTCGAGCGGTTCCGCTCGATCAGATGACATGCTCGAGCGCCTCCAATGCTCTGGACTCCCATCGCGCTCGACCTCCTTTGGTCGAGCAGAAGTGCTCGACCTAACACCATGGTCGAGCGCCTCGCCTTTGCTGGATCCCTTCTCCGACTCAGGCTCCATAACCCAACAAAAGGACATGAGCTTTATTTGGGCTTACCAACTTTTTCTCTGAAATCCAAAACCTTGCAGTTTGGTTTTTTTAGAGACCGAGTTTTAAAAAAGTTAGATGGATGGAAGTCCAACTTTTTCTCTCGGGGGGAAAGGAAATTCTGATTAAGTCGGTTCTTCAAGCAATTCCAACATATGTCATGTCGTGTTTTAAAATACCGTCCACTATTTGTGATGATATTGAAAGAAGTTGTGCAGATTTCTGGTGGGGAAAGTCCAAAAATTGTGTGGTGTTCTCGTGGATTGCTTGGGACAAACTTTGTCAGCCGAAATGCAGAGGAGGGCTGGGCTTTCGCAAATTAGTTGCTTCAACAAAGCTTTATTGGCAAAACAATTGTGGAGATTTATAACTGACTCTTCTTCTTTTGTTGCCCAGTTCTTTAAAGGTAGATATTTTCGGCATTGTGATGTGTTAGGGGCTGACTTGGGATCAAATCCTTCGTACGTTTGGAGATCTCTCTTATGGAGTAGGGAACTTATTGATAAAGGTTTGATTTGGAGAATTGGGAATGGCGAAGACATTAGCTCATTAAGGGATGCTTGGATACCTGGTTTACACTCTGGGCGTGTTTCATCTAGGCGATCGACCCCGACTCCAATTAGTACTTTTATTACTCCATGCAGGCAATGGAATGAACGTCTGCTTCGTGATTATTTCCTTGCGTTTGAGGTCCAAATTTGGAGAAAATGCTACTTGGATCCTCCCTTTACTTCATGAATTTAGAGTTGCAAAGTCGGCGTTAAGTTGGACTCCTACTGTGCAATATGCTAATTTGCAGGAGGAAGCGGGATGGATTAAACCGCCAGCAGGAGAGTTGAGACTTGACGTTGACGCTGCAGTCGATGATAATAGTGGACGAATGGGTGTTGGTTTCGTTCTCAGGAATCACGATGGCAAGTTGGTGGTTGCGACTGCTCACACTCTCCGGTGGCCTGCCTCGGTGCTAACTGCAGAATTGAAGGCTCTAGAGAGTGCGCTTTTATTTTGCGACTCAAGTGTTTCTTTTCAGTCAAAGTTGTAAGCTAAGATATGGTAAAATAAAGTGGATGCTTGGAATTAATTCCAGGCGCTGAACTTTGAACTTTGGGCTTCAAGCTTTTTTAGTCTGCTGAAATTTTTTGCTTTCAAATGGGCCTAAAATGGGTTTTAAGTAATTAATATGTCCATCTTTCCTACATTTTCGATCTTATTTTATTTTATTTCTTCAATTGACTTCAATAAATATTTGATGTGTGTTTTTCTTCACATATTATTTATTAAAATAGTAAAATTCTATTTTTCTCGATAATTAAGCATAACTAGTAAATTTAATATAAAATATACATAAGAAAATAATTTATACACATGAATTTCAAACAATTTTAACACTAATCATCGATCACCATCAAACGCCTTTCGCCAGAGGATCGCCTTAATGTGGAGGGTGGGGTAATTTTTTTTTTTAAATCTACAATATAGTTAGATTAATATATTTTTAAAAAGTAAATTGGGTGTGTGTTGTTTTAAGATTACAATTATTAACTTTTTTTTAAAAAATTTACCGTAGACTCTTTGACAGCTTATAAGCTTCGAATTAATAGCTTATGTACCAAAAAAATCAATATCATGATATGTTTGTTTAAGCGAGGAAGAAAAAACATAGACGGTAGGATTCGAAGCAGGCCTGACCGCGAAAAATTAAAAAAAAAATTGATCGGACAAAGTTAGTTGTTAGATGTTAGTAGTTAGTACACCAAGCACCCAAACACTCCACAAATTCATCAAGCCACCTTATAACTCTCATACTCCAATTCGTTCCCAAAGAGAATCGAACTTGGGTCTCCCACTCAATTGAGGAGCTCAATGGCCAGGTGGGCTAAGCCACCTGATTCGCGAAAAATTAAAATATTCTAATTTAAATTATAACTGCACAAAAATCACAATATGTAATATTGCATACAAATTTTTGTATTGTGAAATAGCCACTCATTTGGAGGGCCGTCTGTCCAGCACATTAGCAAGCAAGTTGCTATCCTTTCCTAAAAGCAAATAAATTAGCGTCAAAATCACCTATTCTGTTGCACCATTCTCCGAAACCAAAGCAATTATCTAACAAATGAACGGGCGAAAAATTATTAATTAATTTATATGTATCATTAAAATACTAACATGTATATTGAAAATTGTTAATAATATTCAGCACAAATTAATATTTTTAAAGTATCAATTAATACTTTTTATTGGCAGTTGAAACTGAGTCAAAATTTATAAACTTCTATTATTGTTATAAATTGGTGACATCCACCAGCTAAAATTTATGGGACCTCTATTTGTCAGCGAGTAATCATTTGGCCCAAAATTATGAACTGTCAAAATTTACTAGAAAATAAAAAATATATATATATAAAAAGCAGAAACCGCCCAAAATTTAAAAACTATTGAATTTTCCCGCCAAAAATTATTTTTAAATCGAGAAGTACATCTATAAAAAAAATATAATAACAAATAATAATGAATTGAGAAAAAATCTTTGTAATCTTTGTAATCTATATTATATATGTCCAGAGTTTATTTAGATATTATATGTCTCATCTTTTTATTTATTATTGAATATTATAGATCTTATTATTTAGATACATTATTTATATATTATTTAGAGTTAATCTTATTTATTTCGAACAATACGTTGAACAATACAAAACGTGTATATCTTATTTAATTTAGATATATACTCCCTCCGTCCCAAACTTAACCATACAGTTTCCGTTTTGGGCATCTCATACTTAACTGAACACTTTCTCAAATGGAAATATTCACTTTATCACTTTATCACATAAAATACTAATAAACAACTCTTTCTACCTCCAACTATTCATCACTTTATCACATAAAATACTAATAAACAATTCTTTCTACCCCCAACACTTTATCACTTTATCAATTTTTCTTAAAACCCGCGATACAGTAACCGTAGTGTTGAGTTCGGGACGGAGGTAGTATTATTTATTTACAGAGATCTTAATTGAGCATATAAAGATTTTATTTCCTACTAAAAATAAAAATATTGTTCGAAAAAAAAAAGTAAAAATATCCAACAATTAAAGAGTATTTAAGATGAATAACTCAAATCGAAGAATAAAAATAAACTTGACACACATATTGCTTAAGGGGAGTGTTAGGTGATCTTATATATTTGACAGAACCCCACTTTAGTATTTAGATCACACTTTGTTGTGATTAAGGTAGGATCACAATCAAATGGGTCACATTAGATATATGTGACATGAGACATTTAATGTATGAGACCGTTATTGTATTTTAATTTTTTTATTGAATTTAAATTTAAATATGTAATATTTAGATGTCTTATATTATAAAATATATATAATGTAATTATCAATTCTATCATGCATCGCACGACGGGAGAAATTCTAGTGCCTTTAACAGCAGTTGGAATTGAGTCAAAATTTTTGGGGGGAAAAAGTTCTAAGGTACAAAGTGGGAGAGCAAAAAGCTCTAAGATACAAATGCAATTTTTTTGTAACTCTCAGGTACAAAGGGCAATTTTTTTTTTCAAACAAAGTACAATTTTTTTTGTACCTTAGAGTCACTAAAAATTGCATTTGTACTTTAGAGTCACTGCTTCCTATTTTTTGTACCTGAGAGTCATTAATTCAATTTTTGGGACCTCTATTATAAATGGGGAAAAAGCTTTAAGGTACAAAAAATAGGAAACAGTGACTTTAAGGTACAAATGCAACTTTTTGTGACTCTCAGGTACAAAGTGCAATTTTTTTTTCAAATAAAGTACAATTTTTCTTGTACCTTAAAGTCACTAAAAATTGCATTTGTACCTTAGAGTCACTGCTTCCTATTTTTTGTACCTTAGAGTCATTAATTCATTATAAATTGGTGAAATATACCAGCCAAAATTCATGGGACCTCTATTTTTGTCTTTGAGAAGTCGTTTGGCACAAAATTATAAACGGTCAAAAACTCCCAGGGAAGGAAATGCTATTTGAGATCGCAATCTTCGATCTTTCACATCCATTATTGCTCAAAGTTCACTCGTTTCACTAATCTTGTTCAATTCCCTCATAACACACACAGACATAGTATATAAAAAGTATACTAGCTTTGAATTCCGCGTATTACACGAGTTGAAAAATATTTCTTGTATTTTACAATAAATGCTCTTTGATCAGATTATTCAATTCAATAGTATTGTAAAAAAGAATACTTTATATAGGAATAAACTCTATATAATAAAAAAAAATCATGATTCTAACTCTGTGCTAGTGTTATATTTTTTTGGGTCTCGTCTTAAGAATTTATATCTCAATATAAAAATAAATGACATTATTTATAAAAAAATATATATCGTTATAAGTTTAAGATGCCTAAAATATTTATCTATGGTTATTGTAACAACGTTTTAATTTTATGGTTTGTCACTACATCCTTCAACATGTGTGTACGTGATAATCTTTTCGCATACACATCTTCTTGTTGAAACCAAAACGATTCCAACTTGAAAAGTGGTGATATGATTGTATTGAATTTTGTGAAAATAAGTATATTTTACAGTAGTGGATTTGAAAACTGAATGTAGAAATCTATCAATTTAAGGCTTGAAAGATAGAAACTATCAATTTAAAACTCACACATTTTAAGGCCATGTTTGATAATTGTTGGGATTATACTGAAAAGTATGCTTTTACTTTGTATAATCGAAATTTGAACTTACTTTTTTTGAAATAAATTGTTTATCGATGCTTTAAATATGATTGAATGTTACATATATTTCTTTGCATAACTGTTCAATAATTAAATGCGTGTTACAAGCTTTGTAGTTAATTTAATGATACCAGATCACAGAAGATTAAATTAACAGTCCCTTGTAACTAAAAGTACATCATTCACGACCTAGATGGAAATGAACAACCATCCCGAAAGGTTGAGGTGTAAGGCTCAGATTGGTTTGTCTTGACCAAGAGATTACACTAGTGCATGGTGATCTTGTTGAATAGGACCTCTGAGGAGGATAAATTCTTTGCCCGAACAAGGAAGAATTAGACCTCAGTGGTTCGTTGTTTCTTAACCTTCGTCCCTTAAATAGGATCACGTGGGATTGGTAACTATTGCTTTGACTTATCATGGGTAGCGAATCAGAGAGATTCAATACTTTTTATCTTGGGCGATATTATTGGTCACATGTGATTGCTAAGATTTAATCTGAAGAATCGGGTATTGAAGCACGCTTGCTTGATTTGCCCTTGGGAGGTTCATAAGTTTTATCATACCAAATCTTGCAAGTGGAATTAGTTTCCCGGTATGGATAATAATGTTGAACCGTTTCGCCGACCAAGGACAAAAGATATTAATTAACGGAAAGCTATTTCAGTGGCTTGAATTAATTAATGGGCTAGATAATCTTAAACATGGGAAATAATGACCGGGAGCCATATTGACTGTAATATGGGTTAAGATGGATGGTGCAATATTAATTATGTAGTGGGATTAATTAATATTTATGGGCTTGAATTATATTGTGGCTCAATATTAGATATTCAAGATCCATTAGAAGGTCCAATCTTAATTCTCCTAAAGGCCCCCTGAGTAGCCCAACATATAGTCCAATAACTGAAAAGGTGATTAAAATAAAATAAATATTGTTGCTTATATTTCCTCTAAATTTTTCGAAAATTATGGATAAAAGAGGGAGAAAGATTTTCTTTGAATTTTGTTATGGAATGAAGATATGTATTCTTGGAATACAAGATTATCTCATTAAATTCAAGAAATCTCCCACTTGGTGATCTATATAGTAAATTTTGAAATTTTGAAAATATAGTGGGCAAGAAAGATTTTCTTGAAAAGATATTATGGAAGATATGTATTTCTTGAAATACAAGAATATCTCATAAATTCAAGAAGATCCAAATCTTGGATTCTTGTAACACAAAATTTTCGAAAATCACCATAATAGAGGAGGTGGGATTTTTGTGGAATATTTTAATTATGGGAAAAATAATATAGAAGATATATTCAAGATTTCTTGGTGACCAAGAAAAGTCTTTTCCCACATTGAAATATCACATAAAATTCGACCACCCTCCCTCCTATAAATAGGGGATGATTAGTTCATTCCCAAGTACAATTCCATGTGCTGGAAATATTAGCAAATCCACATAAGTGGTGCAACAAAGTTTATTTTTCCTTTTGTTAATTGTTCGCGAGTATCCTTCCTTTGGATTGTCGAGCAAGGGCTAAGGAATACTTGGGAAGTCCTTTTGGTTAGTCCGTCCGACCAAAGCCTTTGCCATCCCGAGAATAAGACGTTCACGTAAACCCGTAGATTCCGTGATCACGAGGTTTTCGTGGCTTTTTATATGCATGATATGTTGTTGCAATTATTATTTGAATTAATATAGGATTAATTCATGCTAGTAATAATTAATGAATTAAATTTGTATTTAAATATTCACCCCGAATAGATCTGTGTAACTCATTCCCCAACAATTGGTATCAGAGCCACTGTTTCGGGCTCTGAATTTTTAAATTGTAATTTAATTCGTGGACATTAAATTTGAAATTGGATAGTAGAACTGTTAGATCTGTTTTGCGGTATCCAATTGTCATGGATTTTAATGTTTATTTTTGCGTGCATATAAATCATGGTTTTTTTAATTCTATTCGCTCGATTTGTTTTGCCTCGCGAGAAAATCCCACGAGTAGACTCAGATTTGGTTTGACGGATCAATGTAATAGACTAGTCTAGATCAGGTTTATTTATTTTTTTGTAAATAAATTGTAACCCGGACGGAACGAAGAGAAGAAAAAGCGATCTAAATCCGTAACTGGGGAGAACCGGGCGGCGGGCGTATATTTGCACGATGGGCGCAGGGCGAGGCCGGGCGGCTTTAGTACGCTACAGGATGAGGGGCACAAGACGGGGCGTCTGTAAGGCCTGTGCCGAAATGACGGGCGGATCTTGCGCACGGGCAAGACGACGGGCGAAAGCGCGATACGCGTAAGGCCGCCGAGGTGGCGGTGAAGGTGGAGGAGGGCGGGAGGCTGGCGCGATACGCGGCGATACGCTGAGATTCGCCGAGATCGCCAAGGCGTGTCGGGAGGCATCATGGGCGCGATTTGACCGCCGAGCGGTGCTGAAGCCGCTGAGGTTTGTCCTTCGCAATGGCCGCCGCCGGATCTTGGGCGTGCATCCATTTGCGAGCTACTTGGCGTGGCGGTTCGAGACAAGTATTTTTTCGAGATGAGCGAGTGGGAGAAATTGAGGCGTGTTTCTTCAAGATCAAGCCAAGAAAAATCAAACCATGACAATTGGATAATTTGTGCCCAATATGTTTATTTTTTGTTTTTTTGCTTGATTTATTTTTTATTATCTTATGCTTTATTTAATTTGTTTAAATGTGTTTGCATGAGGGTTGCCAAATGGAAAAATCTCACCTTTAAAAATTACTAAGTATGTTTAAATAATTAATTGATAATTATATTTCGGATAATAAAATTGAATTAATTTTGACCTCCATGATTTATTTATTTGTTAATTCTTTTGGAGAAATTCCCCCAACGGGACGGTCAAAAGATAGGTTTCACATGAATGAATTCCAAACGGATGATTGTGGGTTATTACTAGTGGCGACGATGACCCTCCCAACGAGGCTCGATCAAAGCGAAATAGTAATCCTGTATTTAATCATGGTTATTACTTAGGTATAAAATTGATATGCATATACTTCTCCGGAGTCCCTGTCAATTTTATATTGGTCAAGTGGGAGCCAATTATTAATCTGGATATTAAAGGTTTGTAACTGTTCTTGTTTTGTAACTCTTGAAATGTGTTTAAATAATGACCCACCCAACGTGGCTTATTTAAACTGTTTTGAGATGTTGGCTGATGCATGTTCATATTTTTTTGAGATTTTAAATATGATGAATGTGATCGAATCTTGTGATATACTTGTGCTTATGCATATAGTTATTTATTCCAGTTCAGCATGTCGTTACCTTTTAATCCACTATTATTATAAAGTCAATACAATATGTATGGAAACTATATTGATTGGAAAATTATAATTGTCCTAACTGACGAGTCAAAACATGCGGGACTCGTCGGATCACCTTCTTGAGAGATGTCGTCGGCGAAAATGGTGGAGGGCAAACCCGTAAGAGGATTACGTCCTCAAAATAGATGGCACATCTGAACAAACTTGAGATTTCGAGTCGCAGATTATGATCCGGAGACTCGGATGAATTTAATACTTCATTCTCTGCCAAAAAGTTTTTTTGAGCATTTTGGCCTCTAGCTAATTTAATTTGCAAACTTTTGGTCTCAGAAATGATGATAAGGCACCAAACTCAGTTTTTTGACGGCAAGCAAGTGGTCCGTCTTCATCTTCTAGGCAAGGGTAGGCAAGATAAAAGAAGAGGACCAAAGGCCATAAGCAATAAAACTCAATCTGTTGCCAAGGGCAATGGTAAGATGAGAATGCTTGTTGTGTCGAGGAAAATCCAAAAGAGGAAGTGCTTAACTTTGCGGTGAGAGAGGACAATGGAGGTTTTTGCTGTTCCAACCCCAAAAGGGACGGAAAGAAAGGTAATTCTCACGCACTAGTTGTTGAAACTTGTTTAGCGGCGTATACTTCTCATTCGTGGGTGGTTGATACAAGACCCACTAATCATGTTGGTTTCACGGGTTCTAAATGATCCCAAGCAACTTAGTGGGAGTGAGATCCTCATCACACCGGGCAACGTTTATTTAAAGTAGAAGACATTGCAATGCTACGTAAGTGGCGGATATTGCAATGCTACGATAATAACGATTATTGCAATACTACGCAAAGTAGCAGAGACATTGCAATGCTACATGAGTAGCTTGATTAGAAGCGATGGGAGAAGTGCACCTATCTATTTTTGAAGATAAAGTTTTTTAGATTATCTTTATGTTCCCGGTTTTAGAAAAGAATTCACTTTCGGTTTCTAAAATTCGATTAAAGGACACTAAGTTTCTTCTAATAAGAATGACATCATTTTTGAAATGATGAGTGTATCCGATTCACGGGACATTGATGGAAAATCTCTATACAATTAATTGTGCACACCACTCACAAAATGCATCCTATAACACATCAACTATTTCCACAAAAACAAAAGCATGAACGAAAACACTTCTTTGGCATCTAAGATTAGGTCATATAAATCCAAAGAGGATCCAAAGGTTGGTGAAAGATGATTCATTTGGAGGCGTCTCCAAGTTGAACAAATTCAACTGCGAATCATGTTTGGGGAGTAATATGACCAAGAGGGCATTTGGAGCCAAGGGAATAGGTCCAAAGAAGTGTTAGAGATCGTTCACACATATGTATGTAGTCAATGTCAACCAAAGCAAAGAGGAGGTTATGAGTAATTTTATTGATGATTACTTTCAAGGTACATTTTCCTTATGAAGCATGAATATGAGCTCTTTGAGAAATTCTAAGAATTTAAGGCTCAAACAGAGAATCATAAGGAAAAACGTATCAAGTCTTTACTATTTGATCGTGGAGGCGAATACCTCAGCAATGAGTTTTTGAACTACTTATCGATGAAGGGATTGTATCGATTCATTTGATCAGGAACCCCTCAACAAAAGCGGGGTTGCGGAAGCAAAAAACATAATTCTTTTGGAAATGGTTAGATCAATGATGAGTTATGCGGATCTTCCGAGTCATGCGGGGTCATACCTTGGAACAAATGACTTACATTCTGAACTTGGTGCTATCCAAATCGGTTCCCAAAACTCCCAAAGAATTGTGGACCGGGCGCAAGCCTAGTGTGAGAACTTTGGGGTATCCGACCTACGTGTTGGACAAGGAAGCTGGTAAATTGGATCCTCGATCAGAATTAAGGCTGTTTTGTAGGATACCCCGAGGGAACAAAAAGGTGTATGTTCTATAGTCCCGAAGATCAAAAGGTGGTCATCAGCACCCACTTTAGATTTTGGAAGAAGACTATATGAACCAAAAGAAAACCCAGTGAGATTACCTTAAATGAGCTTAGAGGGCAACCTCGGTGCCAATCATCTTAGATGATATACCAAGCGATCGTTTTTCTGGCAGGAGCCTCGTCGTAGTGGGAGGGTTGTTAGGCGACCCGAGAGATTCATGGGAATAGGAGAGTCCTCGGACTTGATTCCCCGAACAAAGGCGAATCGAGACCCATGGACATATATTGAGGCATTCCAAGATAAGGATCTGATTCTTGGCAAACAAAGAATGAAGCCGAAGTGGGTTCTATGTTTCATAATAGAATGTGGGAGCTAGTCGAACCACTTAATGGGTCAAACCCATTAGATGAAAGTGGGTATATAAGAGGAAAAAAGAGAAATGGACGGGAAGGTTGAAACCTTTAAAAGCAAGACTAATGGCGAAAAGGTTATACTTTCGAGAAAGAAAGGGATCGATTATGAGGAAATTTTTTCGCCGTAGCCATGCTTAAGTCCATCCGTATTCTCTTATCGATTTCACAAGCATTTCGACTTTGAAATCTGGCAAATAGATGTCAAGATAACTTTCCTTAACGGAAGTCTTGATAAAGAGATCTATATGCAACAACCCCAAGGTTTCATTGAAACAGGCCAAGAACACCTAGTTTGTAAGCTCAAGAGGTCCATTTACGGGCTCAAACAGGCATCCAGAGCTTGGAACCAAAGTTTTGATCATGTAATAAAGTCTTATGGGTTTGATCAAAACGAGTTTGAAAGTTGTGTGTATAAAAAGCGTGTCGGAACTGCGTTGGTATTCTTAGTATTGTACGTAGATAACATTGTGATCATCGGGAACTGTTAGGAGATGAATTTAATAAAAGATATATGATTTTGATTAAGATCCCAAAACCCCTGAGTATGACATGTTCAGAATGATCTTGATAGTTGGGTCAGGATTCAGTTTTAGAGTATTCAGGATGTTATCTGCAAAATGTATAGTCAGCAGATATAGTTCAGGATAGGTTCTGAAGACTACGAAGACTTCGAGAGGATCTTGAGTGGCGAAGACTTCGGCATGAAGATTCAATTACAAGCGGTCAAAATATGTCTCGAAGACCACGAAGACTACGAAGACCACGAAGACTCGAAGACTCACGAAGACACAAACCTGCGAAGATCAAGTCTGAAGATCAAGAGAAAATCGAAAACACGAAAATTATCAAGACTTCGATAGAGGTCTTTTGAATGCTCATATGAACACGAATGTCCGAGGCTTTGAATATATCTATCCCGAAGGATGCAATCTCTCGAGAAGATCGCGATTCCTTAGATGAATAGATATCTACCAAGACATTCAAATGCAGACAAAAGGAACTAAGTCAGAAGTGTTGTTAAGGTTATATCAAACTCAGAGTTTGTAACCAAAAGAGCCGTTGAAGGTGTCTACCTTTAACCGGAGACAAAAAGTCAAAAAGAGGAAGACAACATCGTACCATCTTGACCTTGCAAAGTGACAGTCGCGAGAAAAAAGATGTCGAAGTACAAAAGTTCATCGCAAAAAGTGAAGACCGGCTACATGAAAATTTATTGCCTAAAAAAGCGTGTTAGGGAGGTTCAAACTCTAAATATAGCCGTTCCTCACACACCATAAGAGGAAACTCACGAAGCTATCTCTCCAACGGATAATTTTCAAGAGTGACCTTGGTGTATGCCTATAAATACTGGTGACCCTCTACATTGTAAGGTTACGGGAAATTTATACGCAACTCAAGAGCTCAAACTTATTCTTGCAAAAGTGAAAGCACTCGAAAAACCTAGAATTTCCCAAGTGCTTCTATATTGAAGAGAGCTCACTATACTAAGCCTAGCTTGATAAGATTTATCCAAAGCTTAGTCGAGATATCCTAACCCTTTGCATTGTGCTTCATTGTAAATGATATCTCATCCTAGTTGGAAACCAACCAAGAAACCCCAAACCCTTGTGAAGGTAGTTGGAGTGTGTTTGTTGGTGAGAAGTGTTGTAAGGAGTTAGTAAACTACGCGGAGTAGTCAGAAAACTCTAGAGGAGAAGTTAGTAAGCTACAGGGGTAGTCTGAAAGCTTGTTTGTGTTGAGTAAGTAAACTACGGAGGTAGTCAGAAAACTCAAGGTCGGGTTGAGTAAGTAAACTACGTGGAGTAGTCAGAAAACTCAGGGCCGAGTTGAGTAAGTAAACTCTGTGAGGTAGTCGAGAAGCTTCGAAGTTGATAGTGAATTTCTCTGAGGATCAGAGAGAGTGGATGTAGGAGCTTGAGTCTCTGAACCACTATATTTGCTGTGTTATTTACTGCTTTCCTTATCTGTGCTTATTTGTTGCATTGACTTGATTTTGAAAGCATACTTTTCACTGATATTCAGTTGGAATCAATCCACTGAAGTTGCATGTAAATTGAATCACAGCTTAATCACTATTTCATAAAGGGAAGGTTTTAAACAAAATTTAAAACGCAGTATAAACTAGGCCAACCAACCAAGACATCCGAGTAGCTAGAGCGAGATAGTTACCAAATGAGCGTACTCTTACGAGGGTTGATGAAGTAAATTATCGATCAAGCAACTTCGGGATCTCTGATTACTCGAGGACTCGGTTAGGATTATAAAAGGTATCGAAAGCGATTTCGGGATCCTTTGTCTCGATAGACTTTGACTCGGAAGCGTCTGTGCTTCTCGACTCCAAACCTAATCTTCAGGATTATCTGACCCAAGCTGACCTCTGTAAGAAAAAGTTTTAAAAAAACCTGAACACGTGTATTCCCCCCCATACACGTGTAAGACTTCGTTCATCGGGACCAACAAGTGGTATCGGAGGCGATTGGTTCAACTTGACCACTTTCTTTGTGTTGACCAAAGTTTTATAAAAAAAAAAAAATACTTGTGGTCTATCTGAACTGATCTTATTTGCTGAAATTTTTTTCTTTTCAAAAGATCGGATAAAATGTCTTCTAAAAACTTCCCATGTTCTCGATTGGAGAACTATGATCTATGGAGGCGAGAATGGGGCTCATCTGTATTCTAAACATGGCGTATGTGGAGAGTGGTCTCTCAAGGACCATTCCAATTTCTTGTGGTGAATCTAGAGAGCGAAGAAGATGAGAGAATTGATCTAGAAGCGAGAATTTCCTAAGTCGATGACCAACTAACTCTGAGGAGAGAAAGTTAGTCAATCTAGACTACATTGCAAAAGACACACTATACAGTACAATTGATGATGGTGTGATGGGAATGATCTCTCACTGTAATACTGCTAAAGAAATTTGGGATACACTAGTTGTAATGTGCCAAGGCTGAGATCATATAAAAGAGAAACAAACTTTTCGGTGGCAATTGGAAAGTTTGATAGTTTTGAAATGGATGATGGTGAATCAATAGACAAATTGGAAGTCGATTCACTAGCATCATGAATGATCTAAATGCACTTGGAAAGAAATATCCATGAGAGAAGTTGCATTGAAAATTCTTAGAGGTCTTTCTAAGAAATGGGATATTCATGCAAAGTGGTGATTGAAAACACCAAGAACATTAATTCAATGCCCGTATCAACAAGTCTTCTGAAATTTGAAGGCCTATGAATTTGTAATTGATAAGAAATCCAAAAAAAGGTCGAAAAAAAGATGATTCTTCATCTAGTAAGAATGTGGCTCTGAAAGCCAAAGATAAAACCTGTAAAACTAGAGAGTCTGAGAACCCACATGCCAAAAATCAGGATGAGCTTGAGGAAAAGCTAGCACTGATGGCAAGGAGGTTTGATAGACTTAATAGTAGATTTGGAAAATACAAAAAGCTATTACGGGAACCACGGTGTACGGAAGAAACACGAGGACAGATCAATTGAGAAGAAGAAGGACACGAAAGTGAAGGATCTTCATCGAAGGAAGGACTCCAAGTCCAAGAAAGAAAATGATCGAGGATGATGATACCAACAGATGCTATAATTGCGGAATAAAGGTCACTTCAATTATGATTGTCGATTTGAGTGCTAAGGAGAAGAGAAAGGCAAGCTAAAAAGAGACGGAAGTTCTCTAGCAAAAAAGGCCATGGTTGCGGAAGAAGAACACTCACGAGGAAGGATCTAGCTCTTGGATGAAATATTCTCGAGACGGTGAAAGTGATGACATCTGTCGATGGCCATTGAGGAGGTAAACTCTTCTTTCTCTGTTGTTGCTCCTACACTAGCACAAGAGTTTTCAAGTTCCACCGAAAAGCAGTCATTTTGACTTTGATGGATTCTTTTGAGAATCGATGAAGGACTATCTTTGTTTTTGCAAAGGATGTTAAATAGAACTCAAGAAGCGAGAATAAGGAGGCGAAAATTTGAAAATCTAAAATGGAAAGACTCTAGCAATATTGAAATCACTTCTCAATTAATGGGAGCTCTTGATGAACTGGATGTTTCGAAGGTACAACTCTCGAGAAAAAGAAGTTGATAATGACCCTAAGCGAAAAGCTAGAGAAATCCATTTGAAGAGATTGATTTAATTAACCGAAGTTCAATGACCTCTCGAGAAGCATAAAACTCTCTGAAGCTGTGAGGATAGTGCCTGAGAAGAAGTTAACTCTATTGAATAATGCATCTAATGTAATAGATGAAATTGAGTTACAGAGAGATCTGTGACTATAAAAACCTGGATTGGGATTTATTCTAGGGGAACCTCACAAGGTCATCGAATCTTTGCATCAAGTAGCAAGAAGACAATCTTTGTAAAACCGATGGCACCTACACTTCAAGTGAAGTAATGCCCAAGGTTGTAAACAAGAAAAAAAGACCTATGGTCTCGATAAAAACCGAAAGATCGGGTTGGAAAGCCCAAACCTCGGGTAAAGGCTAGAAAACACCCGAGCAATCGATTGGAAAATTTCGAGCAAGTACTTCAAAGCCTCGGGCTAAGAATGCAAACACTGAAAGGCTCCACATTGAACCATCGAGAGGTATCCTCGGATGAGAAACACTTCAATAGAGATATTCTCAATTTGAAGAGACCAAGTCTTGATATCTTTGAAAGACCCATATTTCAAACCTGAACAACCTGAACCTCACTTGCCTAAGGGTAAAGGTTATCCGAACCCAAGTCATCAAAGATTTAGACCGGTACACAAAAGCCAAAGCAATTGAGCGAAGGCTGAACCAAAGAAGAATTCAAAGGCACATGTTCATGCTAAAGCTAGCACACATATCTACGTAAAAGCGCTAAGGCACCCGAGTAGTGAATGTATATGTTGATGTTTATGGAAGACAGTTAGCCACTCTAAAAAGTAATTAGAGTTGTCGGTGATTTGGATTCGAAAGGTACATCTAACCTCGTAGGACCCTACACAAATTGGGTACCTAAGAATTGATCTATTTTTAGGGGAGGAAAACAAGGGCACTAAGGCGATGAAAGATCACATGGGCGATGGCAGAGATGAAAAAAGCTCACGATGTATGGTATCTTGGCGGTGGATGCTCAAGACATATGATGAGATTCAAGAAGATGCTCATTGACTATGTTGAACGAAAGAGGCCCACAGATCACTTTTGGAGATAACTCAAAGGGACGGTGAAGGATATGGAACTTTGGAAATCGACTCAGTTCATATCCATGGTGTTTCATATGTATCTGGATTGAAGCATAACTTGCTTTCAATTAGCCAATTCTGTGATAAAGGTTTTAATGTTGAGTTCTCTAAGAACTTATGTTTTGTGAAAGATGATACATCACAGAAAGTTTTACTGACTGGTACAAGAAAAGGGAATATGTATCTTGCTGATTGGAGTTCAACTCCTAAAGATACATGTTCGATTGCTAAAAGTTCCACAGATACCAGTTGGTTATGGCATAAAAGAATGAATCACCTGAATTTTAAAACCCTGAACAAGCTTGTAAGATTAGCTCTTGTAAGAGGGTTTCCTAATGAAGTGTTAAGTAAGGAACACATTTGTGATGCGTGCCAGAAAGGAAAACAAGTTAAAGCATCATTTAAAAGCAAAGTAGAAGTTTCTACTGAGAGAATACTTCAGCTATTGCATATGGATCTCTTTGGTCCTATAACACCAGTGAGCACCAATGGCAGGAAATACACACTAGTAGTAGTTAATGACTACTCAAGATATACTTGGGTCATATTCTTACTCAGTAAGAAAGAGACTCAGACAAAATTGCCAGACTTACTAAAAAGGCTCAGTATTGAGAAAAATCTGAGTGTGGTCAAAATCAGATCTGACAAGGGAACTTAATTTATTAATCATATCATATCTGATTATTGTGCAGCAAATGGAATTTCACATGAAACATCAGCTGCAAGGACCCCTCAACAAAATGGTGTTGCTGAAAGAAGGAACAGGACTCTGAAAGAAGCTGCAAGGACAATGATTGCTGAAGCTGACATTCCTAAAAGGTTTTGGGCTGAAGTTGTCAACACTGCATGCTACTCTCAGAATAGATCCATGCTGACAAAGAATCAAGGCAAAACGCCTTATGAGCTTTGGAATGAAAGGAAGCCTCTTGTTTCTTTCTTTCGTGTGTTTGGTTGCAAGTGTTTCATACATAATAATGGTAAAGATCAGTTGAAAACATTTGATAGTAAGGCTGATGAAGGAATATTCTTAGGATATTCTGAAGTTAGTAAAGCTTTCAGAGGTTACAACTGTAGGACTCTTATTGTGGAGGAAACACCTCATGTTGTTTTTCATGAATCTACTTGTGTTCAAAATAAAAATGAACATGATGCAAATGAATTGACTAAGAGGATCACCAGATTAAGCCTGAAACAGAAAGATAAATCATCCACTGAACCTGAAAAGAAGAAGTCAGTTACATCCTATGATTGGAGTGACTCAGACTCAGATAAAGAAGTTCAGGATGGAAATCGGGATGGTGAGACTCAGGAAAACCAACACTCCAAAGGTGACCAATCTGAACAGACACCAGTTCAGACTCAGGTATGTGATGCCAATGAAGATGTGGTCACAGCTGAGGCAAATTTTGAATCTATCAACCAAAGGGGAACAAATGTCTCTAACAATGTTCTAAATAGAATTTCCCCTGAGGAAGATGATTCCCTTTCTCCTTTTCTGTTGTTTCCTGAATTTATTGAACTAACTGAACCTAACATTTCAAATGTTGAGGATACTCTTGAAACGGGAACATCAAGAAGGAAATGGTTAGATAGTCATCCTACAAGTCGAGTTGTGGGTGATCTAACGAAGGTGTTAAAACAAGAAGGTTCCATGGAGAGAAGTGCACTATTATTATTGCTTCCTATCGAGAAAAGAGCATACCGAGATTGGTGAAGCTCTACAAGATTCTCATTGGATTCTTGCTATGCAAGATGAAATTTGAATCAATTCTCAAGGAATGAAGTATGGGAGCTAGTAGATAGACGAAAGGCACAATGTCATTGGAACCAAGTTGGTTTTCAAGAATAAGAGATGAAAAAACAACAACATTGTGAGAAACAAGGCAAAATTTAGTTGCACAAGGTTATTCCCAAGAAGAAGGCTTGGATTATGATGAAACCTTTGCACCGGTTGCAAGACTAGAAGCCATCAGATTGTTTCTTTCATATATTTGCCCTTACATGAAGTTCACGATCTATCAAATGGATGTGAAAAGTGCATTTTGAGCGGTGTGCTTAAAGAAAGAGGTTTATGTGGAACAACCTCACGGTTTTAAAACAGAATGACCAAGTTCTGAGCTCGGAAAAAGCTTTGTATGGTCTTAAGCAAGCACCGAAGCATGGTATGATACTCTTTCTCGGTTTCTTCTTGACCATGGTTTTGTCAAAGGGATTGTTGATAGAACCTGTTCGGGGATAGAGGATGGGAAAGATATTTTACTAGTTGGATATATGTTGAAGACATCATTTTTGGATCTCAAACCATCGGTTGTGTGAAAAGTTTTCAACAGCGATGAAAGGCAAGTTTGAGATGTCAATGATGGGAGAGATGAATTTCTTTCTAGGTCTTCAAGTGAAACAATCAAAGGAAGGAATATTCATCAACCAGCAAAAGTACACCGGAGATCGATTGCCAAATATGGTGTATGCAGATTGCAATACGATTAGGATTCCTATGAATACTAACTACAAGATGGATCGATTACGAAGGCAAATCGGTAAGCCATCTTGATTATAGAGGAATCATTGGATCATTGCTCTATCTCACGACAAGTAGGCGGATATAACATTTCTTTGTTGGGATATGTGCAAGATACCAAGCTAATCCTAAGGCTAGTCACATGGAGGTCTGCCAAAAAGATACTCGAGGTATCTTAAGGGCACGATGAATAGAGGATTATGGTATCGGTGATGATAACCTTGAATTAACCGGTTACTCGGATCTTGATTATGGAGGTTGCGAAATTGTGAAGTCCACTACGGGAACTTGTCAATTTCTAGGAAATGGTGATATCTTGGTTTTCGAAAAAGCAGGACCTCGAGAGCAACCGATCTTCTGAAATTTGAATACATGGCTGCGGGAAGGCTGCTTTGTGCTTTCGATTCTTTGGCTCGAGACAACAATTGAGGGATTATAAAGTTGTAGCCAATGAAGTACCAATATTTTGTGATAATAATAGTGCCATTGCTATTTCACAAAATCGATTATTATTACACCGAGATGCAAGCATGTGGATATCGAGACATCAACTTCATCCGGAGATCATGTCGAGAAAGAAGGACATAAGGATGGAGAAAATTCATCTTGATAAGCAAAGAGGCGATATCTTGACTAAACCTTTGCATTTGAATCAAGATTTCGGGAACTTTCGGTTGAATTAGGGATCTTAGAACCGGTGAATAGAGTAAAAATCGAAAAATTGAAGGTTTTCGGATGCATGAAGTTTTTTCAGAATTCTCTTGAGAAACTCGGGATAAAATGGAAATCTTGGCGAGTCTCAAGAAACTTCGGAATTCATTGAAGGTCGATTACTTCGATTATCATCTTGACATTTTATCAAGGTCGATTTTCGATAAAGACCGATAGAGGAAATTGGTGCGAAGAAGTAATGACTCATGCGACTCATTTATTGCTTAAGTGAAACTCAGTAATCATTTGCAATAAATACAAAACACCTGAGGAATGTTTTTGGGCGGGATCGTTTGAAATTCGAAGAAGGTCAATGATCATTTAATGCTCTCTGTTACATTAATGACCAATGAGGATGTTTTGGCGGCTTACTTTTCGGAGATCGTCGGTTTGTATACCCGATTAATAGGAGATTAATCTCAACCGTTGCTTTTCACCTAACCAACACGATTCCTCACTATCTCGAAGCTATATAAACCCCAATCATCCATTCAAGCCAAAATTTTATCAAACCCTTCGTTCCCAAATCCTCTGCAAATAAAATCCCCTTTGCCCAGAAATTTCCAAACCCTAAAAGCTTCATTTCTTCAATCAATCTCTAAAATGGCTCCAACCCTGTTCGAGAGATTAGCCGAAACCAACAAGCCGTGGTACGAGTTCGTTGTTTCACTCGAAAGCACAACCAACTCAAAGCCAGAAGAGGAGGCTCTGCATATGATCCGACTGGCTAAACTCACTCAACTAGTCGCAAGCCGACCAGACCAGGAGTTTGCAAAAGAGGTAATCGAATTCATCTATAATTTGAAGATAGATGACGAGGGCTGTATGCATTCTAAGTTAACTGTATCACATTTAGAGCAGTCGTCCAAATACATCGATTTTGAGAGGGATCTGTATATAGTTCCGAAAAATCTGAATGATGTCTTTGAGCTCTGTGATAGAGGAGAGGATCCTACTATGTATATGTCGGGTGAGAGAGAGGAGTACTTAGATAGGATTCTTTGAGAATCTGTTAAGTTTGAGGCGACATTGCATAAGAGGCACTTGAAGCCACAATATCGTGTTTTGATGGATATTGTGAGCAAGAGCATCATGAGTCTTCTTGGGGAGTTTTGAAGCGGTCAGTACCAGAAGCTCAGTTGATGGCGCAATCGAGGCCTCACCCACCCCGACTTCAACCTGGCTGAAATTTTTGATTCAGACGGTGAGTGAAAGCAGACCAAAGTTTTGAAAAGAAGGTCAATGGGGCGATCTCAATAAAAGGCAAGATCCACCATGCCACCAAAATTGCTTATATTTTGGAGATGTGCAGAGAGGAGGAGGATATCTTCGCCAATTCGACCCCATTCCCTAAGTCCAAAATTCTCTTCAAGCCCATTACTGCAAAGAAGCAGGCCATCAGAGGAAAGAGAGAAAAGAAGGTAGAATCACTAGTTGCGGCTGAAAAAGAGACTCAACAAACCAGGGGGAAGGTTTTGTTGGAGGCAAAGATGGAGCAAGGTGCAAGAATAATGAAGCAGAAGAACCTTGCCCCAAAGCGCAGAAGATTGGTGGTTCTCACTGATGAAGATGGCAGTGATTCTGAGGAGATTCAACCTGAGAGCCAAACCGCTCAGAGTTCACCATTGCAAGTGTTGGCTCAGGTTATCTCGAAGGCACAAGAACAAACTGAGGAGCAGGTCTTCTCTGAGGTGCTTGAGACATCTCTAAGTACAGATAAAATTTCTCAGGAAATTTTCAAAGGAACTCAGGCCTCAGAGATTCCTACTGAAGATGTGCCGGCTCAGACAGCAGAAGAGCCAACTCAGAGTCAATCTGAGGATATGCCAGCTCAAGTCCCAGAACCCACTCAGATGCAAACTGAGGACCTGAAGGTACAACAATCAGAAGCTGCTGAGACTCAGGAGCAGAATATTCTTGATGAGCTCCTGAGTGATCCACTTCTTGATCCCTCAGCAGAGGCTTCAACTGAACCAGAGAGCCCGAAATGGAAGAAAGGCGAGGCTGAAGAAGGAGAATGGAGGAGCAAGGGGGAACGGTTTATTCTTGACCGCTACCCTGAGCTCAGCTCATACCCTGATCTGCAAGATGTTTTCTTCAGATTAAGGACAACTGTGTTCATCCTCAATCAGACTCTTCCCGAGATGCTTGACATTGCTGCTTTCAGAGGGGAAGACTGGTGGAATGAGGAAACAGCCTTTCTGACCGATTTCTCAGGGTTCAGAAGGACAAAGCTCAGGATGAAAAACTCCGATTTTGATGAGCTGGTTCAGAAGAAGTTAGCTGAAAGAAAAGCTACTGAAGTTGGTGCCCCGAGCAGCGGAGACAAATCTCAAGATGGAGATGGGGACCAATAGGGAGATGCTGAGGATCAGTCTCAGAAGGAAAAGGAGACTTCTATTGCTGATCAACCTGAAATTGGTCAACATCAGACTGAAGCTCAGGTACAGACCGACCCTCAGGTTGTGTCTGAACCACAGGATGATCAAACAGCACGGAAGAAACAGAACGTTCCTGAGATAGACCTCACTCCCGTGATGGAGAAACTTGAGAAGGTTGAGCCAATGATGATCAAAATTGCTCAAATGGAAGAAACATTGGCCAATCAAGCTCAGAAGATGGAAAGTCTTAGTCACTCTTCAGAGCTGGTGCTAATCCAAAACACTCTGACCTCACAGATGACCTCCATGGAAGAGAAGCTGAATGAAAAGCTGGAGGGAGTCAAGGCTGAGCTCAGTGCTGAAATAAAACAGAAGCACCAGGAGTCAACTGCATTTCTAGAGGTGAAATTGGCAGAGAGGAATGAAGTAATGATTAAATCTGCTGTTGAGGAAATGAGCTCAGTGCTCATGACCAAGATGACAGAGATGTTCACGGAAGCACTCTCTGGCCAGTTTGCCCACATGTCTGAAGAAATTTATGTGGCTAAGAACCACATCAGGAGGATTGAAGATGAGCAAGATCAGATAGCAGGGGAGGTTCGCTGTGTGAGCAAAGAGCAATATCACATGGACACATCACTCTCCAGACTTCTTCCAAACTACGGTGCCAAGAAGGGGGAAAGACCAGGTGAGGACTTCAGAAAGTTATTGGCACGTACTTTGGAAAAGAAGGCTCAGAAAGATGCTGAATTGTACAACCTATCCAAAGCCTTCAAAGAAGTCGAAGCTACTGAGAAGTTGAAATCTGCTCAGGTAGAGAAGCCCATCTACACTCGAGTTTCTAAGCAAACCATGCTTGAAGTTGCAAAAGAGAAACTGAGTGCTAGAACTAAGGTTGGAACAAGCCAGGCTGGTGCTGAATTTCCTATGAAGAGGAAAGCTTTGGGCGTTGTTCAACCTGAAAGCAAGCGTACAAAGGCTTCTAAGCCAATTCAGAGAAAGCTGATTCTAGATGATGAAGGTACTGAAGAATCTGAGTCTCAACCTCAGAAGAAAGTCTTCAATACAAGGAATGCTCTGAAGACACTCCAAGAAGAACAAGCTAAGAAAGCTGCCGCTTCAGTCTCAGGCGTGCCTGTGATCAAGAAAAAGGCTGAAGAGGAGCTGAAGCGAAGGAGTGGATTCAAGAAGTTTGCGAGCAAAAGGAGAGAGACATCTAAAGCACTGAAGTGGCCCCACGTTGATAAATGGATGCCTATCAAACTCAACGATATGTGGGAAGAGGTCAAGAGAACCTTCTGGTTCTACTATGATGTGCTCAGAGAGTGGAGAGGGGAAAGCTTAGATCAGAATGAAGCTTTCATTGAATATCTCCTAACCTTCTATCCAAAATATCTTCAAAGTTGGATAAACCTTGCGGATGAAGGAGAGGTGCAGATAGTAGCCCCTGGTCCATATTCCTATCCTCCTCCAAGACTTGGTAATGGCTTGGTGAATGAAAAGGCCATTACTCAAGAAATTGCTCGATATCTTTGGTCGGTTGGGTTTAACGAGGAAACGATCCGGTCATTATCAAAAGAAAAGAAATGAAAGTGAAGAAGATTTTTTCGGAATGTTTGACCTGGAGGTGCCCACTGATGAAATCGAAGAAATAGCAAACTGAAGAGCAAGAAGACTGGAGAGCCAAAATGTGAAGACTGAAGACTGAAGACTCAGAAGATTCTGTAATCTTTAAATTTTTGTCTTTTTGATTTTGTTGATAAACTCATTGTAATCTGTAATGGGATACCAATCATCAATGAAGATTTATCATTATGCTCAAAAGATAATATCTCATTATCTTATTTACATGTCTTTTATATTTGATATGCCTGATATGAATGTCTCTGAATTAATTGTTTATAAAAAAATTGTTTAAGTATTTAGTGATGAACTATTGAAAAGATTCATTACTGAAGAAATTATTGAATAATTAATTGTTGGGAGACCCTCTGAAATTGTTGGGAAACTCATCATTGAAGGGGGAAGATTGTTGAGAGACAACCAATCTTGTAATAGGATAAACTGAAACCTGAATATAGGTTATATGTTTGTAACAAGATAGGTTTTGGCATCATAAAAAATGGGGAAATTGTTGGGAGATGAATTTAATAAAAGATATATGATTTTGATTAAGATCCCAAAACCCCTGAGTATGACATGTTCAGAATGATCTTGATAGTTGGGTGGGATTAGGTTTTAGAGTATTAGGAGGATGTTATCTCGCAAAATGTATAGTCGGCAGATATAGTTCGGGATAGGTTAAAGACTCAAGACTCGAAGACTTCGATAGGATCTTGAGTAACTAAAGACTTCAAGATGAAGATTCAAGATACAAAGCGGTAATATGTCTCGAAGAAGATGAAGACTCGAAGACCTCGAAGACCTCGAAGACTACGAAGACTACGAAGACTCTGAAGACGACAAGATCAAGATCGAAGTCTGAAGATCAAGAAAAATCGAAGGCAGCGTGAATTCTTCAAGACTCGATAAGGTATTTGAATGCTTTCGATATGAACACCGAATGTTAGAGGCACTTAATATATCTATCTCGAAGGATGCAATCTTCGGAGAAGATCGCGATTCCTTAGATGAATAGATATCTGCCAAGACATTCAAATGCAGACAAAAGGAACTAAGTCAAGAAGTGTTGTTAAGGTTATATCAAACTCGAGTTTGTAACCAAAAGAGTCGTTGAAGGTGTCTACCTTTAAGCGGAGACAAAAAGTCAAAAGAGGAAGAAACAACTTTGTACCATCTTGACCTTTGGCAAGTGGCGGTGTCATTGAAAAAGATGTCAGAAGTACAAAAGTTCCAGACTGCAAAAAGTGAAGACCGGCTACATGAAAGGCTATTGCCTAAAACGTGTTAGGGAGGTTCAAACTCTAAATATAGCCGTTCCTCACACACCATAAGAGGAAACTCACGAAGCTATCTCTCCAACGGATAATTTTCAAGAGTGACCTTGGTGTATGCCTATAAATACTGGTGACCCTCTACATTGTAAGGTTACGGGAAATTTATACGCAACTCAAGAGCTCAAACTTATTCTTGCAAAAGTGAAAGCACTCGAAAAACCTAGAATTTCCCAAGTGCTTCTATATTGAAGAGAGCTCACTATACTAAGCCTAGCTTGATAAGATTTATCCAAAGCTTAGTCGAGATATCCTAACCCTTTGCATTGTGCTTCATTGTAAATGATATCTCATCCTAGTTGGAAACCAACCAAGAAACCCCAAACCCTTGTGAAGGTAGTTGGAGTGTGTTTGTTGGTGAGAAGTGTTGTAAGGAGTTAGTAAACTGGCGGAGTAGTCGAGAAAAACTCTAGAGGAGAAGTTAGTAAGCTCGGGGTAGTCCGAAAGCTTGTTTGTGTTGAGTAAGTAAACTACGGAGGTAGTCGAGAAAAACTCAAGGTCGGGTTGAGTAAAGTAAACCACGTGGAGTAGTCGAGAAAACTTCGGGGCGAGTTGAGTAAGTAAACTACGAGGTAGTCGAGAAAGCTTCGAAGTTGATAGTGAATTTCTCTGAGGATCAGAGAGAGTGGATGTAGGAGCTTGAGTCTCTGAACCACTATATTTGCTGTGTTATTTACTGCTTTCCTTATCTGTGCTTATTTGTTGCATTGACTTGATTTTGAAAGCATACTTTTCGCGATATTGGTTGGAATCAATCCTTTGAAGTTGCATGTAAATTGAATCACAACTTAATCACTATTTCATAAAAGGAAGGTTTTGACAAAAGCTAAAAGCAGTATAAACTAAGGGCCAACCATTCAAGACATCCGAGTATTTAGAACGAGATAGTTACTGGCCCAACGCATTTCTTACGAGGGTTTGATAAGTAAATTATCTCGATCCAAGCAACTTCAGGATCTCTATTACTCGGGACTCGGTTAGGATTATCGAGGTATCTGAAAGCGGCTTCGGGATCTTTGTCTCGATGAGACTTTGACTTCGGAGCGATCTGTCTTCTCGAACCTAATCTTGAGGATTATCGACCCAAGTGACCTCTGAAGAAAAAGTTTTAAAAACTTGAACACGTGTATTCCCCATACACGTGTAAGACTCATTTGTACCCGGGACCAAGGGAACGATGTGAAGGTGTGATCGGGCGTAAGGGCATGGCTTTCAAAAGCGGTTTGATATGGAAGACTTAGGGAAAAGCGGGACACATCCTTGGGATCAAGATCACTCGAGATCGCAAGAAAAGGATGATCGGGTTATCGCAAGTTTCATACATAGACATTGTCTTGAAAGCTTTTGACATGCAAGATTCAAGAAAGGATTCGTACCTTTCGGACTTGGAATCCATCTATCGAAAATGTCCCTAAGACGCAAGAAGGAGATAGATGACATGAAAGGTATTCCTTATTGCTTACCGCCGGAAACCTTATGTATGCAATCTTGTGTATGCGAGACCCGATATATCTGCTTTGTCGCGAGCATGATAGCAAGATATCAAATTAACCCAGAAAAGCGCATTGGACGGCGATTAAAAACATTACGAAGTGTCCGAAAAAAGAACTTCGGGATAGAATGTTGATTTATCGATCGAATACTCCAATCCCCATAATTTCTGGCGGACTCGGATTTCAATCATTTAGATTCGAAATTATCCGCCTCGGTTAGTGTGTTTCCATTTGGGAAGTGTAGCCATCAAATGGGCCGAGTGTGAAGCGAAATGCATCATTGACTCAACCATGGAAGTCGGGTAAGTAGGCTGCTTGTGAAGCGGTGAAAAGAACCGATTGAGCTCTAGATCTTCTTAGTGGACTTGGATGGTGTTCAATTTGTCTAGCAATGTACGCTAGAGGCGATTTTACCAAATTCAAAGAACCAAGAGTCCCTGAGTCAAACAAACACATTAAAGGAAAAGACATCTTATCGAGAAATCGTTAAGAGAGGAGATATAGATGTGGCAAAGATAGCGTCGAGGACAGCCTAGCGAGATCCATTCAAAGCGTCGCCTCTGAATACATTCGAGAGACATGTGAGTGAAATGGGTGTCAAGCCAATTTGCTTATCTGCTTTGATATAAGTGGGAGAAATTATTAGGTTAGTGTAGGTGACATTAGATGTCACGGACCACGCGAGACATGTTGTAGTATACTTAAAAGCGGACTTTGAGTATAAGTGGGAGATTGTTGGGATTATCTTGAAAAGTATGCTTTTACTTTGTATAATCGAAACCTGAATTTCGAGACTTATTTCTTGAAATAAATTGTTTATCGCGATGCTTTAAATATGATTGAATGTTACATATATTTCTGACATAATTGTTCAATAATTAAATGCGTGTTACTTGTAGTTAATTTAGTGATACGAGATCACGAAGATTAAATTAATCCCCTTGTAACTAAAAAAGACGCCATTCACGACCTAGATGAAATGAACAACCATCACGAAAGGTTGAGGTGTAAAGGCCAGATTGGTTTGTCTTGACCAAGAGATTACACTAGTGCATGGTGATCTTGTTGAATAGGACCTCTGGGAGGATAAATTCTTGAGGCCGAACAAGGAAGAATTAGACCTCGGTGGTTCGTTGTTTTAACCTTCGTCCCTTAAATAGGATCACGTGGGATTGGTAACTATTGCTTTGACTTATCATGGGTAGCGCTTAATCGAGAGATTCAATACTTTTTATCTTGGGCAATATTATTGGTCACGTGTGATTGCTAAGATTTAATACGAAGAATCGTAATGCAAATACGCTTGCTTGATTTGCCAGTGGGAGGTTCATAAGTTTTATCATACCAAATCTTGCAAGTGAAATTAGTTTCCGGTATGGATAATAATGTTGAACCGTTCCTCGACCAAGGACAAAAGATATTAATTAACGGAAAGCTATTTGGGTGGCTTGATTTAATTAATGGGCTAGATAATCTTAAACACGGGAAAAATAATGACCGGAGCCATATTGATTGTAATATGGGTTAAGATGGATGATCAATATTAATTATGTAGTGGGATTAATTAATATTTATGGGCTTGAATTATATTGTGGCTCAATATTGAGATATTCAAGATCCATTAGAAGATCCAATCTTAATTCTCCTAAAGGCCCCCTGAGTAGCCCAACATATAGTCCAATAACTGAAAAGGTGATTAAAATAAAATAAATATTGTTGCTTATATTTCCTCTAAATTTTCAAAAATTATGGATAAAAGAGGGAGAAAGATTTTCTTTGAATTTTGTTATGGAATGAAGATATGTATTCTTGGAATACAAGATTATCTCATTAAATTCAAGAAATCTCCCACTTGGTTATCTATATAGTAAATTTTGAAATTTTGAAAATATAGTGGGCAAGAAAGATTTTCTTGAAAAGATATTATGGAAGATATGTATTTCTTGAAATACAAGAATATCTCATAAATTCAAGAAGATCCAAATCTTGGATTCTTGTAACACAAAATTTTCGAAAATCACCATAATAGAGGAGGTGGGATTGTTGTGGAATATTTTAATTATGGGAAAAAGAATATAGAAGATATATTCAAGATTTCTTGGTGACCAAGAAAAGTCTTTTCCCACATTGAAATATCACATAAAATTCGACCACCCTCCCTCCTATAAATAGGGGATGATTAGTTCATTCCCAAGTACAATTCCATGTGCTGGAAATATTAGCAAATCCACATAAGTGGTGCAACAAAGTTTATTTTTTCCTTTTGTTAATTGTTCGCGAGTATCCTTCCACCGGATTGTCGAGCAAGGGCTAAGGGAATACTTGGGAAGTCCTTTTGGTTAGTCCGTCCGACCAAAGCCACTGCCATCCCGAGAGGTACGTTCACGTAAACCCGTAGATTCGCATCGTGGGGTTTTACGTGGCTTTTTATATGCATGATATGTTGTTGCAATTATTATTTGAATTAATATAGGATTAATTCATGCTAGTAATAATTAATGAATTAAATTTGTATTTAAATATTCACCCCGAATAGATCTGTGTAACTCATTCCCCAACAATAATTATATTTCATGTTCTTATTTCATGTCTTTTTTTTTAGGGTTTAGGATTTAGGACCTCTATTATAAATGGGGAAAAAGCTTTAAGGTACAAAAAATAGGAAGCAGTGACTTTAAGGTACAAATGCAACTTTTTGTGACTCTCAGGTACAAAGTACAATTTTTTTTTCAAATAAAGTACAATTTTTCTTGTACCTTAAAGTCACTAAAAATTGCATTTGTACCTTAGAGTCACTGCTTCCTATTTTTTGTACCTTAGAGTCATTAATTCATTATAAATTGGTGAAATATACCAGCCAAAATTCATGGGACCTCTATTTTTGTCTTTGAGAAGTCGTTTGGCACAAAATTATAAACGGTCAAAAAAACTCCCAGGGAAGGAAATGCTATTTGAGATCGCAATCTTCGATCTTTCACATCCATTATTGCTCAAAGTTCACTCGTTTCAGTAATCTTGTTCAATTCCCTCATAAACACACAGACATAGTATATAAAAAGTATACTAGCTTTGAATTCCGCGTATTACACGAGTTGAAAAATATATCTTGTATTTTACAATAAATGCTCTTTGATCAGATTATTCAATTCAATAGTATTGTAAAAAGGAATACTTTATATAGGAATAAACTCTATATAATAAAAAAAATCATGATTCTAACTCTGTGCTAGTGTTATATTTTTTCGGGTCTCGTCTTAAGAATTTATATCTCAATATAAAAATAAATGACATTATTTATAAAAAAATATATATCGTTATAAGTTTAAGATGCCTAAAATATTTATCTATGGTTATTGTGACAACGTTTTAATTTTATGGTTTGTTACTACATCCTTCAACATGTGTACGTGATAATCTTTTCGCATACACATCTTCTTGTTGAAACCAAAACGATTCCAACTTGAGAATTGGTGATATGATTGTATTGAATTTTGTGAAAATAAGTGTATAAGTATATTTTACAGTAGTGGATTTGAAAACTGAATGTAGAAATCTATCAATTTAAGGCTTGAAAGATAGAAATTATCAATTTAAAACTCACACATTTTAAGGCCATGTTTGATAATTATATTTCATGTTCTTATTTCATGTCTTTTTTTTTTAGGGTTTAGGATTTAGGGTTCAAGGTTTAGGGTTTAGGGTTCATGGTTCAGGGTTCATGGGTTTAGGATTTAGTGACAAACATTGCCTTAAAATGTATAAGCTTCGAATTTATAGTTTCTATTTTCAGACCCTGAAATAATACTTTTCTATCTTCCAAGCCTTAAATCGATAGGAAAAATCTTTCAGGCCTTAAATTGATAGATTTACAATTTTTCAGGCGCTGAATTGATAAAACTCCATTTGTAAAAATACATTATTTTGTGATATTTTAATTAAACCATGAAAATTTTAGTGAAGACTATATTAAACATCATCTTTCGTTAATGAGGAAACATAGAATTTGTTGGTTGATTTTTTATGGAAACAAACACATGCATAAATTATTGTGCATTGTAATATGTTGCAAACAATTAATGCATGTACGTGTTGGGCTCTATAAAAAAACTCACATCTAGTTTCATATGAAAATCGTGTTTAAGATATTAATGAACGATCATATTTTCAATAAAAAAGTACTGAGATTGAGAATAATGTGTTTAAGATATTAATGAACTATCATATTTTCAATAAAAAGTAATGAGATTGAGAATAATCGATTCGGATGTATTCCGGGCACCAATTTTGTCATTATAATCTATTCGGATGTAATCGAATTTTAAAGAATATAGTATTAAATGTAGACAAAGTTTAGAATACAAATTTGTATACATACAAATCTCAATTGAGACCCTATAATTAGTTGGTAAGATGAGTAAGAAAAGTAAAAATATGATGAGAAAGAGAAAATGATATATATTTTAATATTAATTAAGTGACAATTATTGTAATTTTGAATAAAAAAAGGAATGGGTTAAAGGGAAGTGGGTCATGACTTTTCAAAGAGGAAACATAAGCTTGTAAATCTCAGGGAACTATTTGGGCCATTGGGTATATTATATATGAGATTCATATTCTTTTTTAATAATAATCAAGGTTTCTAACATTAACATGCATGAATAGTGATACAGTATTATTGTTGTCGTTGATGGACCACTGAGGCGCAGAGTTAGAGTTTATTGACAAATTGTGAAAACGATGGGAATACAAACACGTTAGGCCATTGGCATATATATAATATATATATTGGCAAATGGCAAATATCTTGTCCCGCCGAAATTAAGAGTGATAGTGAAGTCGCAAGTAGCAGTCATACACTCCCTCCCTCCCATTATAAATTTTTTATTTATTTTTCATTTGAGACTGAATCCTTAAACTCCCCAATTCTATGGCAACTTCTTTCATCGTTGGCCTCATTCGTCCAATCAGATTCAAACACCTCTGCGCAAGCCTCGCGACCGTAACCACCTCTTCTTTCGCAGCATTCTCCGAAACCTGAGGATCTAAAATCGAGTCGAGCGAATTTGCATCCATGGAAGCAAGAAATCGTCCTGCTATTGTCGTCGGCCTTTGTCCTGTCAATAGCTCCACCAGAACTATTCCAAAACTGTAGGCGTCGCTTTTTCTTTTACGTAAACCGCCCGACTAGAGATATTCGGATCTAAGTATCCAAAAGCGTGCCTTTGACCATCGTCGTTTGGTGAGTTTCATCCACCGTGAAAGTCTTGGAAGTTCCAAAATCCGATACTTTGACGGCAAACTTTTCGCCTAGAAGGACGTTACTAGACTTGATGTCCATGTTGTTAGGAAAATAATATAAACGAATTACTTTCATAACACTCCATAAGTTCGAAATTTTAGATGAAATGAAACTCTTTCATGTATCGGCGCTCTTGTCGGCGCCCGGATCGTGGGTTCGTCCCCAATCGAAAACAACTTCACCCATATTATTGTAGGAATAATATTATTTAAAACGATAATTTAAGGGTGGTTGTATTTTAAAGACAATAGTTTTCTGGATTTGGAAATATAGGACAATGTATTTTAAAATCCTTTAAATGTAGGACAATCGAGCTAAAACATTTCAGCCCGATTTGGGCTTCGAGCTCGATTGTCTTACATTTATAGATTTTAAGACATATATTGTCTAATATTTACATATTTTTAAATATAGTCCTAAATTTCTAAGTTCGTAAAATTATTATTCTTAAAACACAACCCTCCTAAGTTATTGTTCTAAAAAATATTTTTCCCTTATATAACTATATTGTATACTCGATGGGCTTCGTCCCAATATGGAGTAGGAGAATTCAGCCCACTATTAAAAAATAATATAAACGAAATTAATTTTACATCTCTATAAAAGTTCAAACTTTTAAATGAAATGTAGTTCTTTTACCTGTGATAGATTGGCATGACGGATGCAGAGTGTAAATACGATAATGCCACAGCCACATCTGCCGCGATTCTCAGACGCATGTTCCAAGAAACGGGGAACTCGGAACTTGCATCATGAACGAGATCAGAAAGGGTACCATTAGGCACGAATTCATATACAAGCAAAGGAACCTCGGTTTCCAAACAACACCCCAACAACGTGACCACATTCTTATGATATATTGGAGTTAGTATTGCGACTTCATTAATAAATTCCTGCAAGTGGTCATTATGCTTCGACTTTTTAATCGCCACGATCTTACCATCGGACAGCATTCCTTTGTAGACAGTGCCTTGTCCTCCTTGTCCGAGAATTCGGCTTTCGTTGAAGTGATCCGTAGCTTTCTCCAGCTCTTTTGCTTGGAAAAGTTTAATTTTCTCAATGGTGCCTTCATTAGTTTTCTGCTGCAGAAGTCCAGCATTTCGTTTGGAGAATTTCTCTTTGTGCTTTTGGATCTTTCTTTTTCGTAAAGTCATACGCAACCAAAAGCACGCTGACACGAGCAGTAGCATTCCCAATCCGATGCCTAGACCTAATTGCCAATTAAATTAATTTATAGGAATAAACATACAGAGGAAAAAAATTTAGTCCAGTAATTTTACCATTTTTTTGTTTTAATCCTATTAACTTTTAAATTTTGATTTTCATCATGTAACTTACACACTTTCGAATTTTTGTACCTACTAACTTTTAAATTTTGATTTTTATCCTATAATTTGCATGAATCAAAATTTAAATGTCAAAAGATCAAAAAAAATAAATAGCAAAGTTTGTTTTCCACAATAAATAATCCAAAATGATTCATTTAGGCAAAGTATAGTGTGAACAAATTTCACGGTGAAACTGATTAAGGAGTGTGACTTATATTAATAAAGAGTGTGACATTTTACTGTAAAGGGTGTAATTTTTTACTATAAAGAGTATTACTCATAAAAGTGAAGGATGTGACTTACATTATATATAACAAAGAGTGTGGTAGTGATATTATATATAACAAAGAGTGTGGTAGTGATAACTAAAGGGTGTGACATATATTATTAAAGAGTATATTTGTAAAAAAAAATTAGTTTCACGGCATACCAACTCATTCATTTATTAACTAAGGCTGGAATATTGTTGTACGTACCTATCAAGACATTGATAATTTTGGAACGTGCATGTGGTAGCTGAATGCAACCAAAGCCGTTTTCCATTCCATCACCATAATATGTATCCAAACAGGTGCAATAATAATCGCCGGGAGTGTTGGTGCAGATCGCATAATGATGGCATGGATTAGTTATATAATCACCACATTCATTAATATCTGATATCCACAAAGATAAATGACACGCAGAGAGATCAACGAAATGAAAATAACCTTGGTCAAATTACAAGTTTTTTTATCTGTCTTAATTTCATCCACGAGTTATAATAGAAAATGTTAATTACACCATTTTTCCAAATGATTCATAGAGAGGCTATGGTAGACAATTTAATTATTCTTGCTAAATGTTAATAGGATCGAATTAAAAATGATAATAAATTATTGAGGAACGTTCTTAACCCATTCTCTTTTAAAAGATAGGTTTTGTTTAGATTTTTAGTTTAATTATTTTTTAGTCAAGAGAATCTTTTTTGGGACCACTATATACTTTTAGTGAAATTAACAAAAAAAATTAAAAAATAATGATACGGAGATTTCATTAAATGGTGATACAGGATTAGCATATAGTGATACAAACTGAATTCAGTTGTGGTACCTATGAACTTTAAAATGATGGTTCAAGCACAACTAATGTATATATGGTGATACATAATTTAAATAAATTGTGGTACGAGTTGAAATATTAATAGTACAAGGGCGATGAAACATATTAAAATAATGAATGAAAAAAAAGTATATATAATGGTAGGAACTGAAATTATTAAAAGGCGGAAAAAAGGTATATGTATTATCATCAAAATTTGTTAACCATGCATGCATAAATTAAGAAATCAATTTAATTTAGAAATTAATGAATACTCGGAATTAGTTATTACCTATGCATCCTGGGGTGAGGTAAGGATTGCCTTGGTATCCTTGTGAGCAATTGCAAAGGTATCCTCCAATATTTGGATCAAAATCAACACACACACTCTTACCCTCACATGCATAACTGCTGCTGTTCCGCTGTGCCTCGCTGCAATTCTCACTCCCAACTCTCCAGTCCATCCGCACCACCGGCCGCGGGATGCTTTCCGGCCAATCAGCACCTTGAAACGCCGACGGGTTATCCAGGACGGAAAATGGATACCTAAACCCGGGTTGATTCGATGACCCCTTCTCCTCCACGAAAGCATAACTGCAAGAGAAGCTCCTACTGCCAACCCATTTCCCACTTACGTCTGTTATCTGTGCTTCCAGCGATCTACTGCCTGCATACCAATAATTTTACGGCCTTACGCTATAAGAAAATAGTGCATTGTGTACGATATTTTTCAGTATTTTTCTAACATGCCTACGAAATTTTCAACGAAAATAATTTTGTTTTTAAATAGTAAGGCTTCTACGATCGACTTGCTTACAAAATTTTCTAATCATATATATAGACTATTTTTAAACTACAAATATAATTGCATATGGAAATATAAATTGCCTAGGAAATTATTTGTGTAGGTAAATCATTTTTGCGTATGCACGAAAATAACAAATGTGTAGGTAGATTGTTCATAAGTATCTTGTTTATCTAGGGAATTATTTGTGTAGGTATTTTTTCAAATATTATTCTAAAAATTAATAGGTAAATCGTAGGTAATTGTAATTTCTTAAGTATCAAATTATTTTTATAAAAAAAAATTCGTAGCTATTTAAAAAATTTCATAGGCAATTTTTCATTTTTTTGTACTGTTAGAAATATAGAATATATACAAATAGACAAATTCTCTTGTGCACCACATGCACCAGTGAAATTGGTGCAATTTAATTTTAAAAGTTTTTTTTCTAATTTTTTTTAGTTTAACTTTTTTTTTCTTTTTTCAGTTTCGATTTTCTTTTAACTTTAATTTCAATTTTAGATGTTTTTTTTTCAATACCCGACCCGACCCGAAACCCGGTCCGAGTGGTTCATGGTTCACTCGGCCCAAGTGGTTCATGGTTCACCCGGCCCGAATGATTCATATATGATTTAGGGTTCACTATTTAGGGGTTAGGATTTAGATTGCACCAATTTGGACTGATGCATGTGGTGCACAGGAGAGTGACTCATATAAATATAGCGATTGATATGTCATTGCCAATATGGTGACGTATAAGGTTCAAATTGCCAACACTCCCAAAACAATACGAATACATAGGTTCTAAAAGAAAGACTTCTAAAAAATAAAAGGGAAAAAGAAAGACTTCTAAAAAATAAAAAAGAAAGACTATAATAAGACTGTCAATAAACACGAGTATACATAAATGAAATATAATACCTTTTACTTTCCTATTTAAGAAAGGGAAAAAATAGCTAGGTCATATTCAATTTTGATCCAGTAATTATTTTTATTTGGTTCCACATGTTTTGATTTTTTTCAAATTTATTTATTTTATAAATCTTGAGTTTGGTCCCTTTTTTATGTTCAATTTTAGTTTAGTGCTATGTTTTTTTTATTATCATTTAAATTATTTCGGTATCAATTTTGAATTCAAATGGCCAAAATAAAATTGTATGGACTAAAATTGAACACAATCGTAATTACCGGATGATTCTTAACGTTAATGCTAGTTAAAAATTTAAATAATTTCGAATAAAGTTTATAGTGGAACAATATTTATTGCGAAATGGATGGAGTCAAATCAACGACTCTTCATCAGTGAGACCATTCCTTTTATTTTTTTTTATTTTTTATTTTTTGGGACAGGACGTGTTATGTGCAACTATTAAAAGAGCACTACTTTTCAATAATAACATTGGGATTTAAATCGATTTGGTCCCATAATTTTGGACATTTATTGAAATAGTTTAGTAGATATCGCGTATTTGATTTAGTCGTATGTTTTCATTTTCTTGCCAATTTAGTCCCAAAGCCGGAGACCGGTCAAACTAGCCAAAACGACGTCGTTTTTGGGGCGTGTTTTGCACGCGCCCTAATTCGATCGGAGAAAGCCGGTGGCATCGACTTGAACACGTGTACGCCGCGTGTGTATCGCATGTTTCAATTTAGTCTCGTATGTTTTCAATTTGTGCCAATTTAGTCCCAAAAGATGGGAGACACATCAAACTAGCCAAAAACAACGTCGTTTTTGGGGGCGTGTTTTGCACGCCCCTAATTCGATCGGAAATCTTTGACTTGCATCGATTTGGACACGTGTACGCCACGTGTGTATTTTGCCAATTAAAAAAATGAAAAAAGAAAATAAAATTACACATCATTAAATAAAAATAAAATAAATCACTCCCCTTTTCTCTCTCTCTCTCTGCAACTTTACCCAACGAAACGCTCAAAAAAATCACCCATGCTCCCCGAGCTGATGTCCACTGTTGGGAAATGAATTTAATAAAAGAAGATTTTGATTAGATCCCAAAACCCCTGAGTATGACATGTTGGGATAATCTTGATAGATGAGTCGAGGATTCGGTTTTAGAGTGTTCAGGATGTTATCTGCACCGTGTAAAGTCCTAAGCAGATAGATCGGGTTAGATTCGAAGACTCGTTAAGTTTCAAGACTCGATGTAAAACCGAGAATCAAGATTCGGTATGCGAAGTTTCAAGACTCGAGGAACCGAGAACTCAAGACTCGGTATGGCGAGAATCAAGACTGAGATGTCTCTGAAGACACTGAGACTCAGAGAATCCTGAAGGCATAGTAATTACTGAAGACTCAGTAATTCTTGAATACTCGAGACAAACCCTGAATGTTCCGAAGAAAGAAACCGAGGAATATAGCCGTTGGAATCCGGTGGCGTGGACCAATGAGAGGAAGACAACCCGACTGAAAAAAGTGAGAACTTACAAGAATAGTATGGATTTGAATGTGATTCTCTCCAGCGGCAACATATTCAAATCCACACTATAAATACAAGATCTTCCATTAAATTAAGTGTGGATGCGTGGAGGTTGTCTGAAAAAAAGTCTGCAGAACTTACAAGAATAGTATGGATTTGAATGTGATTCTCTCCAACGGTAACATTCAAATCCACACTATAAATACAATGCGTGGAGAATATAGCAAACGATGCTACAGAGCTAAGAAGGCATATACTCAAGCATTCCCACCATAGAACACAAGTCTGTAGATATACAAATATATTCAAAGAGTGTTCTAGAACCCAATCTAAGCAACCCGATGTATCATAAGCTTTAGAGATTTTTCCCAACCTTAGCATTGAGGTTAAACAAATGTAAGGGAAAATCTCACCATAGTTGGAGACAACACCAAACCCAAACCCCATTCTCGTAAGAGATAACTAGTGGTGAAGTGAGATAGTTGTTTGGCAATCCCGAGAGCTTTTTTATTTTTATTTAATGATGTGTAATTTTATTTTCTTTTTTCATTTTTTTAATTGGCAAAATACACACGTGGCGTGCCACGTGTCCAAATCGATGCAAGTCGGCATTTCCGTCGAAATTAGTAGCGTGCAAAACACGCCCAAAAAAAAACAGCGTCGTTTTGGCTAGTTTGACCGGTCTCCCGCCTTGGGACTAAATTGGCACAAATTGAAAATATACGGGACTAAATTGAAACATGCGCCCAAAAAACGACGTCGTTTTGGCTAGTTTGACCGATCTCCGGCGCCTTGGGACTAAATTGGCACAAATTGAAAACATACGGGACTAAATTGAAACATGCGATACGCGTGGCGTGCCGCGTGTTCAAGTCGATACCCGGTCGACTTTCTCCGTCGAAATTAGGGCGTGCAAAAACGCCCAAAAAAAGCAACGTCGTTTTGGCTAGTTTGACGGTCTCTGGCGCCTTTGGGACTAAATTGGCACAAATTGAAAACATACGGGACTAAATTGAAACATGCGATACATACGGGACCATTTCAATAAAGGTCCAAAGTTATGGGACCAAATCGATTTAAATCCCCAATAACATTCATGTTAGAGAGGTTCCAAACTTATTTATTCATTTTTAAGCAATAAAACAATCATATTAATTTTTACCATCTCTCTCAACATCTCAAAATTACAGTTCATATTACTCATAAAGTCCGAAAAAAAAAAAATGTGCACATTCTTTGTTTTTCGCGTGTTTTTTCTTGGCGAGTTTTTATTAGTATTTAAAATGATAAAATAATTTCTAAAGATGCATGCAATAGATGAGAGGTAGATCTATAAACCCCTCTTTAAAAATCACTTTATCATTTGAAATACTAATAAACAATTCGCTTACAAAAACTCGATAATATAGGTGGTGTGCACGTTTTTTCGGGACGGGGGTAGTATTATTTTTATCTATAAAAAGTCATCTACTTTAATAATAAAGTAGAAAGACTGCAATACCCTCGATAAAAAAATCACTTAATCACTTTGGGTCGTTTGGTTCACGGGATATGATTGATTAAGTGTGATAGGATTGAATGAGATTGAGTAAGATTAGATTGATTAAATTGAATTTGGTCAAATCACGCTATGCATTTGGATTGTATGATTGAATTGAGGGATTAGATGTGATACATATTGAAATGTCATAAACGTCCTTAAATTAAATTGGAACAACCACACTTCATTCTTATGAATCTATTCAAACAATAGAAAGACAATTTGTAATATTGCATTTGAGATATGCTCTATCCCACATTTTACATGTGATTGATATATCCCTCTGTTGTGTTCGATATAATAAATCAGGATTAATCGAACATCAAAGAGCGACACGTGTAATATTCGAATATAATAATCACACCCGGTGGATAAGTTACTTTTTGTTCGTAGGCCGACTCATCGAGAATTGTTTCGCTAACTTTGTCGAACAAACATAACGGTCGATATCTTGAACTCAACTCTCGCGAGGAACCCAAGAAGCGGCGAACATAAAGTGCGACCGAGCGAAGATTAATTTAAACGACCCAATAAAGCTTCTTCTTGACAATGTTTATACAAAGATGAATCTAGAAGATGAAATCGAAGCGATGGCGACATCCGGAGTTCTTGCATGATCCGGAAAATCCAAAGACATCTTTACCAATCCGGCTCATGCTTAACGAAGTACAAAATTAGAAAAAAAAAAGAGAGAGATTGCCTATAGGAAATCCCTTGAGAGGTGAGAAAAAAAAAAAAAAGAGTGTTCATCCACGTATATACAAAAACCCTAGAACTCATTTACCAATCGGCATCGATTCATCTTCATAAGGTGTATCGAGAACTGTGCGTGTAAAGCTCGAAATACTATATCGGCTTGGTATGCCCCAGAGTAGTCATTTTCTTGTAATTTGGGTCAACAAATTCATCTTATTTCTGGTTTATTTTACACGTATAAGTTTTTGTTTGCGAGTTATGTCGAATCGACCCACATAATACTCTCCATAAAAAGCGACTACAACAACGATTGGTATTTAGAAGGAGGGTAGGAAAAATCAACCCATACACGAACCCTTAGTTGCCGAGGCGAGAAAAAAAAAATATAATGCCTCAATCTAGGAACACCCAAAGCGGAGAGGTCGGAACAAAAGCCGACCATATGACCGAAAAAAGAGGCCCGGCGTCGACCTCATAAAGATCAGCGGTAAAAACTATTAATCTTGAGGATATAGCCAATGATCCCGTGACCACTTCAAAAGCAATCACTTTCTTCTTTGCGAGCACTGAAAAAGAGGGGCGAAAAAAGAATTGGCTAAGTTAGAGGCTCAAAAGCGGGGAAGAAGCGGCATTCATATACACCGGCAATGACAAACAAAAAAAAAAAAGCACCAAAGCGGACGATAAAAAAGCCGATGATCGTCGGATGGCGAAACGACCTCAAGGGTCTAGACCATCGGCGTTTGGGCGTTTGAGGCTCTCCGCCAAAGACCGAATCGGTAATAACGGAGAGCAGGATCAAGAAAAAGACATCAATAGAGGTTCGCGCATTCGGATCTTCAAAAAGCATCCGCGCTGCGAACAAATATCGGCGGGAACAAAGTTGTCTATCCATCATCGATTGGGTAGTCAAGGACAAACTTGGAGGGGGCGCCTCATCACGAGCATGATCCACGAGATCCTCATGATGGAAAGCTTGACCCCAATCTAAGTCTATTAGTCCACGAAATTTGCGAAATGCAAAAAGCCATCGAGGATTCTGAGCCCGATCCGGCGCGACTAAAAGCGCCCTCGATCGAAACCGTACCTTGCTCGCCATTATCACCGGTGATCATGGCGGCGAAGTCAAGAGAAAGTCGCAAAGACCCGACCACCAATTCTATCTTCGATCTTTGAGTGGGATCACCGTGTCCATCTCGGCAAAAAATACTCGACTTTATGATCGCGATGGGGGCTCTGACGCAGCGACCTTGATCTGCCGATCATTTCCCATGATTTTGGGTGATCGAGCACATAGATGGTTTACCACTTTACCGCTGCGTCCATCACATCTTTTCGCTGGTTGGGGCGACAATTTTTGTCCCATTTTGATCATGTGTGCTCGCCTGCTTGGCAAAACAAAAGGTTGGCGCATTTTTCTCAACTAAAAAGGTGAGTCGACCGATCATACATAGAAAGATTTGATAAATGTTTATATGATGGAGCCCCGGTTGAAGAGGATGCTAAGATCCTCGCCGTGGTCGGAGGCCTAACTTTAAATCTGAGACATGTGGAAGGCCATGCATCAAGATTGGCGAACTTCATATTCGAGTTTAGAAGCGGCGGCTAAAATTATAGCTATCAAGATTTGCTCGCACAATCACAATTGAGGCGAGAGCCCATCGCTAGGAAAGCTTTTCAAAAAAAAAAGCGATGAATGAAGAGTGAGATCTCGGCTTCCTTCAAACCTTTCGAACAAAAATGAAGCAAATGCCGCCCGAAGTCTTTTAGGCGTTTAATGAAACCATCTTTAATCAAATCAAAGATCGGGACATGTTAGGCCAGGCCAAGAAGAATTGTAATGGATAGCGTCGACTCAACGCTTCCAAATCTTGTAATTATCACGAGTATATCGGGACTGTCTGAGAAAATTGTCGCGATTTACTCAAATCAACTTTGGAAGCTATATGAAGAAAATCGTCTTTCCAGTTCTTAAAAAGCGGTGACGAGGGGATTAGCGAGCGAAAAACGAAGAAGGAAGGGAAGAAGCGAAAAGCCCGAACAAATATTTGTGATGATCCAGAAGAATCACGCAAAGAGACACAAGCGTCCAAAAAGAGGGCCTCCTCTTTGTTGGGAGAGGTCAAGAAAAGTCAAGAAATCAAATGATTAAATCCTGAATATGGTCGCGTGGGTGGATGTTACCGGCGCCAGCGTTATCGAGCAGAGCGCAAAAAAGATGGAGATCGTGCCATGCGAACATCCATCGGATAAAGGTGGCGAACACATCATCAATTCCCCACCTACACATCAAATCATTTTTTCTCGGAGGGCGATCTTGGCGGGATTATAACTCCCCTAACGACTCACAACCATCGATTGCTTTCGTCTCTCCCGGGTTGAAGGTACATCGCCTCTTAGTTGATCTTTGGGGCTTATGCAAACATTTTATTCGTTAGTACCCTTCACGGATGGAAAAACAAGTTGGGGATTTGGCGGTTATATTGAACCATGTAATCATACTATAATGGGCTTTTGGGGAATCTGTGACCCAACCATATGGCATGATTAGGTTAGAAGTCGAACTAGAATCAACTTTGAATCCGAACATTAGGCGAACTAGAATGTTAGATTTTGTAATCGTCGATGTTGATCCACTTATAACGGGTTTCTAGGTCGCTAGTTTATTCGAGAATTCAAAAGCGGCACTGTTTCCGTATTCTTATTGTGTTAAATTTCCAGGCTTCAAGATGGAGCAGGGGAGTGTAAAAGGAGATCAAAAGAAGGCTCGAGATTGTTTGCTATCATGTGTACGGAAAAACAAAATATTGTTAACATGATGGAGCGAGCCGGGGGGAGATTGGTGAGTCAAGCGGTGAGTAAAAACATCGTCTAAACATCTTCCGTCGAACATGAGTTCGGCGAGCATAACAATCGTCTGCGAATACAAAAGGCGCGAACATAGAATGTGGAAAAACAATTGATTCCTCCGATCTCCGGATCAAATGAACATAGATCGGCCAAACGGCGATCGGACCTAGAGCCTCGCATAGGTTTTGAACTATGGAGGTTGATGATGAACCAGGGGACCCATTCAAGACCCCGGTGGAAGCAAAAAAAAAAGCAAAAGCGACTCGGGTTGAGCAATTGGAACCAATCAATGTCGACCCGAAACGGACTGAGTTAGAAGTGTTCATTGGTTGAATTACGAACAATCCGAGCAAGTAATTACTTACCTTCGAGCAAATTTAGATGTGTTCGCATGGTCACCGCGAAGATATGGTTGGGATAGATCGAGCATACTGCGCCACTCCCTCAACCTTGATCAAACACAAGCTCCGGTTGTTGAAACTTGAGAAAATTTAGTCAGGAAAAATATGCGGCGATGAATAGTGAAATCAAAAAGCTCCTTGACAACAAATTGATCCGAGAGGTAAAATGCCCAAAATGGCTTGCGAACCCGTGCTCGTTCGCAAATCAAATGGATCTTGGAGGCGTGTATTGATTTCAGCGATTTGAATAAGGCATGTCAAAAGATAATTTTCAATGCATTGCATTGATTATTTGGTTGATAATCTGTTGGGCCATGAACTCATGACATTTATGGATCGTTATTTGGTTATCACCAAATACCAATGCATCCGGACGATCAAAAGAATCTGACGATTCTGCGATTGAAAAGAATATGTCTTTGTTGGCAACGCGTGCCATTCGGATTAAAGAATGCGGACAACATATCAGCGTTTGGTGAACAAAATGTTAAGCGAACACATCGGCGAACAATTGAGGTATATATCGATGATATTGTGGTAAAGAAGCGAACATAAGGAAGACCACATCGCTCACCTCGCACAAGCGTTTGATATACTAAGAAAATATAATATGAAGTTAAATCCCAAGAAATGCGGTTTTGGGATTCATTCGAAGCAAATTCCTCGGACATATGGTTAGTCGGCGGGGATTAGGCGAATCCATCAAAGATTCAATTTGTGCTTTCGATATATGCAAGCCCAGAGAAATGTGAAAAGAGGTCAAAAGTTAACAGGACGATTAACAAGTAAAGCGGTTCATATCGCGAAATGGGGACAAATGTAAACCTTTCTTTGATGCATTAAAAAGGGGAAGTTTGATGGACCGAGCATTGCGAATGCATTTGAATCATTAAGCGACACCCTCGCAAATACTCGGACCTTTGTCTAAGCTTTATTTCGAGGCGAACAACTCTATCTGTATCTTCTTTGCATCGAACATGCAATTAGTCTTTGTACTAAATGCAGGCGAAGGAACCACACATTTGCCCATTTATTATGTTAGCCAAGTCTTTAAAAAGGCCGAACTCGGTATTCTCCATTGGAAAAATTAGCATCGCCTACCATAATGAGTGTGCGAAAATTGCGACCATACTTTTTCGACCACTCAGTTGAGGTATTGACCGCATTTCCATTGCGCCAAGTCCTCCACCGACCAGATACTTCGGGCAGATTGCTCAAATGGGCGGTGGAATTAGGACAATTCGGCATTACTTTTTCGCTCCTCATGACAAGCAATGAAAGGTCAAGCTATGGCGATTTCATGGTTGAATTGACATATCCACAAATTCTGGCGAAATTGTCGATCAACCATGGCATATGTATGTTGATGGATCATCAACAAGTTTAAAGCCGGAGCGGCGTAGTTCTCATCAATGACGAATGACGTTTATAAATGACCATCCGATTTGATTTTCCGCCAACAAATAATGGTGAATATGAAGCTTTGATCATTTGGATTACGGATGGCAATGACTATGGGAATTCAAAGGTGATGATCTCTGATGATTCTCGGGTAATTGTTTATCAAATAACAAAGTAGTAATATGAAGAGGCGAACAAATGACTCAATATCAACAACTAGCAAAAAGAGTTGCTCGAGCATTTTGACCAAGTTTTCATTGAACAATTACCACGAATGGGTAATTCGTTCGCCGACGCTTTGTACGCTGGCAACAGCGAGAAGGAGTAGCGAACCGGCGAGACATTGTGGTAAATCGCGGCTATCGCCATCCGTTCGGGGTTACGATTGCCCAAATAACAAGCGAACAAGAAACTTGGATGACTCGATAATGAGTTATTTACAAAAGGGACTTCTCCGCGAAAATAAAGCACAAGCTACTCATGCCTCAGATTCTGATGCTTTCGATATACTATTATAGGCGAGCATTTGTACAAAAAAGCTTCTCACTTCCACTTTTAAAGTGTATTACTCCTGAAGAGGGACATGTACTTCTGCAACAAATCCATGATGGAGTTTGCGGAAATCATACAGGTGGGCTTGTCCTGGCTCATAAAATAATCAGGCAAGGTTATTATTGGCCAACCCTTAAAAAGGATTAGGCGGCGTCGTATGCTCGTGCCTGCTATCAATGCCAGGTACATGCTCCACTCATTCATAGCCCACCTGAAGATTTAGTATCGGTTTATAGTCCATGGCCATTTGCTAAATGGGGAATCGATTTAATCGGCCCATTTCCAACTGGCACATCGGGATTTAGATATCTTGAAGTGGTAGCCGATTGATTATTATACTAAATGGGGAAGCCGAAATTTGTTGTTAAAATCACCGAACAAAGGATGTGGAACTTTGTTTGGAAAAACATTATCTGTCGATTTGGGCTTCCCCAATCATTGGTCACGGATAACGGCAAACAATTCGATGGAAGTGAATTCAGACAAAATTGTGCTCGCTGGGGAATAAAAAAGCACTACTCGACTCCATATTATCGGTCGAATGGTCAAGTTGAAGCCCGTTAATAAAATTATCAAGCATACCCTCAAAATTTAGACTTGATAATTCAAGGCGGAGGATGAAATTTGAAGAATTGCTGAAATATTGTGGGCTTACCGAACAACTTCGAGAACATCGGCGGAGACCCCTTTTGCTTTAGCATTTGGTGAGAAAATTTTATTATACCGCGAAATCAAAATTCAAGTCATCGAACAATGACTTTTGGAAGCATATTAATGACGGGCACACGCTCTCGAGTTGAGACTTGTTGGAAGAAAAAAGAATGAGGTGATTTCAAGAATGCTATGTATAAAGGAGATCGAGAAAAAGTTTTATAATTCCAAAGTCGAATCACGGAGATTCAATGTGGAAATTTGGTTTTAAAAGCGATCGATGGGGGTACCCAGTGGTGTGTTCGATCGAGCATGGGAAGGTCCTTTCAGAGTCGCGGGCGTTTACCAAAGCAGGCGTATGACTTGGAGGACTGAATGGAGTCCCATTGTCTTACTCGTGGAATGCATCAAATTTGAAAAAATATTATCAATAAAAGGCGAGCATAATGTTGACCGAACACAATCACCCATTCGGTTCAAGCGAGCAAGATGATCATAAAAAGAAGAATATATTATTTTCGACACTTATCTTCAAAAAAATCTTTGAATGACATTTTTGATAAAAGAGAGGCGATGTCGACAAAATTTGTCGATAGAAGATCGTGTCGGCGAGTTGATAAGTGGTGGCGACCATGCGAGGGTAATTTAATTTTTAAGCGAAGGCATCAAAAAGCGGGACGAAATAAGTAAGCTAGCACCATTTATCTATGCGAAAGACTAGCTTGGGGCGGTTCTATAAATAGGGGCATACTTATAGTTAAGAAAAGCGGGGGAAAAAAGATGAAGAAGAAAAAAAAGGAAAAATACTACAATTCTCGGAAGGAAGGCGGCTTAGTATGCCCCCGGGCGTAGAAAGAATTGACTCTCGATTCAACAATCATTTAAATTTGAATCGAACATCTATCGGATCTGAGTATTTTACCTCGCGTTCGTTGCGAGCACGAGGTTGAGGCCCGTTTCGGACTCAAGATCTTTCGGAAGAATCGTGGTTACCACTCCGCGTTACTCGGCTGCTTATGCGGTAATAAGCCCGTAAAGTCCCTATGCATCCCCAAAATCTCCTCACGAAGGGAGGGATGTCATAGAATCCACCCGAAAATAAGATGCCGATCTTGGCCTTTCGGGCATCTCTTTGGAAGACGAGAATGGTCGGTGAAAATTTTTCTCGCCACCTATTTTAAGCGGCGGGAATGCTCGCTTGGCGTGCTCATGCTGCATGACGCTTACGCAGATAACGCGAAACTTGTCGGGAGGGACAAAAGCTTATCTTCTTCTTTGCTTGGCATGTTACAAAAAAAGAAAGGGTAAACGACTGATGTGCCACATCCTTGTCAACATCAATTCATGGCGGGCAAGGTGAGAGGCGGTTCGTGTCTACTCTCAGAGCGGGTTTTAAATCAAAAACCCGATGATAATAGTTGTGTAATAGATAGTCTTCTTGACTATGAGCGATGTAATAGAATACAAAGTGTTGCAAAAAGAAAAAGAATGATATATGTACTTTTGTTATTTGAAGAGTTTCTAGTTCGGACCTATTTGAGGTCGCGCCCTAAGCGGGACGACCGAACAAAGGCGAACGAGCCAGTCTATGTTCACCGACGAGCGAATTCGATGATTCGATTCCCATGACAAAAAAGCGAGTAATGGGTGCGCATCGTCAAGATAAGCCGACTAGTACTTACAGATACCAGAAGACGGCGGGTGATTTAAATACGTGGTCGTGATCTAAATAAGACGGCCGTAAAGACGAAGTGATCGCACCTAAATAAGACGATCGCAAGACCAAGAAGGGGGTTCATAAAGTAACCCATCCGGTCGCACCTAAATAAGACGATCAACCGATCAGAACGCTAATAAGACAATCAAAACCGAAAAGAAGTCGAGAGCGGGCATAAACAAACCCAATGTTCGAATTCATTCAAGAAAAAAAAAAAGCTGAAAGCAATAAAGTTTAACAAAAGCAACAAAGCAAATATCAAGCAACACAAGTATCAACATTCATCAACAAACAAAGCGGGTTAGAGAAAGCAGTTCAATATGAAATCCATTTGTTCAATGAAGAAATATTGGACAAAGAAGAAAGTATCAACAAAAAAGCGATTAAAGATATATTGTTGAATTAAAAAGTGAAGAAAGGCGAAATTACACAAGTCTTACAAAAAAAAAAAAGACATCAAGCTATAAAGTCAAAATTAGGTGTAGAAGGAAGGAAATATCGAACACATTATGTTCGGTCCTTCCAACAAAGACCCGAAATATTCGGATATCGGATGCTCATTTGGGGAAGCGTTTTGCTTTCGATTCTGAGGAGGTTCTTGCTCGCCCGGTATCAGATTGGTCCCAGATTCAGTCTGAAGAGTTTGGTCGGCAACCTCAGTAGCAATAACATCTGCGTTCTCCTCTTCATCCAAAATTGGGTCGTCGATTTTGATCCCTTCGGGAAGAACAGAAAAGTCACACAGACCATTCAAATCCGACATTGGGAGGTCACGATCTGGAGGATTATCAACCAAATCTTCTTGAAAAGTCGGACGGGGAGGGCAATTTGCTCATTTGTTGAGTGTGTGGCGAAGCGGTCGAATGGCATCGACAAAAGCACAAATGTACGAGAAATTAGACATGGAGTCAATATACTGTCGTCATCGTGCGACTTAAATTTTCAAGCCCTAAGCGGGTGTTGGTCTCTTCGGCGATAACGGTACATTGGCGAGCTCGTCCTTCTCACTTTCACCTTTTCAACATCGGCCGGAGTCTTCTCTGAAGCTCGTGATCATTTCATCTTGAGCCCGCCGTATATTGATTACCTCCCACGAGACGATCTAGAGCCTCTCTTGTATGAATGAGCATCCTCTTGACTAAGCGAGCATTCTCTTGAAATTGGCGAGCATCCTCTTGAGCCCTTTGGGCACCGAACTTGTCTTAAAGCAGTTTGTTCTTGAGCCAATTTCAACTCATCACGGACCTGTTATTTCGACCACCTTATCTTCAAAGTTTCTGTCGAGCCAAATAGTTGGCTTGGATGTTGGCGATTGAGCATAAGCTTTCTCCAGGCGACCAAAAAGACCGACCTGAAGCACCATCCCCAAACGCATGGTTTCAAGGGGGTGGGACGATAATGAACTCCTCCGGTCGATAGTCCATGCTCGAAGCAGTCGGCAAGCTTTTTGAACATGTTAAACGCGCTGGAACTCTGCGAACACTTGGTGGCGAAGTAGTTCTTTAGATTGGGCATTAAAAGCGACGAAACCCTGCCTAACACCGCAATCTGAACACATTTGACAAGTGAGTAGAGATGTCAACCAAAAATCAAGGCAACATCTGAGCGAACAAAGTGTGCACCCCACGCTTGAGGCGGATCCCATCCTAGGAATGATTTGTCTTCGGAGATCGGAGCTCGGGATCGTCGGAGTCCATGATCGGGGCCCGGTGGAGGGGAGAAGATGTACCAACTTCCATTTCGACAATCTGCGAAATGGGACCAACCTTGAGGCTACGCTCGATCGCCTCGGCAGGTGGGGTCCGAGTCACCCCCGACATCGGTGCTTATGCGATTTCGCTCGACCGACCCCTGACCGGTCGACCCATATTCGATCGGCTCTGTTAAACCTTGCATTCGCCCGCCTCCACCCTTGGTCTTTTTTTGGTAGTAGATTCGCCCGGCCCCATGCTCAACCGAACAAGAGCCCCTTTGAGCTCGGCTTGACTCTCGGGACTGATGGTCGTCTAGCCACCTTTCGTTCCCCCTACATTCATTTGAGCTTCGATTCGGCTGAATCCGTCTGCAAGTTCTGTGGCTTTTTTTTTCTTGAGCCATCTCGGTATGCTTTCCGATGTACTCACACCAGCAGTCACGGCGAGGAAAAAGCTATAAATTAAATGTCGAAATTAACGGATGGCGAACAAAAAAGGGCCTTGAAACATATAGAAAACAAAAAATAATCCTTACGGAAGGATCAGCAACAACAAGATGATGAGGAGAGCCGCGAACAAACCTCGCTTTTTTCTCTGTTGGCGGTATTCAAAGTTATTCTGAGATCTTTACGAGCGAGGTTCGGATCAATCGCCAAACGCTTCTTTGAAATAACCGTCGTTTGTCTCCTTATCCAAAGCGGTGGAATCCACGAAATAAAAAGTGAGTTAAAATCGGTTCAAATTGAAGAATGAAAAATACAAAATCACTTACTTGGTACACTCCGAAGTCGGTGGGGATGTCCAAACGAGCATTTGGCTCGCCTCTTGAGGCGGACTTTTCCAATCACCCCCTACGAACGAGAACTTCTCTTTCCGATCCGATTTTTGTTAAGACATCCTCGATGATTTTGCACTTGGCATTGGCTTGCATAAACAACCACCCATGTTCGCCCCTCCGGACGTGTCAAGTGCACTAACCGAGCAAGGATTCTGCTGCCGAAGGATAATACCTTGGCTTCGTTTTTTGCGAACAATGTCAAAAAACCGATGACCATATGCCATCCGATTCGGTTTAAGGCGTGTAATGGTGATATTCCATTCCACGAGCAAGCGGGTAATTTGGGATGGAGGAAACAGGAGACCAGCCTCCATCGTATCTAGATTAACGGCAACACAACCCTCGGGGTTGATCGGCCCGCTTCATCGGGACCGGGTGCCCCGAAAAAAAAACATCTTTAGGAGTTTCATAAATCTATGCTGTTGGCGAGCATATCAACATCAATTATGCTCGCCATTTTGCTCATTGGGTACTCGTTTTCTACACTAATCCTATGGGGTTGTTAAGGCGCAAGCCAAAATTATAACGCAGTATTGTACTCACTATATGTTGGACTATGAGGAACACCAGCGGGTATACCAAGTTAGGAGTTTTCCCCATTATCTATACCTATGTTCGATTCGGCCAAATTCACGATTCACGAAATTTCCCCCTCATATAAAGTATCATTTCTAATTACATCAACATTATCAATAGCCCTAAACCTATTTTGAATTTGGGCAAAAGAATCATGGTCGAAATTATCCAAAGCGAGTCATTATCGACAAAACCCTATCCGACCTCGTTTGGGCCGTCGGAATCGGAAGAAAAAAAGCGATAAATGGTTGCGAAATTGCCAAGCGGAATCCTAAATTGAAGCATTTGCCTCCCGATAAATTTCGCCACTACTGGGAATTCTACTTATGGGGGAAGGCGAAGGGGAACTACATTGATCGGATTGAGCAGAGAGAATTGAGCAAGAGGCCATGATTATAAAATAGAAGAGAAATGCAAATCACATCAGAATTTATTAAGGAACGAAGAACCCTTGGGAGACTTTCGAATGAGGAAGAGGATAAAAAAGAAGAAAGAAAGGGAAAATTTTTTGAAGTGAAGAAATGGGATTTAAATAGACACGGTTACTAATTGAAATTCAACAATTGAATTGAAGCGTTTCCAAGCATGGTCAATCAATCTTTAAGCAGTAAGGCCCAATGTAGAATACAAAGCGATCTTTTGGGGGTATTGTTGTGTTCGATATAATAAATCAGGATTAATCGAACATCAAAGAGCGACACGTGTAATATTCGAATATAATAATCACACCCGGTGGATAAGTTACTTTTTGTTCGCCGACTCATCGAATTGTTCGCTTCTTTATCGAACAAAACATAACCGGTCGATATCTTGAACTCAACTCTCGCGAGGAACCCAAAGCGGCGAACATAAAAATGACCGAAACGGAAGATTAATTTCGACGACAATAAAGCTTCTTCTCGACAATGTTTATACAAAGATGAATCTAGAAGATGAAATCAAAGCGTGGCGACATCTCTCGGAGTTCTTGCATGATCCAGAAAATCCAGCACATGCTTTACCAATCCAGCTCATGCTTAACGAAGTACAAAATTAGAAAAAAAAGAGAGGGAGAGAGATTGCCTATAGGAAATCCCTTGAGAGGTGAGAAAAAAAAAAAGAAGAGTGTTCATCCACATATACAAAAAACCCTAGAACTCATTTACCAATCAGCATCGATTCATCTTCATAAGGTGTATCAGGAACTGTACGTGTAAAGCTCGAAATACTATATCCGGCTTGGTATGCCCCAGAGTAGTCATTTTTCTTTGATTTTGGGTCAACAAATTCATCTTATTTACCGTTTATTTTACACGTATAAGTTTTGTTTGCGAGTTGTAATCGAATCAGCCACATAATACTCTCCATAAAAAACGACTCGCAACACCCTCCATGAAGGGATTTGATCAATGAAGGCCCCGTTTTCCCACAAATTAAATGATTAATTAGTTGGGATTAAAATCATAATCTTAATATATCCCGATCAATCTCGCCAATCAAACTGGGATATAAAATATTACCTCTGGGAATGGGGGCCCGGCAACAGCCATCCGCGGAATACGCATCACCATTACCGGGGCAAAACCCGAAACCCGATCCGTCTTCCAGTTGGGAGCAATACGCTAAGCAGCCGCTGCTTAAACTTCGGGTGGTGTTTACGATCCCCACCGCGATATCATCGCAGCCGATGGTGGTGACCCAGTTTTGATCCGACAATGAATACGGAGTGTTGACCAAGTCAATTTCTCTCCAAAGGTCCACCGGCACTGTGACGTTGTAGCACGCTCCGGCAACTAAATACGGGTACTTTACCCGAATATAGGATGTGGTTATTTCAATGATTTCTAGCCCAGTATCAAAGTAGACTTTTGGAGGGTCTGTGGAAGTGTTGCAAATGAGGTTGTAAGATAATCCGGGTCGGGAGCAATTTGACCCGAGTCCGAATGGATACAGGATCGAAAGACTCCCGCATTTGTCTACGCATCCCTCTTTCGCGATTAAACTGCCGGAGATTAATGCTGGAGATATAAGAAGCAACAGCTGAATGCAAAGTTGCACAAACATGATGCCTAGGCTATTTTTTATGCAAACCTACCTAAAAAATACTACCCTATATATAATAATGCTAACACATATTAATATACAGGGAGAAAAACAAGTACGCCGTCTAGTTTTGTAGCCACTCAATATATCAATTGCCAGTCCCCTTGCGAACGACAGATTACAATTTGAGTCGTACTGTTTTTTATGAGATCATGTATCTAGAGGATAATTTAATTCAATGAATATGACATCAACAGTATTCTTAGAAGAACGGTAAATAAATCGACATCGAAATTTTATGTGATCCATTAACAATTTGTTTGTTAGTTATATCCATGGGTAAAAGAGAGGATCAAGTTTTTAATAAAAAACATGCGATTAAGGATAATTAAAGATTACTCTAATCACGCCTGCAATTACTCTAATAAAAAAATATGCGATCAAGTTTTTTAATTTTTGAATCAAAGATTACTCTAATCAAAGCCCACAATCACGCCTGCAATTAGGAGTGAGCATTCGGTAAAAACCGAACCGAACCGAATTAACCGAATTTCACACCATAATACACTGAAATCGAACCATTTAAGACTAAAACCGATTGAAACCGAACCGAATTTTTTCGGTTCGGTTTCGGTTTAAAACCTAAAAAACCAAAATTTTAACATTATTGAATTAAGTCATTTAATAACACAAAAATTCGGATATATATATATATTAAGTAAATATTTCGGTTCGGTTCGGTATATTTACCGAAAAAACCGAACCGAAACCGAACACCAATTTTTTTAAAATGCAAAACCGATCCCGAACCGAAAACCAATTTAACCGAACCGAATTTATATTTCGGTTCGATTTTTTCGGTTTTTACTATATTCTGCTCACCCCTACCTGCAATAATCACGTGATTCAATTTATTCCTTCTCACCACTGAAATCTGCTACCGTTTTTTTTTTCCGCCATTGCTGCACATCAACAGCGAAACACTAATCTACAGTCACTGATCATTGGACGGCGTACAACACTGATCGATCTCCATGAGGTTGTTTATTTTGCTAACACAAATATATCATATGAGAGTTTATGTATCTTGTTTATTAATTGTTTCCTTTAATTAAAGTTTATTTTCCAGTAAAAATGAGAGATTGTAATATTTTAACTATTCATATTTATTTATATTCTCAAAAATACAAAAAATAAACATTAATACAACATCTATCTAGGAACCTTAATTTTTAACTAGCTATGAGATGATCATTAATCCCCATATGCAATTTCAAATAATTAAATAAAAACAACTGAAAATAAAAATAGAAAATAATGTTTTATTTTATAAATTATTTTGATTGGATGAAAATATACATAAAATTCCAAGTTCATTTGGACATAACAAATTTCTGCCATAATTCCTTTCAAAAAAAAAAAAAACAAACAAACAAATTTCTGCCATAAAAATACATTAAAATAATTTAATGGATCTGGTTTATCGGTAGTTCACTACTACACATTTGAGCTTGCACAGCTGCACTTGGACAGCCCTTTTTTCAAACAGCTCTCCAAGCTATAGCTTGGAGAGCGGTTTTAAAAAAAAAAAAAAATAGACAGCGGTTCTCAAAATCACGTCCAAGTTTAACACTTAGACAGCGGTTGAGAGCGGTTTGTGCAAGTGTTTAGACAATGGTTTTGAGCAATTTGTCCAAGAAAAAAAGTTTGGACAACGGTTCCAAACCGCTGTCCAAGTGTTCAGATAATTTAAATTCTAGCCAAATCGCGAACCAGACTTATATTTTTCCCCAAATTAAATCGCGCGTCCTCCTTCCTCTATCCTAAATCGAACTCCGTCGCGCGTCCTCCCCTTCCGCCGCCGCCGTCGTCTTCCCATTACCTCTTATATTTCCCCAAATCGCGAACCAGAAGCCCTAGCCTCCTCCTCCTCTCCCCAAATCGAACCATCATGGCTGCCTTGCCGCCAACCTCCCATGCATGTAGTATCCGCCTTTCTCCTTATAGGTAATTATTCTTTATATATATATATATATGTTAGCTAGTATATGTATGTTAGTATATATATATATATATATTGAATTAATGTGTATATATATATATATGTTGAATTAATGTGTATATATATATATTGAATTAATGTGTGTATATATATATATATATATATATATATATATATATATTGAATTAAGTGTATATATATGTATATTGGTGTGTATATATTGGTGTTTGATGCACTCAAGGTGTTTGATAGTATGCTTGTGTGAGGATTTAAGCATAAATTAGTGTTAATTTATTAGGATTAATGTTGTTAGTGTTAGAGATGAACAACTTGTTAGAGATGAATATATATTGTGTGGCTTGACTTGATTTGTTATGCTAACTTAGATATGAACAATTGATGCACTCAAGGTGTTTGATAATATGCTTGTGTGAGGATTTAAGCATAAATTAGGATTAATACATTAGGATATATTTTGGTTATATTAATTTGATGATTTGGTGAATGGATAGTAGTGTGTTGCTTTATATGATTAATGATGGTACATTAGGTTATATACATTGTTTTGAGATGCAACAAATCCTTAGATACATGCAATATACAAACCTTAGGTACTACCACATTCTATATGCAAGTTTTATACATTAGGATTGTAATACTTTTAGGTTTAATACATTAGGATATATACATTATCTTGAGAAGCACTTCATATTGCCTTTTATATAGGCATCTCTAGTTCTATATGGATCGAAAGTGGGTTCGAGCAGATCGATTATCAGATGAGTATAGTAATGGGGTGAAAGAATTTTGTAATCATGCAATTAGACCTTTGACCGACCCTCGGTACATTCCATGTCCGTGTTGGAAATGTATGAATGGAAAAATCGTTAAGTGGTCGAAAAGTCTGTTTGACCACTTGATGATTCACGGTATTGATAAAACATACACCGTTTGGACATATCATGGTGAGAGACGAGATGGATGTAGCTCAAGCAACCTAGAAACTGACTTTAGGTTTGAAGATACAGTGGATGCGGATATTTTCGATGATGTACCGACTGTTGATACATCGAGTGAGGATGACGATGATCTGCGAGATCACCCTTATATGTCAGAGAAGTTAAGGGATTCTATTTGGATTACCACTTTGTGCCGGGTGTAAGAAGACAACAAAAGCGTCATTTGTGTTGATATTGTTCAACCTAAAAGTTGACTCACCGATTGGACGATGGAGTGCTTCACAAGTATGCCGAAAGCGATTAGTGGTCTATTGCCTGATGGAAATGTACTGCCTAAGAGAGCATATGATGCTAAACAAATGCTCAAGTCCATCGGGTTAACACATCAGAAAATTCATGCTTGTCCGGGTGATTGTATCTTATTTCGAAAGGAGTATGCAGACCTCGAGGAATGTCCCAAGTGTGGGCTAAAAGCGATATAAGAAAAATAAATCTCATGAAGGTGATGTGGTACTTTCCAATAATACCAAGATTCAGAGAATGTATATAAATTTTGTGGATGTTAGAAATTTAACTTGGCATCATGATGATAGGATCAAAGATGGAATGCTAAGACACCCCTTCGATTCACCCAGTGGAAGACATTCGATGTCGGGCATCAATTTGGCACCGAGCCACTATTAATTTTGCGTCTTGCACTCTCAACTGACGGAATGAATCCGTTCGGTATCCAAAGTACCAACCACAGTACATGGCCAGTGATTATGTTAGTTTATAATCTTTCACCCGAGTTGTGCATGAAGCGCACTTACATGATGTTGTCTATGTTGATATCAGGACCCAAACAACCTGGTAACGACATAGATGTATATCTGGCTCCTTTGATAGAGGACTTGAAGCTCATGTGGGATGAGGGTGTCGATGTGTATGATGCTTGTAGAAAAGAGAATTTCAAGTTGAAGGCCATCTTTGTTTGGAACTATCAATGACTTTCCCGCTTACGGGAATCTATCTGGATATCGTGTGAAAGGGGCCGATGCATGTCCTTGTTGTACCAAGAAGACACATCACATTCGCTTGAGTCATTGTAGGAATACCGTTTATATGGGACATAGGAGGTGGTTGGACCCAACCCATAAGTACAGAACAATGGCCGATGCATTCGATGGCACAATTGAGGCAATTGAAGCACCACGTTTATTGTCGGGGTTGGATGTATTGAATGAGATGAAGAATATCGACACACGATGCGGAAAGATCTTCGCCAAAAAGTGTCCCCACTAGCGGTTGGAAGAAGGAATCAATTTTCTTTCAATTGCCCTATTGGAAAAAGAGTTGTATGTTAGACAACTTCATTGATCTAATGCGTTGAGAAGAACGTTTGTGCCGACTTGCTCAACACTTTCCTAGGCGATAAGAAGTCCAAGAATGGTTACAATGCAAGAATGGATATGATTGATATGGGAATAAGAGCGAAATTAAAACCTATGCCTAGAGAAAGGGTCAACCGTTCTTACCTCTCTCCGCACACACCTTGTCCAAGAATGAGAGAAAAGAGTTACTTCAATTTTGCTAAAGGATGTGAAAGTACGAGAGGGTTATTCCTCCAACATCTGAGACTTGTATCATATGATGGCGTGAGGCCCGATGAATCTGAAATCGCATGACTATCATGTCAACATGGAGACTTTCTTGCCCATTCTGTCGTTCTATCTTGCACGAAAATGTGTGCATAACCATAACAAAGTTATGTTGGTTCTTCAAGGCAATGAGTAGCAAGGTCATAGATCCTAGAAAATTGCTTGGTTTTGAGGCGGTTGGGGACTCTCTGTGAGCTTGAGATGTATTTCCCTCCATCATTTTTTGATATAATGGTTCACCCTAACAGTTCATTTGGTACACGAGACAAGGATGTGTGGTCCTACTCATTATCACGATGGATGTATGGTGTAGAGATATATGAAAGTGCTCAAAGGATATGTGATGAATAAGTCCGGTAGGAGGGATGCATTGCGTAACGCTATTTAGTAGAAAAAAGCAATGAAAGTCTTGGTGCGAATTTTTATTCGAATAGCGATGCAATTGGACTTCGGTTACCGGTACACAAATAGGATGGATGGTGAAGGCATTACGGTGGTCACTTTGTAAGTGTTAGCATGGAGGAACTAACACGGATGCACTTTGTGCGTACTTCACAACACGGTCGACGTGCTTCCTTTTATTGACTGCACATGCGATCACTTTTGCGAGAAATCCCACCGAGAGATAGATCATGGATTGAAGTTGAGCACAATCGCGCGTTTGTTGGTTGGTTCAATGGTTATGTAGCAAATATGTTGTCACGGGAAGCGAATCGGTGAATGAAAGTGTTAAGTGGTTATCGGAATGTCGATAGACATGTATATTCATACAAGTGTTATCTTAGCAGCGGATACACATTTTATACCGGAGATCATGATGCCACAAGTCTTATCGAGAATAGTGGAGTGTCCATTATTGCAAACCTGCGATTGGATCAATCAAATACTACTTACTTTGAATGATTGTCAACATTTGGGAACTTCGACTATATTGTTCACCGTCAACCAATCTTGAGTGTAGTTGGGTGAGGATCCCTAACGGGGTCCAAGTTGAAAGTTACGGGTTAAATGCAGCGTTGATTTGAAGAATGTGGGATCTGAGAGATGACCCTTACATAATGGTCGATCCAAGTTCAACAAGCTTTCTATGTCCCAGAGCCGGTTAATAAGAAATGGTCCATTGTGGTTCGTCAAACAAATTTAACAATAGTTTCAGATTAGCGACCATGTCGATGAAGATGTTGACACAATTGATGATCTTTTTCAAAACTTCACTCATTCGTACCATCTTTCGATGATCCCGCAAATCCCGTCCATACGAGAGAATAATTAGAGATGATGATGAATATGGCAATCCGGATCTTGTTAACATTTATGGTCATGAGCGAGAAAGGTCAACCAAAAAAGCGAAAAAAAGAAAAAACAAGTGCTAAAAAGAAATGTAAGACTTTATTGAATGTTGTTTTCTTACGCTATATTAAATGTTGTTTCTTTTGATTTATTAAATAAAGTGAATTGTTAATCAACAGGTTCCGAGGCAACGAGATAATGAACATTGTGGACATTTTGTGTGTTGCTCTATTGAAGATATAATCCGCGCTTCTCTAACGAACATTCCTCTCAATGTAAGTCAATTTATCGATTTATTTAAATTATTATTGATTGAATAAAAATTCATACTATATTGATTGTTTCGTTGTTTGCAGTTTGTCTATGAACGTGAGCTCAATTCTTACTCTAAGAAAAGACTGGAGAAATGGAAAAACTATTGGACGCGCGGGGTACCTTTACAATCGATTCTTATATATTTGTGATGATATATATTTCATATTTTTGGTGTATTGGACGTATATATGTTTATGATTGTATGTTTATTTATTTCATGATGTGTATGTTTATTAATTTATTTGATGTTTTGGTATATATATGTGGTATAAGTTTTGGTTTATGGTTTTATTATAGGATTTTTGGTTTATGGTTTATGGTATTGGACGTATATATAAGTTTTGGTTTGTAGTTTTATTATAGGATTTTTAAAATATAAATTAATAATTTAAAAAAAAAGATATTGGACAGCGGTTTTCAACCGCTGTCTAATAAACGAAATTAAAAAAAAATATTAACTTAGACAGCGGTTATCAACCGCTGTCCAAGATAAAACTTGCAAAGCGGTTGAAAACCGCTGTCCAAGTGCTTTTCTTGGACAGCGGTTTTTTATCAGTTGTCCAAGCTTGGACAGCTGATACTTGGAGAGCAGTTATAACCGCTCTCCAATGTCATTTTTCACAGCTGTCCAAGCCCAAATATGTATTAGTGGTTGGGCTGGTAATTGTTGAGTTAGCCCAGAATCGGGCCTTTGAGATAGATAGTTATCTTTATAGTATTTTACTATTTTTTAAACAAATAACAACCTTTGTCTCCTGGTTGTTCATCTTCTGCACAATATCAACATATTGGAAAAACTCCTGAACACTTATTAAAACCAATGAATTTCTTGCATGACTTTTCAATTAAGCCCCCCTCATTACTGCTCTAGTTATTTTTTAACTTGTTGGGCTTTATTTGATACCCCTACTTAGTTGAGGGATTCTGGATCTGTGATGGGCTTTCTTATCTGTTCAGAAATGAGATCACCTATTACATAATTGATGTTTCATTTTGTATTCCATAGCATGGATTGATGACGCGTGGAACAATAAAAAATATTCAACGAACCACCATATATTGGGTCCATGTGTTAAAAATTTAAAAGGGTGAAACACCAATTAAATACGAAGAGTGGAACAGGGGAATCGAACCGATCTGTTCATCTAGGTTTGAGATCACCTATTCTATAATTGGTGTTTCATTTTGTATACCATAATATGGATGGATGACACGTGGAATAAAAAAATATTCAACGAATCACCATACCCTGATCCATATGTTAAAGATCTAGAAGGATGAAACACCAATAAAATACGAAAAGTGGAACATGGGAATTGAACCGATTCATGTATGTTGCCCAGATGAATTAGAGGAGTATTTCATTTGGGTTAAATCTTTTTATAAATTTGATAATAACCAAATAAATTTTAAAATCAACGCAATATCTATAAATAAGCAAATAATCAAATTAAAGAAATTATCTGAAATAAGATTAAAAATAGTATAATTTGATCATGAATTTGTAATTTGATAAATGTTGAAACTTAAAATACTCAAATTTGAACCCATCATTTCAGTTTTTGTAGCTATTCATTAAGCTAGCTCAAAGTGTTTGAATAATGAAGGGATGTGCATCATCATCCTCACTTTTACCACTAGCTGTCCATGTGTATTCACTGTCCGAAATCATCATCGCCTTAGCTTCACACATTCTTATTACTTCTTCTTCACAATATTCATCTTTGACAATTGAAGGCATTTGTGACATCCTTAAACTCTCCAAATCAATCGCTACTTCTTTCATACTTGGCCTCATTACCCCTTTCAAATGCAAACATCTTTGTGCAATTCTCGCAACCGCATTTGCCTCGTCCTCCGAAACCTGGGAATCTAAAATCGCGCCAAGGCCGTCACATTCCATAGACGTAAGAAACCGCGTCACTAAACTTCTTTCCTCTTCCGCTCCTCTCAAAGATATCGCCCTTTGCCCCGTCAGAAGCTCAACAACCACCACTCCAAAACTGTAAACATCGCTCTTTTCTGTAAACTGGCTCGACTGGAAATATTCTGGGTCTAAATACCCAAACGTCCCTTTCACCAATGTGGTCACGTGCGTCTGATCCACTGCAACCGTTTTCGAAGTCCCGAAATCGGACACTTTGACAACGTACTTTTCATCCAAAAGAATGTTACTAGATTTGACATCCCTATGAAAGATAGGGACCGAAGATGCCGAGTGTAAGTACGCTAATGCCCCTGCTATATCTGCAGCTATCTTTAGACGCATCTTCCAGGTAACAGGGAATTCGGGGTTAGGATCGTGAATTACATCGAAAAGTGTCCCATTAGGCACGTATTCATACACGAGCAACGGGACTTCGTTCTCCAGACAACACCCCAACAATTTAACCACGTTTCTATGATTGATCTGTGAAAGTATTACAACCTCGTTGATGAAGACCTCGAGCTGGTCTTCATCGACGAGTTTGGATTTCTTGACGGCGACAATCTTGCCGTCGGGTAACATTCCTTTGTAGACAGTGCCTTGGCCTCCTTGTCCCAGAATTCGGCTTTCGTTGAAGCGGTCAGTGGCTTTCTCCAACTCTTTTGAGGAAAAGAGATTGGTTTTTGTAAACGAGCCTTCGTTTGTTGTGTCTTGCTGCAAGAGAAGGCCCCCGTTTCGTTTGAAGAGGTTTGCTTTTTGCAATTTTTGTTTTCTTTTCTTTAGTAGCTTGTGCAACCAGAAGCCCGATGAGAGGAGGAGTAGGAGCCCCATTCCAGAAGCCAAACCTGTGTTTGAAAATATTAAAAAAGATTGAGGAGTTGGAATCACGAATAGTCCCGTATAACTTTGACCTCGAATATATTCAATTTATAACTTTTTTTATTGTCGATTTAGTTCCAATATTTTTAACAATGTTCAATCTAAGTCTCAAGTCCGTCGAAAATTTTAAAACTGCATCGTTTCACCGATTGAATTTGGGATTTTCATGCCACGAGTGTAACTAAATTTCTCCATGTTATTTTATTTTATTTTAAACCTGGAATTACAGGTCATAAAATTAAATCAACTTTTCTTTATAAAATTTTAATTATGACCTATAATTTCACGTGTAATTTTTTTTTTATAAATTACATGTGACAGTTCAACACCACCTGCGATAGGAAAGCCCTATCAATCGACGAAATGATGTAAGTTTAAATTTTCCGGTGGATTTGAGATTTAAATTGAATATTGTCAAAGATATTGAGACTAAATCGACGACAAAAAAGAATACGGGGTTGAATTTATTTGAGACTAAAGTTACGAGGCTATTTTTAATTTAAACTCAAAGATTGAGTGTTATGCAAAATAACATGAAAGTTGGTTCACACGAGGAATGTAGCATGTTATGTTACCTATATAGTAGTTAATTATTTTGGACGGCAGACGCTTACAACCAAAACCATCTTTTCTTCCGTCCCCAACATACCCTTTTGGACACAAACAAGAATAAGACCCAAGGGTATTGACACATAACGAGTCACATGGATTACTTGGACTTTCACATTCATCGATATCTGCAGGGAATTAAGCAATACAAGAAACACCTAAATTATATTCCATTTTAAAAAAAAAAATCTCAAAAGTAAATAAATAATGAATAACAAAGGGGAAAAAAGTTCGTCCGTAAATTTACTACTTATTTAAATTTTGGTTTCGGATTTTAATTTTCAACAGGTAATTTTACCATATTTCGGTTTTGGAATTAAATTTTTTGTAGTCCAATAACTTTGGATCGTTTTAAAATTGATCTCGATTTTTTTAATTTTTTTTATTTTGGTGCTGTATATTTTTAAATATATATTTTGAAATTGGTAGTTAAAGGACCAATTTTAATTTATTTAAAAATTTACATGACCAAAATTAAAATATCAATTAATTTAAAACAATGCAAAACTATTGAATTACAAAAAATCCTTTGGTTTTTGTCCAATCGACTCTTAAAGTGGTAAAATTAGCGGACGAAAAAAACACTTTTCTCAATAACAAAGTATATATATACAAGGGATAGCCGTGCCAGGATTCATTCCAAATCCTCTTCTCCCCGATGCAGGTGTAGCTACACCGGAAAAGCTTACTCTTTCGCCAATTCCCATGTAAGTCATTTAGATATGCTTGGAGGTAGGTGGCGCCTGAATTCAAACGTATCACTTATATAATTTTATTTTATTTTGACAAAAGGTATTAATTATAATAATTGAAGTGTATGACTGTAAGAAGAGTATTACTCATGATACTGGTGGATATAACTTGTATTACAACGGGATATTAGTAGTTGAAAGAATTTCGAACTTGTAGAGAGGGTGAGAATCAATTCATTTATTTAATTTCCCTCAACACTCCCCCTCACTCATGGAACTTGTAGAGAGGATGAGAATCAATTCATTTATTTAATTTCGGGAATCAATTTATTTATTTATCGAACTCGTGGAATCTAGAGAGGGGGAATCCTAAGATCGAATCAATTCATTTAAAGAATTTTTCTCATCTAAATTTTGTCTCATCTAAAAGCTCAAACTTGTAGAGAGGATGGGAATCAATTCATTTATTTAACTTCCCTCAACCGTAATAATAATTGAAGGGTCACATCCATAAATATAGAACTACTTTTATAGTGAACAGGAGAATTACTCAAACTAATTATAAGTGTTATCATACTATATTAATTAATTTCAATTAAGACCATGTCAATGAGTTTCTCCAAAAATCAAAAAACAAAAAATAATATTTCAATGTGTAGTAGCTAGAGTCAATTATTTTTTTAAAGTAGTGACATTAGCTAGCCACCTGCCGCGCCAATGTTAAATTTGTGGATTTCATCTACATTCTCATTTCTCAAATTCACAAATATTTATGAACTACAATTTCGTAAATATTATTTTCAATATGACTAATCATTTAACAAAAACGAAATTCTACGTTGTTGGTGCAATTGATTTTTGATTCATTTATGGGGAAAAAAATGTAGTGAAAAGTATTAGTTTAGCCCTTTGTACTTATAAAAATAAATAATATTAAACGCAATTATTCAATGAGTAACATTTGTGTAAGTGTGCAACAATTGCACAAGATGCAATTAGTGCAATTGGATTCAATTTTAATTTGTATGAACAATCTACACCCTAAACACTAAATCATGATCTATTCGGGCCGGGTGAACCATGAACCACTCGGACCGAGTGAACCATGAACCACTCCGAATGAAAACGGGATCTCTAGACTTCCACAACGGGTCCGGCATCCGGGTTTGGTAGTCAAACCGGAAAATGGGAGAAGCAACAAGATGAAATGAAGGGAAGAGATCAGTTGTAGCATGATGCGATGTTTGAATGAAATTAATGATATGTAATTATATATATACACACACAAATATTAATTAATTAACCTCACGCCTCAGAGTCAGCTACTTGGTATTTCATTTTCTGAATAATAAAAATCAAGTAGCGTATGATCGATCAAGTTGACGGTGTATATAGTGTAGTGTTGTATTATATATATATATGCTAATTAAATTACTCATGGCGTACGGTTGAAGTTTCCAGTTATGTCTCTTAGATGACACATAAAACAAGAAAATAGAGAGCAAATAATTTAATTATTTTTCGAAAAAGGGATCGAAAAATTAAAAGGTATTAATTATAATATCATTGTGTAATACATCGCTCTGTATCAAACGTATGTATTGAAATTTGAAATATGTATTGAACCACATAAGGAAGCACTATATTTTACAACAAATGGTCGATATATACAACGCACAAGTTGATCCGAGAGATCCAGATTCTTTCAATTTTGAATCCAAGTGCCAAAAAAAATTTAGCTAGTAGAATTTATTTATTTGAAATGAGATGATCGATGTAGTTTAATGGCTTGAATACTAGTTCCAGGTAGTTGGTGCTGCAGAGTTATATTTCTCTGAGTAGCAACATGACCAAAGTCAAAGTTTGATAGTCTATACAAACATTAGCAAAATATTTCTCCAATCCAAATTAGAGGTTCTCTGCATCACAAGAAGCTGGAGTAGCTCAGCTGGTTAGAGCGTGTGGCTGTTAACCACAAGGTCGAAGGTTCGAACCCTTCTTCTAGCGTGCCTTTTTTATACATTTTTTCTGGGTTTTTGAACGACTGACGGGTTTCGGGCTTCTTGATCTCTGATGGGCCTTGCTTCCATCTTTTTGGCAACTATCAGCTTGGGCTTCTGAATCAATGATGGGTTTTAAGAAAAAAGAGGCAAATAAAGGAAGGCCCAGAATAATTAGAAGATGAACGAAATGGATCTTTATATATCTCGTGTAATTTTTTTATAAATTTAAAAAGAAAGTAAAAAATAAATAGAAAGTGCGCTTACTGACACTGTGTTCCTTTTTTGTTAGTTTGTTTAATTATGCATCTCTTTTTTTTCACGAGGATTAACACCTTTCATGGTTGGAAATAGATGAATGCATAAAGCGTCGAAAAACAGCCACAAATGGGACCAAAACAACTGATGCAATCAATCATCGACAAATTCATCATTTTTATTCCAAAAAAAAAACATTAATTAATTACACCAAGAAATGATTTACAGCTGCAAACCACAAAACCTTTCAAACCTTAAAAAAAAAGGAAAGGAAAAAGAAAATAACCATCCCCTTTCTCCCTTTATTACAAAAAACAGAAATTCCAAATTCTTAAATTAACCACCAAGAAATTGAAAAGGACAGAACATTAAAATTTACGATCACCAATCATAATAAGAAACTAAAACTCGCTGACAAGTGGTGCATGCTCCTCGCACATGAACACGTAGGTGTATACTACCCCAGCCAAGCCGCCTCCAACGAGTGGGCCGACCCAGTAAATCCAGATGTTGGTGAAGTCGCCGCTCACAACTGCTGGGCCGAATGATCGGGCCGGGTTCATGGACCCGCCAGAGAATGGGCCGGCAGCCAAAATGTTTGCCCCAACAATGAACCCGATTGCGATGGGTGCAATGGTGCCCAATGAGCCCTTTTTGGGATCCACTGCGGTGGCGTACACGGTGTAGACGAGGGCGAATGTGATCACGATTTCCATCACCACTCCTTCAATGGCTCCGATCCCCAAACCCAAGCCGTGGGTTGGAATATCCTATAATAGCCAACAGTAACAAAGTTTGGGTTACTTTCAAATATATCTTTTAATTATTTATAAAATAGCATACATGGCCAGAACTAAAGAAGTGAAGACCAGGAATTATAATAGAAAATAGTGAATTCAAGACTTTAATATATTTATTATTGGGTTAGTTTAAAATAGTTTTCAATTATATGGGTTATTTATTATGAAGCACACACTTGTACTAGATGATTTAATGATGAGACGGACATAAATGGGACGTTGACGCGCTTAATTAATACTTTGAGGGGGTTATGTGTGATTTTTTTTAAATTGTACCTCATCTCATGTATGAGACTATCTCATATGATTTTTTATCATTTATTTTTTATATTTAAATTCATCTGAAACTTTGTTCTATAGCTGTTTTTTTTATATATGTATTTATTTGCTAAGAACATAAATTAACACTATCTATATTCATAAGTTGTATGTTACTACATTTAATAAGGATTTTAGTTTATGTGTATATATATATCTTTTAGGTGGCAATTGGCATGATCAAGATTAAGGTTAGGTTCTTATACGCTTTCAGGTGCACACAAGAATAATAAGAATAAATTAGAGATTAATAGTTCATTAAAAATTATGTATACTTGTCATAAAAGACAAAATTTTATCTCATCATGCATAATAAAATAATTAGCATACACTGGTCAACACATCGGGTTGAATCTTTTAATATGGAGTGGGTGTTAATTATATTTAGTTATTTACTAAGATGGTAGATTTGAAAGTTAAAAATAGAAAAATGACTTTTTAGAAAAGAATACTTTTGACTTACCAAACCACCGGTGACAAGTTTGAGCAAGAAGCAAGCAAGAATGGCGCCCAAGAGTTGAGCAATCCAGTAGAAAAGGCCAGTGAGAAGGGTGATTTGGCCACCAACAGCCAAACCGAAGGTGACGGCCGGGTTGACGTGGCCGCCGGAGATGTTAGCAGCGATAGCAACGGCCACGAAGAGGGCCAGCCCGTGGCAGACGGCAATCGCCACCAGCCCCGATGGATCGAGGGCGGCTGCCGTCATCTTGTCTGTCAAAACATATTATGATATCACAGAATTATACATGGATCAAACCATTATTCTCACACTAATGAGACTGAAATTTACGAAAATTCAGAATTTACGACACTAAATTTGCATACACTCAAAAGTTGCATGTCTACTTTTAAATTTTTAATAAACTGAAATTTAACGTCCTATTTTTATCAAACTGAAACTTACTGTCCCTAAACTGTCAACCAAATAATTACATGCCTAAAAAAGCATTTTCCCCTAACTGTAGATATATATTATAATGTGCTTATTTGTTGATATTGTTATAATATATAAAAAAAAGATTGTAGAAAAGTCTTATTTCATATAATAATATGAAATTCAACACAAAATCGTTTTATTACAAAAAAAAAAAAAAAAAAAAATCGTTATAATTCCAAATTGAAAGGTCGTAATAATAAGTAATAAAATATGAATCACATGCAGCTGAAAATAAGAAACGGATTTAAATAAAAAGAGGTGGTTTGGTATTAACTGTAAGCAATGGCTGAGCCAACACCGGCGAAGACGAAGAGCAAGGTGGAGATGAACTCCGCCACGTACGCCTTGATCGAGGCGGCGCTGAACGAGTCATCAACTCGGCCGATAGCGATTCCAGGCATTTTTTTCTAATAATAAATTTAAAAAAAAAAAAATAATGGAAAGGGAGAAAAGAGAATTATCTTTTGAGATGGCATAAAAGCCACTTTCTAAAGTCGCTATATATAGTGGGAGAAAGCACGACTTTATCCATTTTCTGGAGATAGTTAATTAAATGGGTATCTGTGATTAGCATATACTAGATGCCTCGTGACGAGATAGATGTGTGGAGAAAGTAATGCATCCTGCGTGGAAAATTCTATCCTAAGATTATTTAATTTGATTTATGACATATATAATTATAAAGAATTGCGACTAACTATCCATGATGCTGTATTTAATATTTATTCAACTTATCAATCATGAATTCATCCCAAGAGTGTGGTTTATTTTGATCATGATCGAGAACCCAAGAACTTGGAAATTGGGCTAATTCTTGATATTCAAAGTTCATAAATTCATCATAATGAATCGATCAAATATAAAGAAATTATATGTGTGGTTAAAGTATTAGATATGTATAAGAATAACGTTACGTCAAATCTAAAATGTAGGCTTATCATCTTATTCTCTTATTACATATACGAACTCAATCGATTATCCATGCCCATGAAACACCTTCGCCTCATCTAAAAGTCCAAACTTGTGTGCAGAATTAATTCTTTTATTTAATAATTCGGCCCACGATTAGACAATTTAAATGGGTGAAATGCTTTCCACGGGAATCGAACCCAGGATCTGAGCTGAGCATGAGGCTCTAATAACATGAAAGAATTTTATTTCATTTAAAAGTCCAAACTTATAGAGAGGTGCAAAATTACGAAATTAATTCTTTTATTTAATTTCCCTCAATGCTCCCCTCGCTCGTGGTCCGAATCATTATCTCTACATTTTGGGGAGGAGACCTAACGAGTGGATATTTTAAATGGGTGGAGTGTTTTCCACGAGAATCGAACTCAGGATCTGGGTTGAGTCTGAGGCTTTGATACCATTAAAAAAAAAATTGTCTCATCTAAAAGCCCGAACTTATAGAAAGGTGCAAAATTAATTCTTTTATTTAATTTCCCTAAACATTCCATGATTGATTCAATTCAATCCTACGAATTTTGTAAATTTGAGTTTTCGCGTATATAACAATAACATTTTAAGAAAAAATAGAGTTTAATCGTGAACTCGGGTGATCATACAAGTTGTTGACATAATTTTGAAGGCACACGACACATGGATGCATCAACCATTTTTACATATCTAGTCATCGACCTTATCTCTAATAAAAGGGTCCACGAAGAGGGCTTTTAAATAGGATAAATTATTAATTACTAAAAATAAAGGAATATATTCCAGTTGGCAATAGCAATAAGTCCATTCACAACCAATCAAAAAACGTTTCTGCAAGCCTAGCTGTAAGTAACATGCGCAGTTGGAACTGTCTGGAAGCAGCTCGATGAAATGACCATGTTACCCCTGCGATCGAGATCAAATGGAATGTGATGCAGTGACTTCAAATCTGGGCCGTACAATGCGCCGACCAAATTATAACTCTTCTGAGTTGGTTGGTTTTTTGTTTTTTCTCTTAAATATAATTTGTAGATAGGAATAATGTGGTCCATAATGGTGTTTAATTACGGTTTAATGATGGATCAGCCGGCTAGACAGGGTTGTTAAGGGAATCTTGATTTAATTATGTGGTCCTTTATATTTAAGAATTATATATATCATCAATGTCAAAGACACGATTATTGCACAATTTTATAGCAAATTTTCTACTCGTTCCTTCTACAAGGACTTTTTTTTTTTTTTTAAATATCTACGAGACTATAATAGTTCACTTATAAATTAACAAATACTAATGCATTTAATTTTTATTTTTCTTTGGCCTGTTGAAATTATATCCTTAATTAATTAATAGATGCGTTATCACGTAAAGAACTTTTTAAATTCTCAAGGAACTTGCTAGTTACTATGACTCCTCATTTCCGTCCAAAAAAAAAAACTATGACTTCATCTTATGGATTTAAGGGTAATTTGAGAAAAAAAAATTGACACTAATCTATTGTAAACGTATGAATCATCTACGAAATGGAAGCTAGGATAGTAATATTTATACCATTTATTTATGCGCTTTCATACACGTTAATAATAACAGATATGGACATATGGTACTAATTTACTTTAACAAAAGACCTACTTATATGAGATATAATGTTCATGTGGCTTCATTTTCTTTTATTTTTTAAAATGGAATATCTCAAGTGGTTAGAATGTTAAATCATTGTTACTTATGTTCAAAATGTCATTGGGTTCAAATCACTACTATGTATATCTAAAAAGTTAATTAATGGGTTCAAGTCACCAATTTGATCGTTAAAAAAGAAATTATTTTGGATAAGTGATCAAGTATAGTTTAATTATTAACTAGTTGTCAGCATCTAACTACCCATTAATATAAGTGAAACTAATCTAATACTCGCAAGTTAGTTTTGGACATGTCACGAGAAACTAATCCAATATTAACTATATATGTCATGAATTTTTTATTTTGACTTTTTTACTCATTTAAAAATAACAAAAGAGTAGTAATAATTAGTAGGTAAATTTGCATGCCATTTTCATATTCAATTCATTAAACTTCTTGAGTTTTATCAATTTCAATATAGTATTTTATTTCATGAATGCAATTACTTTACTTTAATAAAATCAAATAGTTACCTCACAAAGGAAAAAAAAAATCAAATGCGGTGTTTTTATACTGTGTACCTGTTGTGTCGGTATAAATTAATAATTGAACTCATGAATATTGATAGAAAGTCGTTTATTATTTTTTTTTTTTTCGAAACAAAAAAGTCGTTTATTATTGTCTGTTACAATTTGAATTCTGAAAAAAAAAAGTGAAGGGAACAAGCCAATATTAATTTCCTGTGATGATGTCCAATCTGGCTTCTTTATGTTTTAGGGATAAAACCAAAATTCGAATCTTAGGGTAATGCATGACAAGATTTTTGGGTCCATTTCACATGAAATTACTAGTAAATTTACCAGTTAACTATTAAAATAAGTTGGTTAATAGACATTTTCGCTATCCTACTAAATTGTGTGCTTCATATCATATTATCTTTTTTGACAGGAAAGTGCTTCATATCATATTATCAATGTAACTATAACCAAGTAAAATGGTGTATTTTATTAATTATTCAATTAGCATGTGTAGAGTCTTAACTATGAGTAACAATAAGTAGAATATAGGGTGAATTTAATGTTAATTTGTTACATGCCAAAAGATTATGTCCAACAACATCGATTATTTAAGAAGTGTGAGTCTCATATACACATCCAGATGCACCGTAAATTCATAGTGCATTTTAAAATCATGCAATTTATTATATTAAAAAATAAAATTTGTTTACATTGAATTGTGCAACTATTTTTTATATTAATAGTTGCAAGATTCAGTTTAAACAAATGGTATATTTCAATGTATATTTCTAAACAAGGTAGTCGATCTTTCATTTTCGGCCTATCTTCTAATCATGAGGAGAATCAAATAATTTGTATATATGCCTTTATAAATGTCAAACTTTTATAATTAAATCGTTGGCCAATCTTTTCAAGAGTTTTTTTTCTTCATTATTTAAATTTTATTTCTATGTTCAGTCTTCTTCAAGAGTTGAATGAGAATAGGTTATTTTTTTTATCATAATTTTGTAAGGAACAAAATGGGCTATAGTAACCTGTAGGCCCCACAACAAATAAACTACAGTATGCAAAGTTGATTTTTAGCGAGAAAGGTGTAGCAAGTTCTATTGGGTTCGTGCTATCTATTTAACTTTTTTTCTTTGCATACTGTTTCAAATTGTTCAAATGTTTATTTGAGATCCTATCATGTAATTCGCATTGAAGTAAAAATTAATACTTTCCAATTTTAATAATAATAATTCTCACTTGGAAATATTTTTTATATTTCTTCAAAAAAAAATTACTAACCTATTTTAAAACGTATTGTATTATATTTTTATTTTAAGTATTATTTCTTACTTGGAAAATAGTTTTTTCTTCAACTTACGGAAGATATCCCGTAAAATGATTGTCAGGGGTTACTTAAATTTACATACAACTTATTTTACTAATAAAAAAAACATTAGGAAAAAAATCACTTTTACCTCTTAATTCTCATTTTGGGTCGAGCTGACTCTGTGTACTCTAGCTAGTCATATCTAATAGGCCCATGGAGAAGCACATAGGCCTCACAAATTCTTGAATAACTTTTGAGCCCAATTCCATAAAATGAAATTTAGAAGGGTGGAACACCATGAAATACAAAAAATGGAACGGTGAAATCGAACTGCTTATTCTGCGTCTCTAATGATCTATCATCTATGTTTAGAAAAATAGAAACAAAAAGAAATTCTTAGACATTATTATCATTATTTTGAACAACAATAATCTCATACTAATAACGGTTAATAAAATTTGAATCCATCGGCCTCTAGCCAAGTTTATACTTATTTTTTAAAATTAAAGATGAGACTATGATTCAATTCAATCAATTTACATCTCGATTATTCAATTTTGTCAGAAATACATTCCATCGCTTTTGCCAATTTTACCCCAAACAATTCAATAATTGTGAACCAACAAATAATGGATCTATTTAATTCAATACTGAACAAAACAAAGGTGGATAAATGTCATTAATTCTAAACAAAACCTACAACTATAATAGTAAATGCACTCATTGTAGCAATCACCAACCTCCTTTCAATGCTAAGAGATCATAAAACCAAAAGGGAACTACAACATTTAATTTGTGTGTACTAAAGTGGCACAAAAAGCCATCCCTCCATCCAACCTAAATCTCTGCCTCTTTCAAAAATTTCAGAGTGGCACTAAAATATACACTGTTTTAAATGAAAGAATTACGCCTCTATCGTCAAATTCACCTTAGTACTTGTTCGCAAACTCAATTCAAATTCTAAAAGCACTTATTTTTTTGAAAAGTTGTGTCTAACAGCTTTTAAATAAGTGTTTTTACAACACTTTTTAGAGTTTTAAAACAGGCCCTTAGTCTGGTTCGATTATTGAAAAGTTTTTAAACGTTTATTTCAAAACATTCAAAATATTTGTAACGCAAGTAGAGATATATCTTAGTCTCGAATTCAACTCAACTTAAAAGATCAAATGATCACTCGAGAACTCGCTTCGTTTATTTAATAACTTATATACCTTAACAGTTAAATACATATTAAGATTCAAATACAGTAAAACGATATAGATTTGACATATTGAAAATAATCATACCAAAATTTCGGTATAACGAATTTTGGAACGTCGATATATAATGTCCCTTATCGGATTTTGGTACACTATTTCATATTGGAATTCCGTTATACCAAATCTTTACCGAATGCCATCAAGTTCGATTTGATTTTGTTCGAATTATTTCGAGTAAATATCGAGTTAAGACAACTCGTTATAAGGTCTTTAAATATCGCAATAAAAAAGATGCAACACGTGTGTATTCACTATTCACACTAATACTAGTTAAAAACAGAACTTCACATCTTAACCGAATCAGTTCACATCCGCAGCATTCTCTTAAAACCGTTAAGTCCAAATTCCAATGGAGTTGAGCTGCGAAAACGGCCTCTGGAAATTCGCCGATGAAGAAAGAACAAACATAAACCTGCCACGAAGATTCTCCTTTGGCAACAACAACGAATCAGCCGCACCCGATTCCCGCCTCTCCTCCGCCAGAACATCCTGCGCTTCCGCAGCATCGTTCCCACTCTGGAAAACGAGCCCCGAGACACAATGGATAAGGTCGCCGATCCCCAACTCCCCGTCCCCGCCGCTTCTGTACCACTGCCTGGCCTCACTCCACCGCAGCGAAGGCAACATTTTCTCGATTGCGGTCACAAAGGACTTCATTTTCACGGGCTCGTCGAGCTGCAGGGTCCACGCGTGGAAACAGCCGGATTGCACGGAAAGCGTGTGCATAAAGGCGTCAATGGGGGAAATCAGGGCCATTTTGGCGTGTGGGAAGATGCTGTTTACGAGTCACGGGGACTGCAGGATCCGCGTGTGGGATGTCTCGTTAACGCAGCATTTACGGGCGAAGAAGGTTGCGACTCTGCCTAGGCGAAGGTCGATTTTTTCGTATTCGAAGAAGAGGATGATGCATAAGGATTCAATCTCGTGTTTGGCTTATAATAATGTGGAGAAGCTGCTTTACACAGGTATTGAGTTTTGGAATGAGTATTCATATCAAGAATTGTAAAAAAATCACTACTTTTGAATATTGTTGCAGGTTAGGCTTATGGGCAATCCTAGTTTGCTTTCTGTTATGCAAAATTAGGTCATGTCAGATACGGGCACAAATAGGGGTAACCATAAGTCTAATTTGTAACAATATTTATATGTCGATGGGCGATTTATTTGCGATTATTCAAAATTCTAGATTAGTTTGCAGTTTAGCAAAAGATAGTGAACTTTTTTTGGAATTAAGCCTTTATTAATTGATGAAAGATTACAAGAGGGGGAATGTTGTTATGTGGAAGTTTGTATACAATGTCATAAAATGAAAATGAGAGGAGAGGAGAGTTTCTCTTCATATACTAACCTACAGTATCACTAGTTGTACAGAAAGGTATTAGTTACTAAAATAACTAACTATAAATAACTAGCAAACCTACATCGTCAGTTGAAATTCAAAGTATTAACTAATCATAATTTTTACGTTTTTTTTTTCCGATTTTGCCCTGTCTAGACTAAATTTCTGCGTCCCCCCCTGCTGCAGGCTCTTGGGATCACACGGTGAAGGTGTGGAAAATCGGGGACCAACGCTGCGTCGACTCGTTCCAAGCTCACGAAGGCCACGTGAACGCGATCGTGATCAACCAACAAGACGGCTGCGTCTTCACATGCTCATCCGACGGAACAGTCAAAATCTGGAGAAGAGTTTCAACAGAAACCTCCCACATTCTCACAATGACACTCAAATTCCAGCCCTCCCCTGTCAATGCCCTGGCACTATCCATGTCCCCGAACAATTGCTTCCTTTACTCAGGCTCGTCCGACGGGCTGATAAACTTCTGGGAGAAGGAGAGAGTCTCCGGAAGGTACAACCACGCGGGGTTCCTACAAGGGCATCATTTTTCGGTTCTCTGTTTGGTTACGGTCGAAGATTTGATCCTGAGCGGATCGGAGGATGCGACTATAAGGATATGGAAGAGGGAAGATGGCAATTCTTGTTTCCATTGTTGTGTTGCGGTGATCGACGGCCACCATGCGCCGGTGAAGTGCCTGGCGGCCGCCGTTGAAACGAATGATGTAGTTAAGGGGCTGCTTGTTTATAGTGCTACTTTGGATCAGAATTTGAAGGTGTGGAGAGTGAAAGTTTATCCATCGGAGAAAGTGAACGTGGATAAAAATGAAGGGGATTTCGATTGTAAAATGAGCCCGGTTTTGTCGCCTGCTTGGGTGGAGAAGAAGATTCAGGGTAGTGAGTACTAATCAGGTATGGAGATAGTTGCAGAATTAGGATTAAGTTGAGATTAAGGTTGTTGTTACTTTTGATTTTCTAGTTATAAGTTGTTCTTGCTAGTTATTGAGTATGATAGATTCTACAACTGTTTTTGTACGGATTAATATCAAGAATTTGTCATGTAACTTATATCCAATTTTAATTTTGTATATTATTATTTTTTCAATTTGCTACTTTTTGTGTCAATTTTAGTACTATGGGTCTAAAATTGGAAAAGAAAAAAAAGAGGGACCAGAATTGTAAAAATAATAATAAACGGACCAAATTTTTATTTTTCAATTTTTGGTCCAAAAGGACTAAAATTTACACCAAAAAGATTAAAATTTATAGGACTAAAATTGAATTGACTGAAATTACAAGACTATTCTTGATATTAATTTGTTTTTCACCCTAGGTGAATATTGTAGGTCTTAGATGAACTAAATCACATTTAGGTTAGTTAAAAGTATTCCCAACTATGATCTTTGGAGACTTAATTATAGTTATGTCTTATAATGATCAAGAGTTTTGATGTACATAAATAAATAATCAAAATTGTTACTGTCTACGATGTTATTTCAGATTATGTATACATTATTATATTTGTATTAGGCTTTGTATTGAGTAATATGATTTGATCTAGTGTGACTTCAAGTGTCAAATTAACAGCAGTTGTCATTCAGACCAAAACCGGCCATGTTCCAATTTATTTGGTTACTTGCTGTAAATACATAAGTGGAATGGTAAGTCAAGTTTTTCTATTGTCATTATAAACAAAGGAGATTTCATTTTAATTTCTTCTTTCTCAAAAAGAGCAATAAATTAACCAGCATGCATTGCATTATTAAACATCATCATCATAGTCATTTTCCCCTACTCACAGGGTAATTGGTAACATGGGTATTTGTTGTATAAATAGTTAATCATGTAAAAGGTAATGACATAATAGTTCATTTACCATAACGACTCATGGTTCACTCATCAAACAAAGAATGCAATATTTAAAATAAATAAAATTCATGATACAAACTAGAATATCATAAAGTATATATTTTTTTTCAGATATCATTACATCAACAAATTGTATGTGTGTATAAATAACGATACTTGCATGAAACGGATTGATTTTCAAGGATAGTATATAATTTCAGATATCATTACATCATAAAGTATATTATTTTTTGGAGTTTGTGGTTTTTGAGCCTAATACCGTTAGAAAGGAAATTTTTGGGGTTGATTTGGCAATGCACCATTGATGGTGTCAAATTTAGTGCATGGAAGTAGATTCATTCCCACTGTCCCATTATCTTTTATCGTTCCGGCTCATATGTGAGATTGTGATCCGTTGGTTTGTTGTCCGTTTAAATTGTAATCTAGCTCGTCGGGCCTTTATTATGTACGTTGCTTTGGTCTTTCGAGTACTCCTTGTACTAAATTAATAATATTTCATCTTTACCTTTAAAGAAAAACGATACTTGCATGAAACAAAATAAAATAACCACTATTTACAAGTATACTACAATATAAAAGATTCTGGCTTTTTTTTGCAGTTGATAAAAAGAGAACATTTCGTGTGTCTTTCTGGGCTTTTTGGCATTGTCGTGTTCGTATTTGCTAAAACAATCAACTATACCATACTTCACACACAGGGTGACCACCAAATATCATCATCTCAAAAACAGAATCATCCATCCTGTTTTCAAAAAGTCATTCTTTTTTTCTTAACTCCCTCAACTACTATTTGCATTTCGCAATCCCAAAATTAATCAATCCCATTCCCATCTCTATCAATCTTGGCAATGGTATGCCTAGGAATCCTGTTTGGTTGCAAGCCCGATTCTGTCGAATCATATGTATTCTCCGTCCTCATCATCGTCGCCATTTTTGTTTTTCTCAGATTACTCTGTTATCTCATTCGTCGTTACCTATTCAAAACGGATGACAACGAAGAATCTCAATCCCAGATAAACGTTGCCTGAAGTTGTACAAGATCGGGCCTTCTGACCAAGTCAACTGATCACATTCATATGAGACGAGCTCATTTTTTTTTCCTCCCTGATTTGTTGTATTAGGATTGTTGAAGCTCTTCTTGTAGATCAACTGAATAAAATTTGCATAAGAATCTTCACTTTCTTTCATGTTTCAATCTTTTGTTTTCTTTTCATGGAAAGGTTTTAATATGCCCATACGGATCATCATGTCTCAGTTTCTTACAATTAATCGTATTGAGATAGGTAACATAATGCATCTTTTGTTGGGCTATGGAGTATGATCAACTGCTTCACGTTTCAATTTCTTGGTGATCCAACTTTAATTGAACTGAAATAGTTGTTTCGATTTATTTGATTATTTGAAAAATATCAATTTCTAGCTTTAACGTGTTAGCCGAAATCAAACCAAACGCTAGATCAACTAATAATTTCAATTTTATCTAAATAATGCACAACCCTAGACATTGGAGAATAGTACTTTCTCAATCCTAATTTTATTGTCCACTTTCCATAAATTGTCGTCCTAATTTTGTTTGATCATTTTCTAAAAAAGAAATAAATCAATTTTCAATATTATTTAATACTATTATTTCTCTCCATCAAACCCACTTTACCCATTTTACATCATTTAATACTATCATTTCCTACTTTTTTTTTAATCTCCATGTCTATACAGTAACCGGATAATCAAAAAAAGGACGGAGGGAGTACGCATAAGTATGTATCATTTGCAAATTATTTCATCGTCAAAATATAGGGGCGAATTTAGAACCATCAATAAGTTAAGGGGGCGAATTCAGAAGCACCAATAAAGTTAAGGGGCCAAATTAACATTTCCAAATAAGTTAAATAACTTTATCAAACTTAACTGTCAAGTCTGAAGCATTAATCTCCCATAGTAGCACACGAGGTGAGCGTGATAATGCCATCGACACACAAATTGCTTGAAGGACGACGCCCGCCTCACGCCACGGAGGAAGGCGGCGGCGCCGAAGATGACGAAGGCACCGCCGACGAATCCAAGGATCGGAAACACATATCCATCTTTCCTAGGATCAGCAATTACTTGACCCGAACGCGTTTCATATGGCCCGTTCTCATTGTGGCGCTCGCAATCGTGATTATATACTCTCTAGTTTCTCACTCTCGAGATTCGCTCTCGAATTCTCCCTCCGGTCACATCTCACGGATGTTTTTCGGGTTTGATGGACTTGAATCGGATTTCGGATCCCTCGGCGTTCCCTGGTGCAAGTTAATACTATATCTTTCTATAGTTGTTTGTCGTTACGATTTAGAAACTGAATGCTATTTTGAAATGCAATTAGGTCTTGTAGATGCTGCAATTGCTGATTTTTTGGAGCATTGCAACTGCTGATTTGATTCAAACATAAATGTGGATATGTGTATGATACAATTTATATTTTTAGCCAGGATATACGTGTATTGTGTGTGAATAGATAGTGGTAGTACTGTGCTTTGTATATTTCACTACCAAATTGTGCTAGTTATGGTGTGTTCAGTAAAGATTGCTGTATTTTAGTTTATGGATGTAATGATTAATAGAAGTAAGTGTAATTTTGTTATAATTAGTCTTGGCTTTTGATTATGTGGAGGAATTACTATGAGATCGGAGATTTAGTATAGCTGAAAATGTTTCTTGCTTGTTTGTGGAGCTATGGCATTCTGTGTTAACTTGAGGTTTCAGAGGTTGGCATATTGAATACAGAGTAATTAAATGCAATGGACTAGGAAACAAAGTGAATCTGTCTCCAATTTAATTGATTTCTTTCCTTGCTAGTTCGAATGAATGGAGATGCTATTCATTCTAGATGTTCTTGTTTGTTGGTGAAACATCGTTTTGGCTTAGATTAGTAAGCAGTTGTAATAGCAAATTCTCTAGATGCTTTCTTGATTTATTTAACTTGATAAGTAGGCATGACTACAATTGAAGTTCATCACTGTGATGTATCTGTGAAAACACATTTATTTTTTTCACATTCTTAATAACCATGCAATCATGTTCACTTGGTTAATCTTTTAAATTTCTTATAGATGATGTTCTCGTAAGTTGTATATGCGTATAATTGTTATCCTTGTCAAAAGGCAGATCAAAACATGGGAAAACTGTGGAATGGACATCGAAGGATTTGATCAAAGGACTTGAGGAATTTGTCCCAATCTACGAGACTCGACCCATTAAGAACAACATGTATGGCATGGGCTTTGACCACAGTTTTGGACTTTGGTTCATCACAAGATGGTTAAAACCAGATTTGATGATCGAGAGTGGAGCTTTTAAGGGGCATTCCACGTGGGTTCTGAGACAAGCAATGCCAGATATACCTATTTTGTCAATTTCACCCCGTCATCCAGAGAAGTATCTTAAGAAGGGCCCTGCTTATGTTGATGGAAATTGCACCTACTTTGCTGGTAAAGACTTTGTGGATTTCGGAAGCATGGACTGGGGAACAGTGTTGAAAAATCAGGGGATTGAAGATCCCAGTCGGGTTCTTGTGTTCTTCGACGACCATCAAAATGAACTTAAGAGGTAAGTATGGGCATCTTAATTGCAATATTCTCTATAGGAAGTTAGGAACTCCATTAATTTGATGGTTTGATTACTAGATTAAAGCAAGCACTGAAGGCTGGCTTCAAACATCTTGTTTTCGAGGACAACTACGATACTGGAACTGGTGACCATTACTCCTTTAGGCAGATGTGTGATCAATTCTATATTAGAGGTGTGTTCTCTTTCAGTCCATGAACATCTCATTTCTAAATATCTTGATCTGTATGCAAAATTGAGTTCTTTTTTTCTTGATCCAATCTATTGATCAGTTAGCCTACAATCACTTTCTTCATTGTTATATTTGTTGCAACATGGCTAAAAGTTCTCTATCCCTTCCAGGTGGTGGCCATAGTTGTTTTAAAGACAGCGATGAAGCCAGGATCCGACTAAAAAGGAAGAAATTCTGGGAAAAATCAGTCGATATGGAAGAGCTATGTGGACCCGGAGAAGCATGGTGGGGCGTAAGAGGGTATATGCGTGATGATTTTAATCACAGCAACAAGGCAATAACCTATGATGAGCATTTTGAGAACAGCAGGTTCGTTGAGTCAGTGCTCGACGTTTACTGGGAGGTACCACCCGTGGCCGGACCTTCGCTCACTCATCAGACAAGATACGACCCGGCCCGCTCTTCTAATCCTATTGTTGAAGATGGTAGATATGGCTTATTTCAAAGGCTGGGCTTATCACAACTTGAGACTTCTGTATTCAATGGATACACTCAAATGGTATATCTTCAGGTATCCAATCCAGAATCATAATCCTCTTGAAACATGCCAAAACGCTCCTAGTTGTTTAGTGGTTATGTTTTGAGTTTGTTAATATCAGGTATTTTTTCTCATATAAATTAGTCTGTGGCTTTTAATGATTAATTTCAGATTATGATTACTCTCAAGATTTGTTCATAGGTTAATGACGGCTCATTTGTGCTATTATAATAAAAGTTATTCTTATGTAAAACAGTGTTACCTTGCAACTTATTACAAGTTGCAACTATCACTTTATATATATAAATTAACACCTTTTAAACTAATACCATCAAACTAACATCTTTTAATGAAACAACTAATTTATTTAGAAATATACACAAAATAGTGAAGTACATATGAATTGTACGGTAAAATTGATCTACATATATAAAGATTTTTCCTATAAATTATTATAATTGTTCAATGAACTTTTTTATTAGCAGAATTTACAATAGACAAAAACTTGTGTGAACCCGAGTTCACGGTGAACTCGGTTTTTTAATATCATTTATTATATACAAAACTCTCATCAATTATGCATAAAAATTATTCTTTGTTATATACAAAAATAATCTTTATTTTATAAAATGCTTTATATTTTTAAACAGTGAAATTTTTTGTGCATAACAATGATAGTTTTTACCCATAAGAGTGATAGAGTTCATGCATAGACATGATTCACGAGAGTGTTACTCTTTACAATATAGGGTTTTCTTGAGCGATATTGACATAATAAAATATACACTACTTAACTTTCTTTTCGGATCAAGTGTTTTTTAGGGATTTAAGAAAAATCATTAAAAGAACTTAAAATTTAAACATTTTACTTTAATCAATTAAAAGATAGAGTGACCATTAAAAAAATAAAAATTAAAGGAAATAATAATATGTGATATACGAAGATATGAGAGATAATTGAAGAATAAAAAATATAAGATGGAGAATAAAAAAAATCTTAACTAAAAATTAGTAAGTAAATTTAAAAAAAAAAATCAAATTAATACGAACTTGAGGAAATTTATAATTTTTAGTTGAGTGCATTAAATCTAAAGAGGCATACTCCCATGAGACATAATTTAGGCATTTACGTTTTAAAACTTTGAAAATGATGAATGTTGGTTTGTCCCTTGTCTCATGTATGAGATCTCTCATATGATTTTTTGTCAAATCTAAAATTTAGTTATCTATATTTATATAGTGATTTCGATTTTAGTTTAAAAGCTGTAATTTATATTGTAAACAACACAGAAAGAGATATTACGAATTTTTCAATCCGGAAATTATTACATGGAGTAAAGATCCCATTTATCAATCATGGGCATAAATATTATAGAAGAAATTTTTAAATAAATTCAAAGAGTTGGCAATGACAGTTTTACCCCTACTGGCCCTGGAGGCCATGCATGTGGACAACCTTGTTGTCTACATATTCTTTCACTGCTCCAGCATACTGACTTACTTGTTGTAGAGAAAGTTGATCGAAAGCATCTTCAATCAAAGGAAATACAAATCTTGTTTCAAGATAGAGAGAGAGTGTCTGAGTGTAGAGAGAGAAACACTATACAACTTAATGAACAAGAAAGAGGCTGATACCCTCTTATATACAAGTGAGGAATATCATAATTAAAACATAGACCGAACAGTATTACTTCACCAACTAAAAGGTATTAGTTGGTGAAAATATATTATTTATCCCCTAAGACCCCCCCCCTCAAAATGTGAGTGAATATTGATCAATCCCATTTTGATCTTGAACTCTGTGTAAACGCTTGGGCCTTGTGCTTTGTTAAAACATCTGCAATGTTTTCTTCAGTGGGTATTTGTATGATTTTGAGCACTCCATCTTTGATCTTCTCCCTTGTGTAGTGGTAGTCAATTTGGATATGCTTTGTCTTCTCATGGAGGACTGGATTGTGGGCAATGCAGTAGGCTGCCCTACTGCCTGTATAAAGAAGTGCAGGTTGTGGGTGTGAAATCTTCAAGTCCTTGAGGATGTACATGATCCACTGGATTTCTGAAGCGGTTGTGCCCATGGCTCTGTACTCACTCTCTGCAGATAACTTACTGACAGTGCTTTGTTTCTTGGATTTCCAAGAGATAAGAGAGTTCCCAAGATAAATGGCATATCCAGTGATGCTTCTTCTTGTGGTTTCACATCTTGCCCAGTCAGCATCTGTAAAAGCATGAAACTGGAAGGAATTGTTGTTAGAATATAATAAGCCTAAACCAATAGTGGATTTGAGATACCTCAATAACCTGTGTACAACTACAAGATGAGCTTCAATGGATTTACTCATGTATTGAGTAAGGGTTTGAATTGCATAAGACAGATCTGGTCTTGTGATAGTCAAATACATAAGTTTACCCACTAGTTTTCTGTTCTCAGAAGCATCAGTTAAAAGGGGAGAATCAATATCAGTAAAACTTTGCTTTGAATCCATTGGGGTAGTACAAGGTCTACTGCCAAAGTAACCACAATCAGTCAAGAGATCTAAAGCATATTTCCTTTGACAAAGTTGTAATCCTTTGTCACTTTTAGCAACCTCAATACCAAGAATGTATTTTAGAACACCTAAGTCCTTAATGGTGAACTTTTCATGTAATTTTTTTTTTATTTTGTGAATTTCAGAAAGATTGTTCCCAGTGATGATAATATCATCAACATAACAGAGGAGAACAGTAAAGGTGTCATTGGTTTCTTTAGTGAATAAAGAAGTATCAGCTAAAGATTGTATAAAACCATAAGAAAGTAAAGTGTGAGAGAGCTTTGTAAACCATTATTTTGAAGCTTGTTTTAGGCCATAGAGGCTCTTATTGAGTTTACAAACTCTTAAGTCATTAGGTTGACAATATTCAGGTGGTGGTAACATATACACTTCCTCACTTAAATCGTCATGGAGGAAAGCATTGTTAACATCACATTGATGAATATGCCAGCATTTTGAAATAGCAATAGACAAGAGAATTCTTACAGTAGTAATCTTTGTCATTGGTGAAAAGGTGTCAAAATAGTCAATGCCCTCTTCTTGGGTGTAACCTTTAGCAACCAGTCTTGATTTATATCTTTCTATTGAACCATCAGTTTGTATTTGATTTTGTAAACCCATTTACAGTCAATACAATGTTTTCCAGGAGGAAGAGTCACCATAAACCAGGTGTTTGTTCTTACTAGAGCTTGTAGCTCAGAAGTCATTGCTTTCTGTCAATTCTCATCTTTGTGAGCTTTTTTATAGGTTTTGGGCTCACAAATTTGGGAGATGTTGGCAATAAAGTGTATGTAAGATGGGGACAGTTTTGAAATGGATAAAAAATCAGTGATAGGATATCTTACACACTGGGAGCTAGAAGAATTTGCAAAATTTGAAGAATTTTCAGAAGTAGAGCCATCAGACACTGGTTTGTGAGTAAGAGAAGCAGACAAAGTTGTTTTGTAAACATCTAAGTATGATGGGTTTAACTTTGTCCTACTGGACCTTCTAAGGTTTTCATCATGATGCGGGACATCCACATGTTGTGTGACATCAAGAACCTCATCATGTAAATCAATATGAGCAAGATCAGTGTTTGGGATCATAGATGACTCAGTGTGATTGTCACCACTATTAGGAAAAGGAGTGTGACCCACATTTATTTCAGTGAAAAGGACATCAGGATCATAAAGTTGTTGTGTTTGATGTTTTGAAACAAGATCATTGACAAATTTGTTTGTAGAAAGTTTATCAGAAAAGGGATAGACAGTTTCAAAAAAAATTACATTCCTGGAGTTAAAAACTTTTTCCAGAAATGAGATCCATGAGTCTATAACCTTTAGTACCAATAGGATAGCCAAGTAAAATGCATTTCATTGTCCTTGGATCGAATTTATGTCTGTTAGCAACAAGAATAGTAGCAAAACATAAGCAACCAAAGTTTCTTAGGTGACTGTAATCAGGAATCTTACCATATAACATTTGGAAGGGGGATTTATCCCCTAAGACAGATGAAGGAAGCCTATTAATGATGTGTGCAACAGTTAAGATGAAATAACTCCAAAACTTTAAAGGTAAACATGCTTGAAACATCAAAGACCTAGCTACTTGTAATAGATGTTGATGTTTTCTTTCAACTAAACCATTTTGTTGAGGTGTTTTAACACAAGAAGTCTGATGAATGATGCCTAAATCATGATAAAAAACAAATAATATGAATTCAGTACCATTGTCAGACCTTAAAACTTTAATTTTCTTGTCAAACTGAGTATTGACCATGTTACTGAAATTTTGCAAAGAACATTTGACAGCGGACTTGTTTTTAAGTAAATAAATCCAAGTGCACCTAGAATAATCATCCACAATGGTTAAGAAAAACTTGTAACCAGCATGTGACTCAACAGAAAAGGGACCCCACACATCACAATGAATGAGATCAAAACATGCAAGACTATTAGAAGTACTAACAGGGAAAATATTTTTCTTTTGTTTTGCAAGAGGACATATCTAACAAACAGAAGGCATATCCTTGCACTTTGCACTTAAAAAAGGAATTTTAGAAAGTTGCTTATTAGAGATATAACCTAATCTAGTATGCCATGTGTAGGAATCTACAACAGAATGAACAGAAACAGAATGAACATAGGAACCTATCAATGGTCTGGATGCCTTAAGAAAATAAAGTCCACCTTGTTGCTCAGCAAAACCAATCACTTTCTTGGACACATTGTCCTGAAAAATACAGTGTGAGTCCAGAAAACTAACAACACAATTAGGAGTTTTAGTTAGTTGAGAGATAGACAGTAAGTTGAAACAAAAATCAGGAACATATAGTACATTGTGTAAAATCAACTCATCATTCAACTTAACCTCTCCAGTGAAAGTAGCAGTTGCAAAAGCATTATTAGGCAATTTAATTTTAATAGCAGAAGGTATGGGTTTTGAAGTAAATAAGCTAATATCAAAAATCATATGATCAGTGGCACCAGTATCTATAATCTAAGTAGATATGCCAGGAGACACAATATTTAAACAAGTATGTAACCTGAGTCATCTGGAGTGGAATCTCCAAGTTGTGCAAAAGCACCAGCAGCAGAATGAGTGGAATCCTTGTCTTTCTTCATCTTAACATAGCTTAAGAACTGTGCAAACATATCTTGATCAAACAAAGGGTTAGTAGCACTAGATTCCTTAGGGGGAGATTTAACCAAAGCATGAACAGAAGTATCTTGCTTAGGCCTGACATTTTTAGAACCCCTCCAACCAGGAGGAAAACCAATGATCTAAAAATAACGGTCAACAGTGTGACCTGGACCATTACAGTGAGAACATTGCAATGGCCTCTTTTTGTCTTTGTAAAACTTGGCATTCTTAGCCAACATAGCAACCGAATCAGCATTCACAGTATCATTACGAACATATAAAGTCCTCTGAGATTCCTCTTGTAACAATAAACTATAGATTTTAGCTAGAGGAGGAAAAGGATCTTGTAACAATAGCTGACTTCGCAAAGCAGAATAGAAATCTTCAAGGCCTATCAGAAATTTCACACAAGCATCATTTTCTTGAGTCTTGCTCAATTGTAAAGGAAGCTCACAAGTACAAGCATTCATCGCACCACAATTACACTTAAGAGCAGGACTATGACTCAAATACTCATCCCACAGAGATTTAAATTGATTATAATAGGTCACCAAAGATTGAGAACCTTTAGAAATAGCGCTTAAGGATTTTTCAAGATGATAAACGCGGGTGAGATCAGATTGGGAATACCTGGCATGGAGTTCATCCCAAACCTCTTTGGCCACGGGGAAGTAGTCTAGGGTTTGTTTAATATCAACATGAATCAAATTCAAGATCCATGTTAATACCAAAGGTTGAATAACCCTATCCTCCGTCTCCGAAGGTTGAAGCAGTGAACCGTCTATCAATGGGAGTTTGTTCTTGACACTGAGAGCGCGCTTAACGACATGGCTCCAGGAAATAAAATTTCCACAGGTCAAAGGATCCAAGACTATTGAAATCGCTGGATTATCGTTCGGATGTAACGCGAGCGGAGAAAGAGGGTTTAGAAGCGGATTTAGCGAATTCGGATCGGTAGCCATCAGAATCGCGAAAAAACAAACAGATCTGAACAAGAATCAGATAATCGTGACGCTAAAATGTCAAAATAACAACATAATCGCGAAAAAAACGTGCGATTAATCGGAGGATTTTCGCTGAGATCACGAAAAACCCTAAAAAAAATGAAATCGCGTGAGGAACGCGAATAACAAACGCGGAAGAAAAAAACAATCAGGATCGAAAAATTGTTCAAAAACCTTGAACAACTGATACCATGTAGAGAAAGATGATCGAAAGCATCTTCAATCAAAAGAAATACAAATCTTGTTTCAAGATAGAGAGAGAGTGTCTGAGTGTAGAGAGAGAAAGACTATACAACTTAATGAACAAGAAAGAGGTTGATACCCTCTTATATACAAGTGAGGAATATCATAATTAAAACATATACCGAACAGTATTACTTCACCAACTAAAAGGTATTAGTTGGTGAAAATATATTATTTATCCCCTAAGACTTGTAATAGATAAACATCACCAACACACAGGAAAATGAATACAATTTTTGAAAGCCTTGCATAAACTTAAATTTATTTTTTGTTCATTTATATTCTTCAACTCTCTCCCATTCTCGTAACCTATCATTTGAATTGTTCAAACACGCTAAAATATTATAAATTAAAAGCCTTATAAAATTGTTAGTTGGTGGTACATTTGGTATTCTATTATATGTTTTATTATTTTCGATATACGTCGTGTGTTGACTGGGATATCATTCTTATATTGAATATAACGAATCATAAGAAGAAGCATGTAAAAAGTTACAATAATTGCATCAAATGGAAAAAGGGATTTAAAAAACAAAATTTGATGCACATGATATTTTCTAGTTCGTAATTTACACTTACATTCGTGAGATTTGAGTAAGGAAAAAAGTATCAAGGAGAAGAAAATAAAAGAGGCCAAACCCTGAGAAGCCATTGATATAGTTAATGAGCAAAATTAAGATTTTCCTTTTGATGAATTCCATATAATAAAGGACTTTCATATTTATAGAGCCATTTTTCTATTTTACCATTTTGTACAGGTACAAACTGCAGACCCATTTATTTAAGATTTCACTGTTAATCTTGATACTATTTTCTGTTCATTTGATGTTATAAAGATTTTTTTTTTTTTTGATGTCGTAATTTAATTTTTTGGAATATATACTTTTTTTTTCTCTTTAATTCATAGTCCAATTCCTTTTAAGAAAAAAAAAAATTTTGCATCAGGTTATCGACAAATTTTGGTTTATTATCTTTTCTTCATTTATGAATCGGATAGGTTTTAGTTATATTTCATGAGTTTTAAGTTGAAATAATTTTTTTGTATTTTGGACCATTTGAGTTCAAGGAAATTTTATTGTATGTATCATATACGTTTTAATTATATTTCATGAGTTCTATGTTTGAATGAATCTTCGTTATTTTATATCCAGTACCATTTGAGTTAAAGAAAAATTTATTAACTAATCAAAAAATTAAAGGGGGTGTTCGTTTTTAACAAAAGAAAGAATACATTTAAACTTCTGAAAAGCTAAAGTTGTAACAAATTAGCTTTAGAAAAAAGTGATTATGCCCCCCATCTAGTTATGCTTTCAAATACCCTTGAAATCTTGAAGCAAAAATGCTAAATTACATGAAAGATCATTATCAAAATTAGAAAAATTAAGATTTTGACATCTTTGTAATGAAAAATTGACAAATAATTTTTTACCAATTGCAACGCATGTTTGTATATATGTAGGACATGTTTTAGAACTCAAGTGGAAGGGTATAACGTTTTATTTTTTGAAAAAGTTGTGTCACACCAACTTAAAAAATATGCACTTCTACCACAATGGTAAAAGTTGCAAACACCCTTTGTAGTCTAATTAAATAGGCTTTAAAAGTGTCTTACCTCCACTCATTTTTTAAATAGGGCAGGCCAGACCATTGGCTATTTAGTTTGACATATTTTCATGCATCTTGAGGAAATGATTCCAAAAAGTTAAGGAATGGTTATTTAACTTTTAGATGAGATAACCAATCACCATATTTCAAATCAAAGTTTAAAAAAAAAACAAAAAAACACCACGAGAAGAGATAGCAGAATAAAATTATGTTTTGATGAATTTCATACAATAGGAATCATCTTATTTATAGTTGTCAACTACTCCTTCCAAGCCATTAAATATAATTTAATTCTTACAATTATTGTTATAATCAAACTACTTACTTTAAATATTATATATATTATGTGTAATTTTGTATATGGCTAAGTCTTGTATACATTACTTTTGCTAGAGCCGCTCGTAATTATAAGAGCCCTCATAGTTGGGATGAGTCTCCGATTCTTGTGGATGGCCTTCTTGATTGGTGCATTTCTTGCTTGTAGTTTTCTGTATGTTTCAAAAAAAAAAAAAGTCTTGTGACTTGATGCGCTTATAATGTATCTTAGAATCGTGCAAAATGCAACTTATTTACAAGGAACCATGCAACTATTAATATAAAAAAATAGTTGCATGGTTCAGTGAAAACAAGTTGCACCTTTCAATAGAACAAATTGCACGGTTCTAAAATACACTATAAGTGCACGGTGCACCTGAATGCACATAAGACCCACTCTTTTTATATATGTATTTTGTATTTCGTCCACATCGAGTCTTACTTTATAATTTCATAATTGTACATGATTATCTGTGACTCGATTTTGATATGGTATCAGAGTCTAATCGGCAAAAGTCTTAAATTTTGTACTACTGTTTTTTTTTCCACCATTAAATCTTGTCGTCCATCGTACAACAATGGTCGATCTCCATGAGATCGTTTATTTTACTAACACAAATATATCATGTGAGAGATTATGTACATTTTCTATTAATTGCTTCTTTTGATTAAATTTTATTTTCCCATAAAAATGAGGGATTCTAATATTTCACCTTTTCATATTTATTTATATTCACAAAAATACAGAAAATAAACATTAAAACAACATCTATCTAGCAACCTTAATTTTTAACTATGAGATGATCATTAATCCCTATATGCAATTTCAAATAATTAAATAACGACTACTAAAAACAAGAGCAAAAAATAGTACTTTTATTTCATAAGTTATTTTGATCGGATGACAATATACATAAAATCACAAGTTCATTTGAACATAACAAATTTTGTGCCATAAAAATATATTTTTAACTTGTTGCTACTCCCATTTTCATAGCCTATTCATAAATTTCACAACAAAAAAAGTGTTAGTCATATAAAATAAATTGTAATTCCAAGGTAAATTATCTGCAATGCAGGTTCGGTCTGTGTGTAACTTGATATAGGATTGTGAATTACATAGAAGAATTACAATTAAGCGCATTAAAACGGTTTAATAAAGAGATGAATAGTTACGATTGAATACATAAAAATAATAAATACTCCATCCGTCTCATTTCAATTTGCACACTTACTTTTTTATTGTGTTTTAGCGAGCGAGTTGTTTATTAATATTTGAAATGATAAAGTGACTTTTAAAAAGAGGTATAATAGATCTATCTCTCCTCTATTATATGTATTTTTAAAAATTACTTTATCATTTCAAATACTAATAAAAAACTCGCTCGCTAAAACACGAAAAAACAGTAAATGTGAAGCTTCAAATGAGACGGAGGGAATAAGTCATACGCTTTGATAATCTACTAATCTATATATTTATATTCCAATCATAGTTGATTGTTTTACTAAATAATATTAACGGTTTGAACACGACAATTTTAACACTTTAGAAGGAACCATGCGGAGACTAAACATAGTTTGAACATGACAATTTTAACACTTTAGAAGGAACGAGAATTTATTTGTATTAATTTGTATCACGACTCATAAATTCCATCTTTTAATATGATTTTTTGCTTTTTTTAAAAAAATAATTAATTATTATTATTATTTGCTATTTTTCCTTTAATTATTCGATACTTTTTTTATTTATGAATTTGTTTATCGGACAAAGTTAGTTGTTAGATGTTAGTAGTAAGTACTACAAGCACTCAAACACTCCACAAATTCACAAAGTCACCTTATAACTCTCATACTCCAATTCGTTCACAAAGATAATCGAACCTGGATCTCCCACTAATTGAGGAGCCCAGTGACCAGGTGGCTTCCCACCTGGTTGAATTTGTTTATCTCTAATAGTTATTTTCTCCGTTAATTAGTCACAAGGTAAATCCCACGAAGGTAGAAGGTAGAGTTCCTTACCATCAAACTTTTCATAAAATTGTTGAGTATTTTATTTATTTTGTAAAATATTTTATTACAATAAGGATTTACATTTTTTCATCGTTACTGAAATTGAAATATGTTCTTTTTTACATACACAAACACCAAATCCTATCAATCTAATCTAACTCGTCTAAACTAGCCACTAACTACGACTAGTACAATAATTTGGTAAAACAATTAAAGCCGTAGAATGGCACAAAGTCAAACAATGTTTTGGTAAATATTGGATCCTTTCTATAGCAAAAAAAAAAAGGGGGGTTAATTTACCATTGAGGATTAAAAAAAAAAAGTTAGTTAGTTTTTTTTTTTTAATAAAAAAAGGTTAGGTTGGACCAACTAATAATTTACTCCCTCCATCCCAATCTTAGGAGAGTCTTACTGTAGACACAAAAATTAAGAAATAATAATAAAATGATAAAGTGTTGGGGATAAAAAGAATTATTTATTAGTATTTTATGTGATAAAATGATAAAGTGTTGGGGGTAGAAATAATTATTTATTAGTATTTTATATGATAAAGTAATAAAATGATAAAATACGTAATTCCATTTTAGAAAATGTTACATTAAGATTGAGACAAATAAAATGGAAATAGTTACATTAAAATTGGGACGGAGTGAGTATTTTAAATCGTTGGCCGACGAATATATTTAGAACAAGCTTCATTTATTTGATACTCCTTCCGTCCCAAACTTATTTACCCATTTATTTTAACCACAAATTTTAATGTGGAAGTTGTTTATTAGTATTTTAAAGTGATAAAGTAACTTTTGATTGATTATATTATTGTCTTTTTTATTTTATTATTAAAATATATTTTTTATGAATAAAAATAATAACATGAAATGTAATTTTAAAATGTTGAAAGATGATAATTGAAAATTTTATAATTATTTTATTATCTTTTATAAAAAAATAATATATAAATTTGGGACGGACCTCTCATAAAAAAATTGATAAATAAGTTTGAAACGAAAGAAGGCAGTAAAAGAAGGACGATAAAATGAAATAAACTTCCCTCCTCCTCAGGCGTATATTTCTTCTTCTTTGCAACTTCCAATGTTATCTTGAGATGCGTGACTCCATTCGTATAAGGTCGAAAATGCCCCTAGTTTTAGACTAATTTATCTCATAAATACGTATATTAAGTTCTAATGGAACACCAATTCTCTAAATTAATGTACTCCATTTCGTAGTTTTTATATCACGCTCTCTCAATTTCTCGGTAAAAAAAAAATTAAAAAGTTCAAGTCGAAATAGATTATGCTAATTGTAAATTAGTGAATAAAGAACTCACTTAAGAGTCCAAAAAGGACAGAATGGTCTAGTGCTCTGATACACACACTGCTGTGAAGAGCCGAGAAACACACAAAAACCAGATTGATAGTCGGAAAATCCACCATTTTTTTCCCGTAATTTCTCAATTATTCTGCAAGAAACTTAGAAGATTCTATATAGATTCATAGAAAAGGGGTAAAAAAATGGATAGGCAAACCCTAGCTTCATCATCTTCATCCACTAGCGGTAATTCTATCAATCCACCGCCGGAAGATGCGTGGTATACTGCTTACCTGAAGTTGCTTCCTCAATGGCAGTCCGTTCACTCCATTAGTACGGTAAAAAGTTGTTTTCCTCTGTTTGAGTTCTCTTTCTCTATCTTTCGGGAATTTTCGGGGGAGAAAATTGATTGATTGATTATATTAAATTGAGCTAATTAATATGTGTAGATGTTGTGTGAACTTTGGGAAACTTGTTTTTCTTAACGAAATCGGCGGAAATGTTAAACATCTAAGTTTATTTCCTATGTAACAGCTTCTTTTTTTGATGTTGTGATAACTGATATAAAAGCGTTCTTTATGAGCTCTACAAGGGAGAATTTTTTTAGATTTTTTCGATTGTGTGTGCTCCTGCGGATGCAGAATTCCTTGTTGTCTACTTCAATTTCTTTGTAGTGTTTAGTTATTTTGAATAGGAAGAAGGATGAAGGAAAACAAGTCTACTTGACATCATCTGGCTAAATTTTTTAGTTCTGTATCAAGATGTACCTATTGAAAAGAAGAGAAGAATGGAAAAGGGAATGGCTTTAATAATGAGAGAGGAATGAAAGTTGCTCCTCTCAAATTTTGGGAGGCACGGGGATATCTCAAAAGCGAGGAATCAAATCACTATTCCTATACTCTAGACAAAATTTTCATTCCATTCCATTTTCCTTGTGTCCATTACCCTAAACCAATCTCCTAACTTCACTCTGCCCATGATTGTTGAAACTGAATTTTGTTTCTTGTAAGTGGTGGTTTTAACTTTTTACAAGAAACTTGTTAATGAAGGTTGTCATTCTGGGTTATATCCACCTTTTGCACTCCTGTTATTACATTTTTCTTCGCTATTTTGACAGGAGATGGTCCCAATTGAGATATCTAGAGTTAATCAGGTTGATGCTGGGAGGCTGGACATTGAAATGTCTGCAATGCTAAAAGAACAGCTGGTTAAAGTTTTTTCTTTGATGAAGGTAAACTTCATGCTGTTAATCACGTGTGCTTGGTCCAGAAGTTTTGATAATATTTTGAGAGTTCAAAGTCATCTGATTTGTTCATTCTGTTGTTTGGGATTAGCCAGGAATGCTATTTCAATACGAGCCTGAACTCGATGCTTTTCTTGAATTTCTTATATGGAGATTTTCCATATGGGTTGATAAACCTACTCCTGGTAATGCTCTCATGAACTTGAGATACAGAGATGAACGGGCAATTGAACCAAGAGGAAAAGGTCAGTGAGTTTTTAATTGTTTTCTTCTGCTGTGGTTGTAGTTACCATTTTATGATTATTTATATCTGCTTGATCTTTTGATGGTTATAGTATATTCTATATAATTATGGACTAATTATAATATTTAGACTTGTTTGTGACTTTGTGACTGGATGCCTGCTACTACAGATTGGAAGAACAATCACTTACATTATGAAAATCGATGATATTATTGCCCTCATGAATACTTTGCATAGTGGTGACTTGAAGCTTTTATAGAAAAAATGGGCATTATCAGGATGAACTCTGCTTCTCCATTTATGCAAAGCTTTTGCATACTTATTCTATATTCTTCTGTGTTTGCTTTCCAACCAAAGTTCAAGTTCTTAACATTCTCCTTTTGTCCTAAAATATCTAGAGATCCATATAAATCTTGTTTGTATTGTTCACTAAAGAGCATTGTGACAAAATAATTTATCTTTATTTACGTTGCATAGAAGTTCTAGGCAATGTAAGCATGTTGATCGTAGCACCGGTCAGTCTTGAGATGAGATGAAATATTAGGAGGTTTTGGAATTAATGAAGATATGGAAAGACCTTACACAGTTGAACTTAGAATTGTTTTTACTCCTTTTCCATTTAAAGAAATCTTGCCAAAATTCATAGCCAAACAAGTTAATTCAATAAACATGCAATCATATATGTCATTTATGTGAATATTTTGTTTTGTTAGTACATAGAGTAGCATGAGATCAAAATGTCAATGTAGTTTGGCACCTTTTGTTCCAAAGTGAGTAAATTTTGGTCAAGGAAGTGAATGGCATCCTTGACTGAGAAAATATATAAATTGCCAATCCATTCACTAGATCTAAATTAACAACATATGCCTTCTTTCCTTGCTCTTTACCTCTCCTGTGTATTATTCCTTTTTCAATATTTGTGTTGGGGATGCTTCCTGTTTATCTAATATAGTACTTACTATTGTCTGTAACTATCGCCAGTACAGTTGTCTTAGAGACCTGTAGTAGATTAGACTTCACACTGTATATGAATTTTCGATATGCTAAATCTGGTGGAGTAAGATGTCTGATATGAATGGTTTCAAGATATGGTGCCGTGTGCAGGTCACTTTCTTTCGTTGAAAAGCATGTAAAACTCTTTCTCTATCTTTAAAAGAGGATAGACATTTGATAACTAGCCTTTACAATGAGAAGATGATATTTTGTTCAGTAATTATTTGGTACTGTTATCCATTGAATCGTGAATGCTTTCTTATAACGTCCAAGCTAATTTGCTCAATTGATTTGCTTTTACTTTCTTACAGTTAGGACAGGACTAGAGGGGCCAGGATTAACTGTTCCTCAGAAGATCTGGTACTGTGTTGCGACAGTTGGTGGTCAATATATTTGGGCAAGACTTCAGTCATTTTCTGCATTCCGTAGATGGGGTGACACTGAAAATGTACTTTATCACACATCCTATGAACATATCCAAATAGAAGTATTTTTCACAGGTTGTGTTCTGACCTTCTCTTTGCTGTACAGAGATCACTAGCTCGTAGAAGTTGGTTTCTCTTACAACGCATAGAAGGATTTTACAAGGCTGCATCTTTTGGAAACCTTCTCATATTTCTCTTGACAGGAAGGTATATTTAAAAGTGGTTTCTCTGACTGAAATTTTAAGTACTCACTACTATTTGTGCACTAGTATATTGGTTGCTGAATTGGTTCCTTTGAAGTACTTTTGAGAGACTATGTAAGTTATGCTACCAGACATAAGGTTCCCACTTGTAATTGCTCTTATATATATGCAGGTATAGGAGTCTTATTGAGAGAGCCTTAAAGGCAAGACTTGTCTATGGAAGCCCTAATATGAATCGAGCTGTAAGCTTTGAGTATATGAATCGGCAGTTGGTGTGGAATGAGTTTTCGGTAACTTTTTCTTCTCACTCTTTGTGTGCGGTAGTTGAAAGTACTGCTTAGACTTGTATGCATTGAATGCTATATGCTCCTCCACATCCTTGATCCTTCTTCTAAGTTAAAATTTTAGCCCCATATTTATTGGGTGTTGGCGATTTAGTCCCATTACTAATAACTTTTCTTAGTTAAGTCTTATATCTTATAAAATGATGCAGTTTTAGTCCTACATTGACAAGGTTGCTGGGTTCTTGCATGTGCCGCTCATTGGAGGTGCCGGAATTCCATGTAGCTACCAGATTAACATTTTATTATGTGGCATAATAAAACCTAAACATTTTTTTTTAACAGAAATAAGACCCAAACATATTAAATTTCAATTTTAAAAAAGAACACATTAATCATCATATTTAAACAAAAAATTGTCAATATAGGACTAAAATTGCCACAGTTTAAAAATTGTGGGACTCAATTGAAAAAAATTGATTCTTAGAGGTCTAAAATCACTAAACCCAAAAAATATGTGACCAGTTTTGTAATTTACTCAAATTTTAGTTGATATTCATCTTCTTTTAGTAATGGTCTATGTTGTTTTCAATGGGTAAATGTTTCCATGTTGTAGTGTGGTTCATGATGCATTATCTTAATGTTATCTATTCAGTTGTTTTGATTTACCCCAAGGATCCAAGCCTTTATGATTTGTAACTTTTTAAAGCTCTTGGTTAACTTGGTCCAATCCTTTGTTTTTTCTCCCGTCAAGACATCATCTTATAAAGACTTTTTTTTTTTTTTTTTTTGGGAGTTGACTATCTAAGCTTCCAGTGCTATTATGTGATCAAATGCTAAATTTCATCATGTTCCTCTATTGATTACCGACTGAAGCCTGAGGTACGTGCAGGAAATGTTGTTGTTACTTCTTCCTCTTCTCAATTCATCATCTCTTAGGAAAGTTCTCCGTCCATTCTCGAATGACAAATCTTCAAACTCCGAGAGAGATGATGCTTTATGCCCCATCTGCCAAGCAACTCCAACCACTCCATTTTTAGCTCTTCCGTGTCAGCACAGGTAATTATGTTTTTATATCTTTACCAGATGTTTTGTAAACTTGCACCTTTCATCCTGAATCATACTCAATTGTCTTTTTAACATCAACCACAAAGCAAGAAATTACCCCCATCCCTTATCTGCTGCTCAACATTCTAAAAGTGAGATTCACTGATTCAGAAGCTTGAGATTGCATGAAATCTGGAGAGTCCATCAAAATGGTGGTGTTAACATCAAGTAAAATTCTGTGATGCAATTCTTTCTTGCAGTTATTGTTACTACTGTCTTCGAACAAGGTGCTCTGCAACCATGTCGTTTCGGTGCACCAGGTGTAACGAGCTTGTTGTTGCCATGCAACGGCACGGTGGTTCTGTCAACAATATTTCTCAATGAAGAGGTATTTTACAAGGTGAAAGAAAAAACGAAGCACAATTAGACCGATGTTTACTTTAAAAATGCTCGAAAGGTCAGCATCAGTATCAGTATCGAAATTAAGAAATCATGATTCATTTATCAAGAAAATTTCCACTCCATTGAGTGAATGAAATTTTCACATAGTATAATTTACCCACTCCACCACTCTTAAGCTCCCTGAGTTTTTTCAGCATAGTTTTTCACGCGGGCTTAGGTGGAGCCCTTTTTGTAACACTATTTCATTTCATAGAAAGCTTTTACGTCGCTCGCTCTATTTTATCAATTATTTACGCTCTGTTTCATAGGTGGATTTATACTGTACATGCCGCTCATCTTCAGGATTTTATAACATTGTTGGTTGGTTTTGTGGAGTAAAATCGTGTTTCTGTTTACTCCAAAATATCTAGAATCTCAGAGAGTCGGAGCGCTTTTAACCACTGGAGTTGCTTTCTATTTGTTTGTCCAGAATTAAACATCCATGTGGCTATAACTGAGATACGTCCCCAAGTTGGAAGGCAACATAATCAGAATCAATCGGTGAAAGACTTGAAACACGTCTTTTCATTTTCCAATGTTTTCTTTTCTGTTGATGTGAAACGTATATATTTATATGGTCGATTCGTCGTTTATGCAGAGAAAAATAGAGTTCAAGTTTAATTATTGAACCTAAAAAAATTGAACAATATAAAGCAGATTAATTTTTTTTAACATAATACTCCCTCCGTCCCATTTCAACTCGCACACTCATTTTTTTATCGTGTTTTAACGAGCGAGTTGTTTATTAGTATTTAAAATGATAAATTGACTTTTAAAGAGGGGTATGATAGATCTATCTCTCCTCTATTATATGTCTTTTTAAAAATTACTTTATCATTTCAAATACTAATAAAAAATTCGTTCGTTAAAACACGAGAAAACAGTAAATGAGAAGTTTCAAATGTGACGGAGGGAGTAGTGTATTAAATTCAATCAATTGATCCACTATCTGATTCGACAAGAATGTCATAAACAGGTCGACGTAACATATTTGCTATATTTAAATGAGCGCGCGCACGTCTACCCTATATTTGTACATACATTATTATAGAACAAAAAATTATATAAGTCGGTCTCATACATGGGATGAGATACAATTTAGTATAAATTATACTCATCTCTCTCAAAGTGTTAAAGCGTCAATGTTCAAATTATATACGTCTCACCGTGAGACTGTTTTATGCAAGAATGTGTCATAATATAATATGTATCGAACTTATATATATGAAATTAGACGGAAATTCCATAGTGCTTTTAGCTTTTTTGGCCATCGATTGTTGTAAGTTCAATTAGTCAACACTCATTCTCTAACAGGAATACAATTATGACAAGTCATTCTAATTCAGCAAAGTTTTGTTCGATTACAACACATTAATGTTAGAAAACCTACGGATTAGGGGTCAATTATAAGCCAAAAATGAGCAAACAAGTAAATTTCTTCATTATGTTTGTGGCTAAACATAAGTAGAAGGGTGACAAATTAAAGACCATAAGAACAGTTTCAGAAGTAAGTAACCTCAACTCACGGCTGGACCCAAAAAAAGAAAGAGAAAAATAATATAAAAAACTAAACAAAACCTATTCAAAACCTATTCAAGTCACAAATTTAGATAGGGATCCTATGGAATTTATATAATTAAAATTTGAAAAAAGTTACGCTAGGAAGAATTATTGACCTAAAATATACGCAAATTAATTATCGACAGCGAAATTCTCGAGAAATATTTTTCTGAAGCTATGATACCTTTAAGGAACAAGTCTTTCATGATAATGTATTGAGTAGTTATTGATTTTGGTTGTTTTTTTTCTTGTTTGGAAAGACTTTAGAAAGTCCCCTCTTCTCCTCTTCTTAAATTTTGTTTAATTAATATTGTTCTGGTCAATTGCTTTTCATATTTTTTATTTTGATAAGTAACAGTGTTTTATCTTGTATTTCATAGTTCAAAGTGGCTTAGCTCAAGTAGTTGGAACGATCAATAGGTCCTGGGTTTGAGACATGCTGCCCCCTTTATTGGGATTTTATGGGGTTCTCCGTCCTCTATATGGGGTTCTCTGCCCTCTATGGCTCCGTAAGTTCGAGATCTTGAAGAATGTGGATGAAGCTTTAGTATGGAGTATCGACCATGTTCGAAAATTCTGCAAGCGAGCGAGTGACCTCCCTGTCCTCAGGCTTGGATTGTTCTCCGCCCTCTATGGCTCCGTAAACTCGAGATCTAGCTTGGATTGTTCTCCACCCTCTATGGCTCCGTAAGCTCGAGATCTTGAAGAATGTGGATGAAACTTTAGTGTGGAGTGTCGATCATGTTCGAAAATGATGCAAGCGAGCGAGCGACCTCCCTGTCCTCACTCTTGGATTGAAGAATGTGTTGTTGTGGTTCCGGCCGATAAAATGAAGAAAAAAAGATATGTTATGTGATAGAAGGAACACATTGTAATAAATTATATATCTGTTTGTCAAAAAAAATCTTTGTATTTCATCGACCTTATATAATTCATATTATGAGTTAGTTAATGAGTGATGGATAATTGATAATGTTATTTTATATACGTGGGTATGTATTAAAATTAATGAAACACTCAACTAAAATATAAAATTAAGTGTCTAAATAATTGATTGAGTGGGCAGATGGATTATTAGAAAAGTAATATATAGAATGACCACCAAAAGTTTTCAATTGTATAGTACAAATGATGATATACTTATATGTGAAAATATAACTTATTATATATGTGTAGGCAGAGTAATTAATTCACATTCACTAAGAGAGTTTCTTTATAGAATAAATAAATTGAAAGGTGTAGGTGTCTGTAGATTGGATTATTAAATTAATTAATCTTCCAATCCATTAAAGATTATTCTCCTTTTAAATAAAAAGAGGCACAGTAGATTACCAACAACTTTTTTGTTCTTTGTTTATTAGTAATTAATCTTAAGGTCAAATAGAAAATGACTGCCAAAATACAATTTAAACCCTAAGCTAAGCTTTTCTTAAATTCCTCCAAAAGTTAATCGTACTAGCTCGATTCACTTGATTTCAAACGAATTATCATTATTTTCTATACACATTTGTAAAAGTTTTTTTTTTCCTTGAAGTACTTAAAATCTCCCTCCCTCCCTCAAAGGCACATCACACACATGATTTCATATATATATAAATGCCGACCCATATAAGTGGTTAATTAGTAATACAAATTAGAGAAGGTCTTGGGTAAAATATTGAAAATTAATGTTATGTACAATACAACATAAATAAGACAAAATTTGTCTAAATTTCGTGGGTCAGGGCGGCGGGTCGGGTGTTGGCAGAGCGAGGGCAGTGGGTTAAGGTTGGTGCAGGCGCATATGTATTTATAAAAGGATATTTTTATCAAATATGTGTTGTAGCCTAGTGGTTTATATTTGTTGTTAATGAATTTGGTCGTAGGTTTGATTCCTAGTGTACATATAATTTTTTTTTTTGTCAATTTTTTTGTGTGTTACTACATCTATGTATAAGTGTTACTACATTGTTATATTGAAAAAACTTAATATCTTACGTAACACTTAATAAAACATATCGTAATACATAAATATTCATAAGGTAACATGGGTCATAAGGTAACACATTATTGTTCATATGGTAACACATGAATATTCACATAGTATTATGACGATATATGAACAGTGTTACATATTACTAAAAAAATATGTGTTACTACATGAATAAAAAGTGTTACCATATGAAGAAAAACGTGTTGCCACATAAACAATTCCAAAATTACAGATTTACATAACAACTTGATGTGTTACTATATGAACAAAATAGTGTTACCCTATAAGCAAAAGAGTGTTACTACATGAACAAAAACCAGTACAAACGCGAAAAAAATTATCAGTATAAAATTATAGATTTATAGAACAACGTGAAAAGAGTGCAGAAGGATCTGAAAGTCTGCTTCACAAAATCATAGGGAATCACCTGTAAATTTGCGAGGATGAGAAAATTGAAGAAATAAAAAAGAATATGGAAGAGAAAGAGAAAAGGAAGAACAAGAGAAGAAGAGGAAAAACTTAGAGACGCACCACCATCAAAATAAACGGCGATTTGGTCGCGTTTGTTGCACGCGAGAAGAGGAAGAAGAAAAAATTTGCCTTGTGACTGCGCGAGCGTGAAGATGAAGGAGAAAGCCCATTAACCCGCCAGCAATCTGCCCTAACCTGACCTGTAATTTGACCCGCGAAAAAAAAAAGCCCAATTGATATCACTTTTATGCAATATTGTATACAAGTTTTTGTCTACAAATTACTATGTAAACCATGAGTTAAAATATCAAGATTCGTCTTGTAATTTATATTATGTTAATTTTGCTTATGTATGTAGTTAGTTTGTTACATTTTTCAATTTTAGCAATATTTTTCCCTTTGGACCGAAAATTCAATCTTTTTGTCGGAAATTGATTCATGCAGTTGTGTGCTTGCAATCTCTAAAAATTGTGGAGAAGCATTTACTTTTAAGTTATTAGACTTGAATTTTAAAAGAAATAAGTGTTTCTCCCTTTAAAAAGGAGTTTACAAACAGGGAATAAGAGGGACAAAATTGTGTGAACACGAGTTCACCGCGAACTCGATTTTTATAGTATTACTGTTATGCATAAATACTATAATTATTTAAGAAATATTTTATATTTTTAATTAATAAAAGTTTTTGTTCATAACCATGATAATTTTTGCACGTAACAGAGATAAAATTCAAGTATAGATCTGGTTCACATGAGTGTTACTCAATTTTTAAAAGGGATTAAATTTTTTGTAGTTATGTAACTTTGCTTCATTTTGAAATTGATCCCGTACGTTTTAACTTTTTGATTTTGGTCTGGTCCTGTAAGTTTCTAAAAATTTTGAAATTGATCTTTTTCACCTGCTACAACAGGTTACCAAGCAGGTAACCGTTACATATGTAATTATTTTGTTATTCCCTTTAATTTCGAAGCAACACTTGAATTTTTTTAATCATAATAATCTTAGCCAGATTTTTGATCGGGTTTAAAAACAATTTGTACATTAAAAGACAAAGCAAATTATGTCAGTTTATTAGGTCTAAATTGACCAAAAAACAAAAAAATAAACCAAAATACGCAGAAAATTATTATTCATGCCTAAAAATACACTCAAAAAATCCCGACATAAAATTATTAGAATTAAAAAAGTTTAGGTAGTATTTCAAAATTAAAATAAAAAATAAAATAATTACATAGATGATTGTTATCTGACTGGTGACCAACTATAGTAGGTGAAATGATCAATTTCAAAAAAAATCAAAATTTACAGGACCAAAATCAAAAAATGAAAATATACGGGACCAATTTCAAAACGATGCAAAGTTACAGGACTTTAAAACCCTTTTTAAAATAATGAATCTATGCTAAGAGCAAGAATATAACTCTATGTACCTTGGAAGATCAAAATTGGAATTCAATACATTAATTCATAGATCCGATAAAAAAAAAAAAATACATTAATGCATAGAAAACATTATTATAATTTGATAAATTAATTTTAGTACAAAAGGAATTTATTCTACATATAATTTTATGCAACGTACCGTTTCAATTATCTTCTTGGGAATCCCTCTTGTAATAATCAAAGAACGACGTTCCTTCACGAGAATAAATTCCTTCAACAAAGCAATTATTTTTTCTTCATTTTACTACACAAAATACAATGGAATTTTAGCAACCTAAATTAATCACAACCTCAACATCCCCCACACACACCCCAAACAAACACCGCACACACATAAACTTGAGATTTATTTGCTATCTCATATTGCATAATTTGATATGTTACGTACAACAATGATTTATATAATAATTCATACAACACAAGCTCCTCCTTAGGTCGGTCTTAGGTTCGAAGCCCAGTAGGTACGATCAATTCTTGAAATATATCAGTTCATACAAAACTTTGCTCTGACTTAAAGTCGCGTCCACGCTAGTGGACTGTGGGTTCTGGTCCCCTCGAATTAGTCGATCTTTGACCGGATACCGAGTTATTAAAAAAAATTCATACAACACATGTGTGTGATACAGTGTTTTCATAACTGAACCGGTGATCGAACCGGACATACCACCGGTCAGTCGTTCAATCGGTCGGACCGGTTTAACCGGCGGTTCAACCGTTGAAATGATTTCTGCCTAATTTTTTTCAATATTTTTTATATTTAGTTAAAAAAATAAAATAAATATACACCTACAAAAATTTAAACATATATCTTATAACTTTTCATATTTAAGAAAACACAATAGAGTCATGATCATAATAAAAAATAACACAATAATATGAGAGAGTAACTTAAAAGAGAAAAGTGAATCTTATATTTTTATCCCACATCGAGTAAATATTAAAGAAAAATGTAAGAGAAAGTAAAATCTCATAATTTTATCCCACATCGAAAATGTTAGAAGAAAATGTGAGAGAAAACAATATAAAAGGGGGGAAAGTGTACCTCATCTCATATATTTGTCCCACATCGAAATTGTTGGAGGAAAATATGAGAGGAAGTATTATATAAGGGGGTGAATGTGGATCTTGGTTTATATTATCCCACCTCATACATTTATCCCACATCAAAAGTGTTGGAAGAAAATGTGAGAGAAAATATTATAAAAGGGTTAGTCCACCTCATACATTTATTCCACATCAAAAGTGTTTGAAGAAAAATGTAAGAAAAAATATTTTAAAAATATTTAAAAAAGGGGGGGTGGGTGGGGGAACCGATTTTTTCCGGTTGGCTGGTTGAACGGGTTTTTGATCGGTTCAAACCGGTTCAACCTTAAAAGCGGTTTTATGCATGTTTTTAACCGATTTACGGTCGAATTCAACCCGGTTACAACAACATTGGTGTGATATGATTAGAGGAAAAATTAGAGTGCGACAAGAAATTATGTATATATCTAGCACGTAACAAGGAATTAACACTATGCATCAACATATATTAATATTAGATGCATTTTGAAGCTAATTATAACCCTAATTGCTAAAACCTAGATATCTTCAAAAAATTGATAGTTAGCAATAGGAGGCGAATTGAAGGAAATAAGCAACTCCACGGGCATTTGTTTTTAGGCCTGGAAACACTCGCCATCAGCTTTATTTCTGTCCCACTTTATAATAAAGTTAAAGCAAGAATAAAAAGAGGGATATATTAATTAAGTAATAAATTTTGAAAACAATAAAGGAGAGATGGAGGGAGAGGAAACAAATACAGTGGCCTTTTCTCTCAACCCCACAACTATAAAATTACTTAAGTGTTTTGACAATGACAATAACATCCCCGGCCTTAAACATACACCATTTTCATTCTCAAAAGCTAACTTCATCACCCACCTTGTTTTGCTCTACAAACTAGGAAATATATGATGAATATTGAATATTGAATTCTCTCATGTTATATAAATTCATATATATATAAAGAGTGAGAGAGTTTTATTAGTTACTAGCTAGTGTTGTTTTAGAATTAAGGGAAATTAAGTTGTAGTATTAATTAGTTGTTTTGTTATAGGAGTGACAAATGATGGCTGGAAACCCTAATAGGTGGAGCATGAATGGCATGCATCCAGTACAGCTTAATAATTCTCATGAGTTTATTAATTATGCATCATCTAATTCTGCTTCAACTCCTACTGCTAATTCTCCTGTTGATCAAGATTTTCCAGTTAGGTCTTGGAGCCAACTTCTTCTGTAATTCTCTCTCTCTCTCTCTATATATATATATGTGTGTTTATTAATTATCTAGTTAATTTACAGTTACACTAATGATTTTTTCCAATTTATTATGGCTTTACTACTATTAATTTGGTGTATCTTAGCAACTTAGGTTCACATATATGTACGACAAACTCTTCGGTAAACTTGTTCACAGTATAAAATTGGATTCATACTACTATCATAACACTTTTCAACAGATATCATGTTCTTCTAACCTAATACCGTAACATTTACATAGACATAAATGATATGGTATTAGTTTATTAGTGTAATGGCATCAATTTCATAGTGATTAAGTTTCACTATAAACTGACTTTGTATATACATATAGTCTCTCTCTCTCTGAATTTAATTGGGTTTTTTTTTTTTTTTTGTGATTAGGGGTGGTTTGGGTCCTTTGGGAGGTGGAGAAGAGGAGAAATTTGGAGGGAGTCTATTCCAGCAGCACAAAAAGTTGGAGAATTGGGAGGACCAACTTCTGAATTTGAATCCATCTTTTCCAAGAATTAATATTAATCATGTGTCTGATCATCATGATGTGAAGCAAGAAGTTGCAGCTCAATTCAATTGCCAACAGCTTTATCATGATGATCATGAACAATTAATCCACCCAAACAAACCCTCTTGGCCTCATCATCAAATGATGCCAGTTTCTTCTCCAAATTCTTGCATCACAACTTTGAGCAACAACTTCTTGAATTTCTCCGGCGGAAACGCCGCCGCGGAAGGCAAGAATCACCACCACAATCAAGATCATTCATCCGAGGTGAGAACAACAAAAAAAAAAAAAAGGAAAAAGGAAAATAAATCCTATCATTTCTTAGGATAAAAGTAGATATGTCTCAAAATTCATTATTACCACTCAATAATCATTAAACATGCACCTGCTTTGCAAATAGCCCATCATAAGAATTACTATTATGGTTAAATTACAATTACTTTGTTACTTTTAGAAAAGAAAAGAAAAAAGTTCATTTTTTCTTTATGAGCATATATAAATTTTTGTATATTTTAAAAAATTCATGGTTAATTTCTGATATTTACCTATCTTGTTTTTTCACTTGTTTGTTAAAAGTGCAATAGCACAAGCAATGGTGGGGTATCTAAGAAGCCTAGGGTTCAACAGTCTTCACCCCAACCAGCTCTCAAGGTAATCAATCTCTCTCACACACACATTCACATAAATGAGACGAAGTGAAATAGCTCAAGCAGTTAGAACACCACTACCTATGTCGTGAGGTCATAAGTTCGAGTCACCATTTGTCCGATAAAAGAAAAAGAAAAAAAACACATTCACATGATTGAACTCATGATACATATATATATATATATATATAATCAAATTTGATGCAGGTGAGGAAGGAGAAGTTAGGGGATAGAATAACTGCACTTCACCAACTTGTTTCCCCATTTGGAAAGGTAATTAACATTAATTATTGTTCAAATAATATTATCTATCTATATATCAACATTATGCAGAAGCATTTTTTAATTTTACTTTTCTAGTATAAAACCCATAAAGAAAAACTGACTAGAATTAGATTATAAACTCATTCAGAATAATTGAAAACAGATACACCTTTTTCTTTAGTGTTTGCATTAGCCCATGAATGATTGTCTTTAAAGAAAAAAGAGGTTTGATAAAAATGACTTTGGGTGTGTTAATATGTTTCTCTTTTTGCAGACTGACACTGCTTCTGTCCTGTCAGAAGCCATTGGCTACATTAGATTCCTTCAGGGTCAGATTGAGGTATAATTATTCTTTTACCATTCATAATTTTTGATAATATAATATACCTAGTACTATTTCATTTCATTTATATATAACATTATTATGTTTACAATGTACATATATATATCTTGATACAATCACACTAAAAAAACAAGGGAATTTAAGATAATGTGTTGTACAATACTATGATGTGCAGTAAATTCATATAGGTCTATAGTGTATTTTTTAGCTGTACAGCACAGTGTTGTGCTGCATTAGATTGAAATGCACTATACACTTAATTTACTATTTAACACGGTGTTGTACAACACAGAATCTAAATTAAAAAAAAAAGGTACTACAAGTTCAAATTTCCTTGTTTTATCTTTCTGTTAAAATTATTCAGCAAATATATATAGTTTTAGATGATAAAATTGATTTTGAATTAATAATAAAAATGGTGCAGGCGCTTAGCTCCCCTTATATGCGGAGTGGATCAGTAAGTACAGGTCATGGTCATCACCCCCAACATTCTGTAAGTATACATACAGTCATGTATCTATCTATCTACATTATTTCACATTTTCCAATGAAAGACAAAGATTTTCAGACAATGATACACCATATTATCAGACAAATTTACTAAAATACACACACGTATATTGGGAAATGAGAATGTCGTTGAATTGAATTATCAAATCAAACCAGGCCTCCACAAAAATACTACTCCAATTCTAATATACTAAATTTAATTAAATGAGAATCAAGAAAGTAATTATTAAATTAAATTTGGCAGGTTCAAGAAAGGAATTGTTTATTTCAAGAGGAGGGTGGTCAGGTAATTATACTTTATTGGATCCATCACTTGTTAAAAAGAGGCTTTAATTAAATTCATAAAGCATATATTGTTTGTTGTTTTCTTATAGTATACCCAAAGTGGTCTGTGTAAGAGTTAGCAAGCATATTTCTGCTTTTCTATGACCTTCATTTACAATAATCGAAGCTCTTTTATTTATTCAATTACTACATATATGAAAAAAGCATACATTCTTAAAGCTGCAAACCTTGATGAAAATCTCCCCACTTTTTCTCACCCATACCATCTTTTTTTTTTTGTTTTAATATCACGATTTCCTATAGTTCTTGAATGATATGGAATTACCTCATTGCCCCTCGCATTCCACTTTATTCCAAATTAGATCTTAGATTGGCAAGAGTCAAATGGTCAGCCCAATAAATACAAATTCTTGATTTTTATTTGGGACGTGACACCTAAATTGAGAAAACGATGATCATGGTGATACATGCATGTCTCTGAAGTAATACTATATAGATATAAAACCTAATAATGTTACACGTTACATGTAACACTATGTGTGTGTACTTGATTTTGGTTGAAAAAAATAAATAAACACAATATCGATCTTTTGATTGAATTTAGTACTACTTGATTAATTACATGTCACACGTTATATGTAACACTAAATGTGTAATTTATGCATGCAGAATGTTTTTCAGAATCCTATATCATATGCAATACAAAACCTAGCCCTAAATTCACATTTATTTACTATGCATTTTATATTACAGGATTCAGAAAGTCAAGTAAAGGATTTGAGAAGTAGAGGGCTGTGTTTGGTTCCAATATCTTGCACTCAAAACGTCGAAAATGACAATGGTGCCGACTACTGGGCCCCAGCAACTCTTGGCGGAGGTTTTTAATTCTATGTCACACCAAATTGGAACTAAGTCCCTCGTGCTGTAACATCAGAAGCAGTCATTCTAAAACAAAAACCGGACGGATTGACTGCTTCTGATGCTATTAGCTGGCTCGTGATATAGGGGATTAAGAATTTAGTTAAGGAGATTTTGAGCGGGCCGGGCTTGTTATTCATCAACTAAATAATGTGTATGATTTTATGCTATGTTTATCATGCTTGTTAATTAACATATGTCATTGATCACAACCATCTTATTCAAGAATTTAGCTTTTTAATTTAGAAGTACTCCTACATATCTGAAATCAAAGTTTAAAATGTTTGGCAGCGTTGAAATATTGTTGGCATGCTTTATTTAAATTTGATTATTGTTGAAGTCCCTCATATATCGATATTGGATGTTGAAACATATATGTATAGGTCGGGATACATAAATGTTTTTAGGCAAGGTCTCATGTACACTTGGTGTACGGATTCTAGATCCGTGCACTCACTTTGACCCTGCTCATTTTATTGTGGATCCTCATTTTCACTAATGGCGATGTCTCATATTCTTATTGGGTCACTCATATACCCGAGTGCACGGTGCGCACTTGGTGCACAGGAGACTCACTCATGTTTTTAATTTGCTATATATTAATTGTGGAAACCATCGACTGTGACATCAGATCGATTTCCAATTTATGTGCATGCATATGATTGCATGAATATATAGAACATGTTACACCTTATATTATATACACATTTTATTTGATATATGTAGTTGTGATCTATTAGGTTTTCTCTTTCTTCTAAAGGGTGTAATTTTGTGATACCAAAATGTAATTTTGAAATTTCTAAGCTCTTTTAAATTATTTTATTAAGGCAAAGTTTCGTATGAAACTGGTTTACCATGCACCACTCATACTATTGCTTATAGAAATTAATATTATAGTTGTTATAGTATTAGTTTCTATAAACAATAGTATGAGTGGTGTACGGTAAACCAGTTTTACATAAAACCACGGTAAACCAGTTTTACATAAAACCTTCTCTTTTATTAATTCCTTAAATATTTGTTATTAATATTAATTACATTGAATAATTTTATGGCACTTTACTAACAACAAAAAAATGAATCAAAGTTTGACAAATGCCTTCTTTTAGCCCTTAAATACCAAAATGAAAACCAACCACCAACGTACGTTACAACTTACAACCTTATATCCAGTACTGTGATATACCTTAGCAACTAACCATGGTTAAGAAATATTTCCTCCTTTTTCTGGGTCTACACAAAATACTTTCTCAGGTGATTGACAAATTAAAATGGGAGGACCCCTCATTTTTTTCCTCTCCTTTTACTTTATTCGTAGATCTAATTATGACAGTTCGTACAATTTTATTTCGCAATGATGACGTCATAAGCACGTCACCCCCACATTCCAATTTAATAAACAGGTATATCCTTTTTGTTTTCATAAAATAATCCACTTGTTTTCCACTCCGAAAAAGGGGTCTTATTTATAAGGAAAAACGTTATTTTCAAGGTATGTTAATTTCTTTTCTTTCAAAAACGTGTTTAGCGTAGGGGGCACTTGAAAGGGAATTTTGTAAGTGGTGGAAGAATATGTGGCTAAAAAGAAAGGTCAACCCAATCATCACTTATTATTATTGTATTAAATAACAAAATGAGATGAGATTGTTTGGTTTTGCTTTTTAGAAGGTTGTAGGAGCCTCTTTCTACTTGTATACACAACATATATGTATAATTCCATTGCATAATCATATATAGATTCACAACATTTTTTAATCAACACCTAATATTTCATGATTAAAGTTATCTAGACAATAAATAGTAAATTAAGTGCATGTTTCATTTTGGGTAAGTATTAGGGAGTGAGACTAAAGATAACCAACACATGTAATACTAGGGGTGGAGGAAATATCGAAAATCTTGGTATCTGCATGACTTACTGCAATCTTAGAAAAATATTATTTTTATCGAAATTTTGAATGCGATAACAGTATGAAAATATAGAAAATTTCGATTATAAGAAAATAAAAATTTCGCATATCTTAGGTATAGAAAAAATATTTAAGATATCTTAGGTATAGAAAATATTATATACCGGTATATATATTTTGAAATTTCGATGTGATAACGATATACGACGAAAAATTTTAGATTTATCTTTGCATCGCCCATCCCCCTATGTAATACCATATACATTTCATTTTAAACTAAGATAAACACCCGTGTCAACCCGAGTTCACAGTGAACACTATATCTTTTAAAATTACTATTATGTACTCCCTCCGTCCCAATCATAATGGTAAAGTACCCCATATTTTCGTCTCAATTATAATGGTAAAGTTACTTACACACTTTATTATTTTATCACTTTATCACATAAAATATTAATAAACAACACTTTCTACCCCCAATTACTCATCACTTTATCACTTTATCATATAAAATACTAATAAACGACTCTTCCTACCCACCACTTTATCACTTTATCACTATTCCAATAAATCCTTATGAACAGTAAAAATGTCATTATGATTGAGACGGAGGGAGTACAAAAAAATATCACTAAAATAGACAAAAATTATCATTGTTGTGTATAAGAATTATCACTATTTAATAAAATACTTTACTTTTAATGTATAGATTTGATTTACTGGTGTATTACTTTTAAAATAGACCAGAATTCTACTATAAAACCAAACCTAGAAGAACAAAAAGGTTTTTTAGAGTAGAGAAAATTATAATTGAAAGCATCAATGAAGCCTAACTTATTTATAAAGAAACCTAAGAAAATTTTGTGAATAAATAAACCTCAGGAATAGTTTTCATCAGTTTCCATGATCTACCCTTTTACCTAAATTAATATTCTATTACAAACTTAAAGAATAGTTTTCATAATCGTCTAGAAATTTAACATTTTCACACTTGTAAGAAATTATACTACTATATATTTAAAAATAATTAGAATATAAAAAAATCTTGTTTTGGAAATATCCCGTTATTTGTCAAAATAATAAAAAATGAGTAAAAATCAATATTACTGGGCTATATTTGGGCCACGGTCATGTCAGTTTCTTTCTCGGAAATGGGTCCAATATTGGGCCACCGTCGTAGCCCATTTTCCGATCAGAAATTAAACTAACAAATTAAATCCCTTTTAGGCCCATATCAAGAATCAAAACTCATCGTCTCGTTTCTTTTGCAATTTGCAGAAATGGCAGAAGCTGAGATGAAGTGGAAGAACACTGCCCTTCTTGTAATTGATATGCAGGTATTTTTATTTGTGTTCTTTCTCTGTTTTTTATTCGCGCGTTTAATTAATTTTACTTTTTTTTTCTTTTTTTTTTTTGCAGAAAGATTTTATTTTTGCTGGTGGTCCGATGCATGTGAAAGGTGGCGCAGCCATTGTTCCGAATGTTATAAAGGCCGTTGAATTAGCTAGAAGCCGTGGAATTCCTATTATATGGGTACCCTTTTGTTTCTTGCTTGCTTCTATGTTCTTTAACTGCTTCAGTTCTTGAATGTTCTGTTGAAAATTGAGGTACCCTTAGTTGTGTATATATTGAATTGTTATTCTCAATTGAAGTATATCCGTTGTGCAATTCCAATTGATTTCAAATGGGGTTTTGTTGAATTTCTCAAGTTGGATTCATGTTCTTGCTTAAGTTTGTGAATTAATGTGTTTATATGAGTTGCTCAATTGAATATTGTAGGAAATGGGATTTCATGCCTTTGAGGTCCTGAGCTTATGACGAATCATAATGTTCGATTATGATGAATGCAGACCCTCAATGGTGTAATTGTTGAATTGTTTTGCTAGATTGGAGTATATTTTTGAGTATGTCTCCGGTGGTGAAACTTGTTCATAGTATGTAATTAATACCACTACACTTATCAACTGATACCATTACACTTATAAATAGTTTCATACTATGAATAGTTTCACAGGAGAGTTTGTGTAAATTTTTATGCACTCTTTTTTTCGAAAGCAAAAATAATATGCATTCTAGTCAGTGATTAAAAAAAAAGTATGCTAAATGTTTGTAGGTTGTTCGTGAGCACGATCCTTTGGGTAGAGACGTTGAATTGTTTAGAAGGCATTTATATGGTGATGATAAACCAAAACCGACTTCAAAGGGTAGTGTAGGTGCAGAATTGGTTGACGGGCTAGTGATCAAAGAAGATGACTATAAGCTTGTGAAGATGAGATTTAGTGCCTTTTTTAACACGCACCTCCATTCGTATCTTCAGGGTGCTGGAATTAATAAGTTAGTGATCACTGGTAATGTATCTTTAAAGATGTGGTTATTTTCTCTTTTTTGTATAGGCTAATATAGCTTATGGTGATTATTATATTTTGTTGTTAGGTGTTCAAACTCCAAACTGTATACGACAAACGGTGTTTGATGCAGTAGAGTTGGATTATCGTAAAGTTACTCTTCTTGTAGATGCGACGGCTGCTGCTACACCTGATATACACATTGGTAATTATTGTTGCTATATTTTTGTCTAGTTTGAGGTTTTCTTTCTTAATTCTTAGATGCTTGTATGGGCCAATGAGTATTTGTGGGAAAATAGAGAATTAGGTGGTCTTCTCATTTGAATAATTATTCATATAACCACGAGAAACTTGCTTGCTAAAGAAGGGACAAAGGAGGCACACCATAAGATTGCTCCATCATCTAATTATGGATCATCAGAAGTTGAAGTTTTGATGATTAATCTTTGTATTTAAGTTGGATAGTTTATGGGGTTTGATTGCAATCATTCCTGATTATTAAAATGAAGCAATCTTATCCTCATAATCGTAGAATCAACACTCGGGATTGCTGACTAAAACGACTTCTCTCGTCTTTCAGCTAATGTGCTGGACATGTCAAACATCGGAGTGGCAACACCGACACTAGAAGAATGGTGTTAATCTGATGATGCGTTCATTTGGCTTCTGCTGTCAACTTCGTTGTGTTATCAAACGGGATGATCCGCAAGCATCCATTCTATGTAAAATCGTATGTCAATCTGTTTAATCCTGGAATAGAAGGCGATGCATATATCTTGTGAAAAGATATGTAGATCCATGTTCCGTTGGTTGTTTGTATCAATGTATGCGCGATTTCATGTGCAAAATAAAATTTTGTTGATGACTGCCATATGCATTCTTCTTGTATAGGAAATCATGAATTGAATTTATTAAAAGATTGCTCACACGATATCATTATTAACAAAATCAAAGAGGTGAGAATTAGTAGGTGACAATATGGATAACTAACTACTAAACCGTTGTTTCGAGTCACACAAAATCATACTCATACTGTCAACACCTGTAATGAAAAATTGAAATAGGGAGATATGTTTGTACTAATTGATATTTTATTGAAAAACTTGTATCCCTTGAAATTTTCCCAAAAATAAAAGTAAAGAGAGAAGAAAAGGACATAACCAAAGAAAAAAGAACAAAGAGAATATGATTGCATTTGGTCTTTCATACCAATTTTCTTTTTTACATCATATAGTAGAGTAAAACAAAAAAGGATAAGTGGTGAGTGAAAAGTTCTAACCCATTTAAGAGACAAAAGGAGAATTAAGAGTCAAGTTAGTCATATTCTTAAGGATTTACAATATTCTTGACTGGTTAAAAACCTTGCTACAAAAACCCAGTGGAAAAAACCAAAAGCAGGAGTCAATGCATCCCAGACGAGCCCTGGTGCAAAACATGCGAACCCATAGGTTGGCCAACGGGTACTGTTGAACCAGAATTTCGTACTGGAACACCCATAACGGGCACACTGCCCATGGGGGCCTGCACGTGTTGCGGAACATGAGCTCTAGCAGCTTGAGCTTGCAGATTAGGCCGAGCAATGTTCTGGTTATAATAATCACTATAAGCTTGCCCAGATAGGGCCCCACGCATGCGGGCAGATGTGTGCCAGCTCTGATCAGCAGCATCGTAATTCAAGGAAGGTTGTTGTGATGTAGATCCCCTTTGATCTCCTGATGGTGATGGTGTGGGGTTCCATGAGGGAGGGATGGTTCTCGATGCATCAATGGACATCTGTGCCATTCTGTTTGCCGCTGCTATCAGATGAGATTGTTGACCGCTGGCTACATTTGTTCGTTGGGGACGTAAGAAGCTGGTTGAAGGCTGGTTGGATGATTGGATCATGCCTGGAGATTGGCTTGTTGCTCGATTCAATCTGAAGTTGGGCATCTGCTGATGCTGAGTTGGGGTGTTTGAAACTCTGTACATGTTCGGGACTTGATTTGGGTCTACAAAGCCAGCATTCTGATGAGGTGGCCGGCCAGGCAGGGATGGAAAATTTTGCTGCTCAAAATTCCAAGAGATTATCAAAATAGTATAAACACAAGGGATCATTACAATAACTGAACTAATACTTAGCCTAATTACATAACATCAATTTCTCTTTCAAAACTGGCTAATACGACATTAAGATATAACAATCGCAAAGCCAAGAAGCAAAATTGGAAAGTGGAGTGCTGTAGAAAAAGAAATAGGGGTGACCTGACTTGGAGTTCCACGAGTTGCTGTGAAGTTCGAAGCAGTAGCTGGTGTTTGTGAAGCTGCTGGAAGACCATTCTGATAATAAGAATTGAAATCATTTGTAGAATTCCATTGAAGAGCAGAAGGAGTGGGAAGGGACGTAGCTGCATTTTGTGTTCTAGTTATATTCCCGGGAATCAATGGGTACCTCCCATGCTCATTACTCGTAGATGGATTTCCAGATCGATTGAAAGCCTCCAGTGATCTGTCTGGAGTAAAGGACTCAGTTAAAACTGAAGATGTGAGAGGAACGCCAGCAGTCATTTCAGTTGGTTGAACATTTGATGGGTCAAACCCAAATGTCGACATAAAAACTGAAGCCCAGTAATCACTGTCAACATTATTCGTATTGGGCATTTCATGAGCTATTAAAGAAGGTTTTTCAGTTTCATAAGTAGGAATAGCATCCATGGCATCATCAGTCTGAGTTAGATCAAGAATATCTGCAGGTTGTCCAGACACTTTCTGTCCTGTACTATCCTCTGAATTATGTTTGCCATCTTCACTTTCAGTAACAGCATTCCATGACCCATCCGAGCAGATTATTACATCACAGACATTGGGCCCCACGTCTTCCAGTACCTGAAAACAACCCAACATCCCAAAAAGGTCAATAAATACTAACATATCAATACCACAGTGGGAGAAGAAAGATAGAGCTGATATAATGGAATAGGTAGTTGTAGGAAAAATATACGCCCCTCAGCATCCAAATATGCATATTGTCTAGTGTTATCATTAATTAAAAGGACGCCATCACACGACAAATAATAAATTAATAAGTTCCTTCCATTTAAACAATATATGAAATTTTGTAGATAATTAATTGTTTGGTGTCATGTTCAAACTTTTACTGATAACTTGACAGATCATGGTAAATTTGGCTATTAAAAATTCTTGGAAGGCAAAATTGTACATTTGACCAAACCTTTGGAACAAAGATGTCCCTATATGGATATTATTATGAATTCCGTTTGTCTTTTCAATTTCGGTTACATATTGTAGTCTCTCAATAAACCCAAATATTTTGATATCCCGATAAAGAATACATATATAAACTCTTATAAAGTGTTTAAAATTCAGAGTTACTTGCCTTAACCATTTTTCGGTCGATGCGAATATCAGTGAAGCAGACATGCTGATTACAATGAGGACAGCGCCAGGATGGTCTTCTTGAGTTTATGTCCACATAGTTGTCAAAATCAAAACACTAAGAGAAAAGGAAAAGTATGCCAATAGATAAGAATACAACTGGACCACCAAGTTATACATAATTTTGTTAGATACATAAGCTGAAAATTGCACTGGTTAGATTTCTTTATCTTCACTTTGACAGATTAAGAGTTCACTTCCAAAAGTGATTTAAGATAATCCACACACCTGATAAGATGAGGGTATTTGCTGATGTTTTAAAAAGTTTATAAGCTCTTAAAAAGTGTTTGGTGAGTCGATTACTATTTTGCAAAGATCTTATTTGCTCCAAAAATAAGATGTTAGGATCTTTGCTGTTCTACAGAAAGGGATCCACATCATTACAAGCATCGTAGAAGCTCTATTTTCTATATTAACCAACATTTCAACAACTTATTTTCAAAATAAAATCTAGCATCTTAAAAGCTCTCAACAACTTATAAGATGTAATTAGCTTGTAAAAAATTTCAAAAGAGTCAATCCTGAAAACATCCATATATAGTTCTACAAGAAATGATATAAACAGGCTCCATGAACTAAAACTATTTGAATACGTCTCTGAGATAAACAACACATAGTCTATCTGAAGTTCAAGTAGAATATATTTATTGAGGTACTCTTGCGTGAGACCGTCTCACGATGAGACGGAGTGTAATTTGGGCATTAACGCTTTAACACTTTGGAAGGGATGAGTGTTAATTGAGCTAAGTTGTACTCCGTCTCATGCATGAGACCGTCTCATACGAGTTTTTGTCATATTTATTTATGGGACAAAGCAAGATAAGAAATGAACTCTAAGCCCATCGAAAAAAATGCTTCAACATAAATACATGAAAAAAGAGTAACATTTGGTTACCAACTTAACGTGCGAAACTTTTCTTTAACTATGTAATCTTGCATTACCTGTAAATGTTTGCACAAACGACCTTTCACAGGGATTTTAATACGCTTGAAGCTGTCAAGATTAAGAAAGATGATGAATATATCAGCCAGCACGTCAAGTTTCAACTAAGTTCAAGATGCACACATGATGATAGAGAATGGGATAATCAAATCCGATAGATAATGTCTCTTGTGCAAAATTAAAGAAAAAAGGAAAAGGACAATAACATAAATTCTGTTTAAGGAAATTTTATGAAGGGTTACCTAATAGGACAATTCAGTGATATCCGTGATGAACCCTCAATTACATCATCAGAATCTACATAGAGCAGATAAGAACAAAAAACATCAAAATAAGGACAAAAGTCATGCATACCGCCATACCCTCAACTTTTACTCTAGTGTTCATTCTTACACAAATAGTTTTTATAATGCCTAAATTTACACTAGTCCTGTAATTTAATCCATTTAAACTTTATTTATTATATGAAATTTGGGTGGACTTTTAATTATAGTTTCCATTGATAAAAGTTGTCATTCGAGACAATTTGTACAGAGCTAATGTTCAAATTATTTTAGTATATAAGAGAGCCAACAAGTTAACGTGTATCTAAGAATTTCTCATCCCAAAAGTTATAACTGTTCAAGAAAATAATGAATCTAATTTAGGAGTTTTTTAAAAAGGGGACCTGCATCGACATTTGCAGGAGTGCACTGCTCATAATCTTGAAGGGTGGTACTATCAGGACTGGGAAGCTCACTCGTGGAAGCAACTGCTATAATATAATTTCCTTCAGAATAAAAAATACTGGGATTAAGCACCTTAAGTATATTCAACTCCAAAACCAAAACACCAATTAAGGAAATGTGAACCTAAAGTACCATTAAAGTCACCCACAGCTTGAAGGAGATTAGACCCATGTTTCACCATATTTGATACGATTGTTGGAAGCTGTGGCCCTGTATCCTAGTACACAAAAATAAATATTTACAAGTGAACTATTGAGTAAACAATTAGCTAATGCAAAATCACATCAACTGTAAATTATTTAATCTTTGCAACAAACCATATAAGAATCAATCCTTTTCTCCACTCCCTTTCCATTTATGAGAAATCTGCAATAAAAACAACAAAGTTTGTGAACTGGTCTAAAAGAGAGAAATGAAGTTCCATTTTAGTGGAGATTAATGGGGAAGAAAACAGCTTACTCTACTTTGGGAGGAGTAATAAGGCAGGCAGATGTCTCAATACTATTCGTTTGGACAACATATAACCGCTGCAGGCAAAGCAAGGATTGGATAAACAAGAAAGCAACACAAAATATCCAAATATGCCAATTGTTTTCATAAATCTGAAGTAAAACTAGTTTGAAGCAAAATAATTATTAAAATCCAGACTAGAATACCATACCAAGTCCATCGGGTAGGCCCACAATTAACATACACATAAGCAAACATACAGCACCTTAAATTCATTTTCGGAAACTGTGAGAGCGGGACAAACAGTAAACATTCACCAGAAATAATAGACAAAACAAAATGTGATCTCTAATCATGGATTGAAAGTAAGGGGTCCCACATACTCAAGACTAAGAAAGTTTTGAAAGACAGTGAGATACAATAAAAACAGCATTAACTGCAAATGATACAGCCATAATGTGACACACATGGTTTCTCTAATTTAAAAAATTGAAACAAGAATGACGGTATGTGTGCTTACTACATTATCTTCTGGAGAAGGCTTCAAATTGTTTGAAATTTGGAAGTCACTCACATAAGCATCATATCCAGACTACAATGAACAAAGTGCACCAGAGAACTATCAGCAGAAAAACATAAGATTGTAACCTGGATAGGAGGAAGGAAGGGAAACAATTACCTTGACTTCAAGAGAAACATAGATGTGGCCAATTTTCAAATTTGGGTAGAATCTGCACACATGCTCACAGCCAGGTAATTTCAGTCGCAAGCAACAAAGTATCTTGAATTAAGATAGAAGACTATTGTGTATTGGTTACATGTGAAAACATCAAAACATGATAAACAAACCTAAATAATATGCATCAAAATGATATAGTGATGGTTATTTTATCATTCCTCTACATCAACAGATAATTTCGTCATTATTTCTTTGCAAGTTATGTTGTATTTATATTCTAAGAAAGAAGTGGTCCCTTTATGGCTGCAGAACCAGTTTCAATTGGCGCCTATCAAGTAAACATGAACTTTTATGACATAATGAGCTCAAAGGTAGCACTGTCCATTTAAGTTATGGATAAAAGGCAGTTGCATAGTGTACCTTGATATGATTGTTGAGATGACTGAAAAAAAAGAGCTTGGCTCAGTGATGAAATCTGATGCACTACAAAAACTGCTTGCAATCTACAGATATCAAAAGGTTGGAGAATCACATATACAGTCATAACAAAAGTGATGTGAGGTCGTACTCATTTCAAAAAGAGATATATTCGTATGACATAATAAAAATATTGAATGACCTCCTTTGCCATATAGCTGAGCACTTTGGAATCTTCATCAGAAAACCACCCATTCTGGCAAGCACTCTAGCATACAATTTACAGGTGGAGATAAATAATTAGTGAGGGAAAAAGAGAATCGGTATTTAAGTCTGCACTACTTCATGCAAAGGCAATATTCCTAGATCCATGTAAACACCTAAACATTGAAGACAATTATACACAATTCGGGGAAAAATACCATGTGGACTTTTAAGGTAACTTTACTTCAGGTACCTTAATATCCATATTAGCACCCCCAGAAAGAAAGACTATAGAGTACGAACCAATCACCAGTTTTAGAAGATGAAAAACAAAGAAGTCTAACATCATAGAAGTTCTACATCATGTGCTTTAAAGAAGTAAACTCGACAGGTTGTATTCATGTAAAGACCCATTAAATGACTTGATAATTGTTTACAAATTCATAAAATTCAACAATTAGAATATTTATTGTGGGCCTTTAACCATGTGTATTAAGAAAAGTTGTTTCTCTCCACTCCCTCGTAATTGTCCTCATCAACAATAAGCTTTACAGAAACCACAATCACATTTTCAACATGTTTCCACAAAATAAGTTTATAAAACGAAAGGATAAATATTAGTACGTCATAAATTCTACATGCTTAACTGAAGCAGGAATCAGCAGGAAATACCAAATAATGGCTGGTCAAAAGAAATTACCTTAACAGAAATGATCAGGACCATAATAGCTGCTAGCAGGTGGGTGTCATTCCTATTTTGGTACAGCTAAGGACATGAAATTATTAATACCAAATGAGAAAAGGCTTTACCATAAATTAACAAAACTTGAATGTTATCCAACAAAGCGTAAATCTGATAAACGTGGAGACAAAATGGAAGTCCAGATAAAGTTATTTATGATAAATCAAGGAGAAAACACAAGGTCAGAGAGACGTTCAATTTAGTGAAGGGATACAAGAAAGTGATAAATGATAATTATGATGGTAAGCATGTTTTCCACAATATAGTAACGGAACTGTAAATTGAATCATAAAAAACTAGGATTCCAACATTTTGCATACTTAGACCATAGATGAACAGGAACCATATAGCTCCAACAAAATAATTTGTGCAACATTATAAGAGCAAAAGCTATTATCTGATACATTTTCCAAAATCAAATATATAGCTAAAACCCAAGTAATCTGCAATTCTTGCTACATATAATAAAGCTGGAAATGGACACTAAGCACATGTATGCCCACTTATACAGCTTCACGAAGTAAACAGATAGTGAAAATAGCCCACTTATATCGCAGTAAACTATAATTCGATAACAGTGTATACCCACAAGTCAAAACTATAAAATTTACAGCCCTTTCTTTAACCATCAAGTCCACTGCATTCAACTTCTGATACATTTTTTTTTAAAGTCACACGACTTACTAATAGTGATAACCATTACCTGCTTCATGAGTAAAGGCAATTCCTGAGATCTACTAGGAACCTCATGGTTCCAAATAGCAAAATCTATGACTCTGCGTAGCCAAAAAGAGAATGTTAAACATAACATATCATGCCAGAGGATAAAACATGCTGCAGGCAAAAACATGAAAATAGACATAATGAAACCTAGCATAAGTGCATAACCCATTCAAGAGCAATCCAAACATCTTACTGAAAAGAGTAGGTGTATTCGAGCACACTACATATCAACATGCTTCAATAAAACACCATAGGAAACTATTTCACAGGGCCCATAGATTGTTTGTGAACAAAAGGACACTGTTGCACATCAAAAAAAGGCATCAAGGAATCCATAATTTAGGAATAGCCTAAAAATTGCAATCAGCAATATATGAAACGAATTTGAACAGCTTAAAAAGCATTAAAAAGAACAACACAGCATCAGAACCTTCGATTCGTTAAAATTCGCCCTAACTACACGAGCAGAGAGTTAAAAAATTAAATCAAACTACTAGGTGCAAAATACGTTGTTACCACAAAATATCAAAAAAATCTGAAATAGAAGATAACAAGAGATGCCAGAGCAGTGCCTTGAAAGGTAAATGCAGAGATTCATCAACTCCACGGCGTCGTTTGTATTTCGGAGCGGGAGAGCAAATATGCGATCAATAACCGATGAAAAACGGTGTGAGCTACTGTTTGGGGCTCCTCCTCCACCACCGCCACCGCCGCCGACATTCGTGTGCAGTACGGCCTCCGGCGTCGCCGCTCCGACCATCATTCCAATGTCGGTAATATTTGCCTTATCTGGTTTTCAATAATTATCTCCCTCTACTGCGAATTCTACCACCTTTCAGAAATTTTCAAAATAGAGTCAAAAGAGTGCAGTAACAGTGTTGCTATGTGAAGTAACTATATATGAATGTGGGCCGACCCTTGGGCCCCACGTTCGCCAACTAATATTGCTTTAGAAAAATTAAAATTGCCGCTTCATGTTCTAAAATAATTTTTTTATTAATTACTCCCTCGTCCCATTGTATTTGTCCCACTTCTTTTGGTTGAATTATTTAAGAAATAATATTAAGATAATAGCTAGTGTGCCTTTATAGTATTTTATAGATGAAAAGTAAGAGATATTTGGGGTAGTTGAGATGAAAAATGAGAAAAATAATATTAAAATAATAGTTAGTGGAGTGTTACTTTTTTTCTTTTATGAACTAGAAAAATTATAGTGGGACGTCCATAAAAGGAAAGTGGGATAAATACAATGAAACTGATGGTTTTTTTTTTTTTGTGAGGAAGAGACGAGAAACTCCCCCCACCCGTGCCGTTGGCCCCTCAGCCAGGCGAGTTGTAAATCAAAGGATGTGCCCAATTGGCAGACACTTGTGGGAGAGAGCCAACAGAATTCAATTCCCAGGACAAACCCCCATAATATTTCAATTGAGAATTTGTCTCACATGAAATTCGAACCTGCATTGCCGGGGGACTTATTCCCACGTCACCATAAGTTTTATACTTGGCTATGGCCGCAAAGGATGGAGTATTATTTATCAAATGTCATGTCTTTCATTTCAAATTCGTATCAGAAGTCAGAACCTATATCAAATGATTTTTAAAAGATTATAAAGTGAATGCTAGCTGCTGTGATTTTAACCTTTATTTAGTATATTTAAATCAAAATTAACTAAGTACTAACACATATATGGAAACAATTTTGGCATGCAAGCAATGCTGCCCAAATCAATTTTTTATTTATTTCTAGATTAGTCTAATGTCTGATCTTCTAAAATACTAGTTGGTCAAATTTCTATTTCTAGATTAGTCTAATGACTGATCTTCTAAAATACTAATTGTGAGTTTAGCACGGCCATCTTGTTATGATTATTAATCTTAGATGTGTTGTCCACGTGTTGATTACTAAAGGTGTGTTTTAGATCTCTACTATTATATGCTCTAGAAGCATTTTTTTTTTAAGTTGGTAGACACAATTTCTCAAAAAGAAAAGCGCTTCTAAATCATTTGTAGCACTTACAATCAGGTCTTAAATCATACTCCAGTCATACATGTAGAGATTTTATGTGATGATGTTGAAGTCTATAAATGCAAACCTACGTATTTAATGTTATTAATAGAATATACTATATAATACTCCCTCTGTGTTAATCTTAAGGGAACTCTTTTGTATTAATTTCACGTAAAATCCTACATATGCGGAATCTAGAAGTTTACGCGAAACGTACATCTTGAAGAAGAGACAACCGTTGAGACGATAGATTAACCCAAATGTCTTCTCAAATATATCTCAAGTCCTTGCTCGTCGTAATCAGGTGGTAGATTCACGCGAACAATTTTTAACAAAGGAATAAAGGAAAATTTATTGAACCACCGAGTGAATTTCTAATTTTTTTCAAGATTGAAATTGTGTTGAGATGAAAAAATCATCTCCTATTTATAACATGAGGGGGGCCAAAAATTGGGCCTTTTTGGGGATATGAAAATTTCTGGGGATATGGAAATTTCTTTGTATCTTTTCCAAGATACAATCTTGAATATATCTCATATATTATATTTTTCATAAATATCTTCCCACAAAATCTTCCTTTATTTTCTTGCCCTCTTTTTCGAAAATTTCTCCAAAAAAAAAGACCAAGTCAAAGATTTTTGAATTTATGAGATAATCTTGTATTCTAAGAATACTTATCTTCCATAAAATATTTTCAAGAAAATCTCCTTCTTTCTTTTCTTGTATTTTTCAAAAATTAATTAAGCAATAATTATTTCTTTTATTTTAATCACCTTTTCATTAATTGAAATTATATTGGGCTACTTGAGGAGTCTTTAGGAGAATTAAGATTGACCTCCTAATGAGCTCTGAATTCCAACATTGAGCCACAATATTATTCAGCCTATTAATATTAATTTACTCCACTATAAAATTAATATTGTACTATCCATCTTACACATATTACGATAATATGGCTCTAGTTATTATTTCTCGTGTTTAAGATTATTTTGTCCATTAATTAATTAAGCCACTGAAAAGTTTTATATTAATTAATATTTTATTCCTTAGAGTAAAGACGGCTCAACATTATTATCTTTATCGGAACTTAATCCACTTGCAAGATTTGTATGATAAAACTTTTGAGCCCGCCAAGGGGACAAATCAAACAAGATTTTCCTTGCACATGTTTCTCTGTATTAAATCTTAGCAATTGTCATGTAATTAATAATATTGACCAAAATACAAAATATAGAATCGCTCTCTGATTCTAAACCCAACATATATCAAAACAATAAATATTAATCATACACAATCTTATTTAAGTGACAAAAGATTAAAAAAAAAAAATCAACAATACTTCGAGGTCTAGTTCTTCATCTCATAAGTCAGTACGGAAAAATTTATTCTCTCTGTAGGTCCACTTCAACGCATCACAATGCACTAGTGTAATCTATTGGTCAAGACAGAACAATCTGAGCTTTGCACATCAACCTCTACCAATAGAGTATTCGGTTTCATCTAGATTGTGAAAATGTACTTATTTAAAAGTAATTGTTAATGTGATGTACGTGATGATCGGGTATCACCACATTAACTATAATGCAATGTGTACTAATATTGAACGGTTTGCAATAAATAAATAACATTCATTCATATTTAAAGTAAAAGTAATAAAATATTTATATTCAATAAATAAGAGTACATTAATCTGTTATACAAAGTAAAAACATAATTTTACGTATAACCCAAATAATTAATAGGTGTGACGTTTTCCCTTGATTATGAAGTGATAATAAAAAATTTATAATTACTTATGAAATCAATTTAACGATGTGTTCATTTTCTCTATTAGAAGTCAAAGTTAGCTTGTCGAAACAAACCAATTTGACCACTTAGCATTACCCTTCATTTAATATCTTCGCTCTCTTCACCTATATGTTATTCTATAGTATAGTCTATTACTCCTTGCAAGTATGCAATCAAACATGTGTGCATCAAAGCAACGTGCTACTCAAAATATATTTTAAAATTTTATTAAAAAAAATCATATATGTGTTAGTTTGTTAGTATTTATGTGTGCAGTTGTATACTACTAAGGACAAACAAAAGTGTGATTAATTATGTAGTTGTTTGTGTGGTTTATAAACGGGCTGAAGGCTCAACCAGAAATCACACTAATGGTGTGTTTTGAAACACTTAAAACAGCTTTCAAAAGTATTTATTTTCAAAAGCTGTGGGAGGGATCTTTGAAAATAAGTGTTTTTGGAAGCTGGTTTAAGGGGGTGTTTTCAAAAATTTATAAGTGATTATGGTTACCTAGAATTGTGTGCAAAAACAATTTGAATTGTTTTATTTCTCTTTTAGTAGCTTAGATAAGCTCTCATAAGCTATAAGTTATAAGCTTCAAAGAGAGTGCTTTTAGTAGTTTATTAGTTTTTTTTTTTTTACTTTTTTTCAAACACTATCAACTTTTTTTTGAATTTTTTTACAAACATTATCAACTTCTACTATTAATCAATTTTCTCACAATCACTAATTTTAATCATTTTTTTAAAACCATAAGTTTTTGCAAACACACCCTAAGGCCTAGGTCCTCAAGTAAAATAAGAATGTGGGGCAGCTCGGTCCAATAAAAGAGCTCTCACCCAACTCGGTGATCGATTCAAGTCAAGCTCGTTGTATTAGTAAAGCCTCAAAGGCGGGTTCGATCTCTGAAATATTGAAGAAGGACAAGGCCACTTGACTGGCAATTTCAATAAAGGACATCTTGAAGTAAATGCGGTACGAGGTGATGCAGAGTTTCAAAGCATAATATCTTCCTGAAACGGCTACGATATCAGCATAAATCGGCGATAACACGGTGTCAAGTATCTATTCCTAAGAATGATCGGAGAAATCCTGCGGAGATTCAGGATTTGCCCAGTGCCATCCAATGAGCAAGACGAGCTACAACGACCTCCTTGAAAGACACGATATTTGAGATCTTTGACATTAAATGGAGTTGCAGACATTTAATACTCATTAAGTAGCTATATAGAGAGTGAGATGCACTCTCCAATATATTATAAATTGAGGAATTTATGCCACAAGAAAGGACCCCGAATTTATTGCAAGACAACCATATTATCACCAAACTTCTCAACATTTATTTTTCCATATTGAATCTTTGTATAACATATTTATTGTTCTTCTTTAAAACATTTATTGTTTGATTAGCTAAGTATTAAAAGCGACAAATTAATCTTATTTCTCATTTTAATTAGCTATTAACAGTAGTACTAGCATAATACTCCAGTTTATAATACATTTAAATAATTAAACTTACTAATATAGGTATTGAAATATTGTTTTTTTTTAGTAAATTATCATATACATCCAAGTCTTGCGGTCTTATTTCATAGTAAGATTTTATAATCATGCAATTTGTTATACTAAAAAATGCAACTTATTTATTCTGAATCGTGCAACTATTTTTTCATATTAATAATTACATGGCTCAGTGTGAACAAGATGCATGTTTTTAAAATACTCTATAATTTTACGGTGCACCTGAATGCATACAAGACTTAGCCTCTTTTTTTCCACAAAATATATTAGTAGATCGTGGATACGATAAGGTTGTGCTTTTTTTTGCATGATGTTTTATACTCCACGTTATTGTAGTTTCAATTGATATATTTTGCAAATTTTACAGACGTATAACAAATATGGAAAACTAAAAATAATTAATAAAAACGTAAACCTTTTTAATGTATATTTCATATTAAATTGGAGTTTGTAATGCTGTTACAGTTCTAAATCTCGCATTTTCAAGACAACTGATCAATCACAAATTGTCATTAAAAATGAATTTGAATTTGACTTTTTAATGTATATTCCATGAAGTGGCTATACAAAAGAACATTGATCAAGAGCCAAAGTATTCACTGCTGTAGCATTTGGAGGCACCTTAATAGTAACAATACTAGAGCATAAAACAACAGTCCATGTCATGATCCTAATTTATATAACAAGAACTTTTCGAGCTCGAAAAAAGCACTGCACACTCTTTTCAGTGTGCTATACAACCAATAGATTCTGAATGAAATTAATTTTCGTTCTGTGGTACAGATAAACAGAAACTTGTTGCCAAGCGAAGCAAAGAAATCTCACACGTAAATACTGTGTCAAGAAAATGCGACAAAAAATTGAAAGTCCAGCATTAATGACACACTATCATGAAAGCACCCATAGAGCGAGCTTAGTATGTGAATCTGCAAACATATCCAAAAAAAACAACACATGAATTCACAAGATGAATAAAATAATAACTACTAGTAAAGAGGATAGGAGGAGCATTCACCTTATTCACAAGCAAGTTTACTTGCTCTCTGTACATCTCCTTGAGATCAACTATATCCGCACGAAGTTCTTCCAACTACGTAAAATTTCAACTCTCATAGGTCAGCAGTGAATGGAAAGGTTGTCTTTTCTGTTTCCCAATATATTGTCATCTATGTCTAATATATTTCATAGGAGTAAATTTTTTAAAGGTTAAGTTCTTATGGTTGAAATCTGCTCGGACAAAATGAGTAGTAAATAATAGTGCTGGAACAAGATCTTGGAAAACACAATCTTAGACAGAATAATGATATTGTGCTCTTCATTTACAGAACACGTTTATAATATGTAATATAGTCTAATCCATGATTGGGAAAATACATTCTTCATCTCATGGAGACGCACAAGAAATTTGCATGACTAGTTGAGCATTAATTTTGCACTAGTGTTAACCATGAATTTCCAATTGCGTGCCAATGTTATTAGTTCATTTAATTCTCAAAATGTAAGCTGTATATCTAGAATGTGTCAAGTTCATTCCTAGTATAGCATATCTAGAATTAAAAAGTTACTTTTGGCAATTCCATAAAGAGAGAAAATTGGGATACCTCTTCATCGCGTTCTCCCATCAACTCCAGTGCAGCTGAGTGTCTCCTTCTAAGTGCTTCTAATTCTGCTCGTATTCCAGGTAGCGTAGCAGCTTCTACCCGTAACTTTTCACACTGAAGCGTAAAATTCATAAATAAATTAGAACCATCAAAGGAGCGGAGAACAACTTTATAAAGGAGTTCTGTGTAAAGTAATTAGGTAAATCTAGCTCTATGGTACACACAACCCATATAGCTTGCAATTTAAAGGAAATATCGTGTTTCAATGAGTTCAAGGATGGAAAAAGGAAGGGCCAAAACTCACCTCGGCAGTCATTTTGACTAACTCCTCCGCAAGAGAGTCACGTATGGATTCCATAGAAGCCTATGCGGGATAAAAAGATATAGTTACAAGAAGGAAGTTAAATAGAACACTATAAACTTGCATTTAAATACGAATAACTACAGAACCAACAAATTGTAGTTCAGAGAATCGGAGATTGGCTTAATACCAATCTAGAAGCATAAGATGCAAGCTCTCCCTCCTTTTGACGAAGGGCAGCTTCAAAAGTGTTTGATGTCACGCTTTTCATGTAATAAGGACTCATGGGACCCTCTCCACCACTCCTATGTTCAGAAAAGTGCTCAGATGAGCCCAATGTTGATTGAAGAAAATAGCTTTCTTCCATACTGCTCAAACTGCTGGCGCTTGAAATCTTGCGACTCAAGTTGCCTGTTGAAGTAGATTATCAAAAGCAACAGTGTTAAATATAAAAGTTACTTGCATATTTTTTTTTATTTTTTTTTTATAGATGAAGAAATACCGTTGTCGAAGGAAGCTGACTTTTGCCTAGCTATGGGACTTTGATCAGGCACGGCAGAAGATTGAATGCGGATAGCCCTTTCCTGATCTGAACGAGCAGCTTTTTCCCGCTCCAGTTCCTGTTAAAGTACAATGATAATATACTTCTTTCTTTCTTTTTTTAATGGAGAATCACCGAAATTTAGTAAGAGATATGAGAACAAGTGCAGGCTGCAGAATGGTGAAAAGCAACATATATCTTGAACTAACAATTCAAAACAATTAATAAAATTATTAGCACGTGAATTCTGAAGTAATATCACTTCACAGTTGAATAATGAAGTCCCAAGTAGCAAAATTCAATATCCTACCTGTTGAAGAAGCTCCTGATGCATCAAGGCTTCATGCAGCTCCTCCTTGTGTTTTTTCCTGTATTCCTTCAGTTCTCCTTCAAGCTGATTCACACGGCTTTCATTAGTGTCAGCTTCCTCCTTCAGAGCAAGATACTCCTGCCTATTTTCTGCTGCTCTCTGTCTCTCCTTTTCAAGAGATCTTGTTAGCTGTGTCTGCTCAGCTCTCAGGCATGATATCTGCAGAAAAATCTCCAAGGATAAGCTAATCATCTAGAGCTCAGTAACCTGAACCAAGTAATACTACATACCTGAGCTTCAAGAACATTTATCCTAGACAGAGTTTGAGTTAAACGCTCATTTATGGAACACTCCTTTTCCTCTGAATCAGCAGCTTTGGCCTCTGCTTCCTGCACACCAAATCAAGATGGCATTCAGATGTCCAAAAAGTAAAATACTCAACCAAGAGTATAGTTTGTCAAAAACCTGAAGCCCTTGAGTTTAGAGATCTTTCTACAGCAGCCCAAGCTTCAGCTCTTCTGGAAGATGTTTCCTGGCATTAACCATTGAAGCAACAAATAGTTAAAAAAATGGCACGCAAGGCTAGTCTTCAAGAAAAGATGGTAGTCACAAAGTAAAACCTGCATCGCCTCAATCTGCCTTAAGAGAGGTCTGGTAGACTCAGGGACTTGTGTTATTAACTCTTCACACCTACGCTCACTTGCCTGGTGACAAGTAATTCTACATTATATTTGAAATTCAAATAAATAAAGATGTATTACTGTAATGATCAAGCATGCCTGATATAAACTTTTGAAGATCCTCAATATCCCCTGCGGAGCATATCTTCTCTAAACACTGCCTGCACCAGAGCGAATGTAATTGTAATTGTAGTATTAGTGGATGAATTATAAGTCTCAATAATTCTCTAGAAGATAACCTGCTGCTCTGTTCTGCTCAGTGTTTGCCTTAATTCTTCAAGTGTTTGAACTAGCATACTTTCACGCTCCTCAGCCTCTCTAAGGCGACTTTCCAGTTCAGTTCTAGCTTCAGTGTTTGCGGCGTGCCTCTACTAATGCTTCAGCTTCCTTTGCCACATTCAGAGCATTTGTGTAGTATTCTTTTTGAATTGCAAGTTCTGTTTGGTGTTTCTCCACAGTTTCTTGGAGCAACTTTTCAGTTGCTGCCTTGTCTCTTTTTAAGCTCTCGACTGTATTCTCTTCAACCTAAGATGACACATCAATATCCAAATCAATTTCAATAAGTATGACAAAAGAGATAGAGATTGAAGATCAAAGTATCAAAGAAAAAAAAATCTTTTAATGTTTTTCAGTCACAGAATAACAATGCCATCATCCTATGAAAAGTTAGTAGTAAGTGCCATAATGAAAGAACTAAGTTCAAGCACTATAATGATGGTGGGGTCCTGAACACGTCATAACAAGGACAGGAGAGAACACCCTTTTTTCCACTATTACAACTTTTGGACACATTTTAATCATCTCAGATGATGCATAAAAATAAAGACTCGGTAGAATAAGCATATAAGAGAACTAATATTATCAGAAATCAGAAAAATCAACTATAAAGGAAAAATTACAGGTAAATGAAATAACTAACCATATACACCTATATATATTTGTCATGATTAAGTCAAAGGTCTCAGCTTGTATAAAAGACCAAACAGAAGCATACTGACCTGTAGCTTTGTAGACAGTCCTTTCTTCTCTTCCTCGAGCTCTCTAATCTAGCTTTCAAGAAAAGCAATAAAAAATGCATCACACCTGAACTATTTCAAATTTTAGATGAATAAATATGTAATCTAAAAGATCCGTGAAATGCATACCTGTGCCCTTAACTTTCTAATATGAGATTCCTGAGCAGCTTGCTTTTTTTGAGAGCTGTTCACCTGGAGATTATCATACATAGCATAAACTTCAATTTTAGTAGAAATCTAAAATTACTTGAGCATGCATTGGGTGCTCCAATTAGCAGAACTAGAAAGAAGGTTCTATTGTCAAGTTTGAATTCTTGTTTTTGAGTGCAAGAGGACAAGACTATTTTTTCAACAACATAAGAGCTACTTAATCAAACAAAGGACATAGCCAATCTGTTCAATAAGTGACTCCACAATGTCTTTCAATATAACCCTTTCCTACATCAATTGTGAGAATTCTTGATGAAGTATGTATCATTAACAATAATAAAGAAGTTAATGCCTTAATATATCTACTAGATAGAGTAAGATATAACCATAGAACTATCCCTCCCCAATTATCAAAAGCTATATTGTGCAGAAATTGCCATATAAGTAGAACTCCAAAATAGTTCCGGTCTCCCTTGATACTTAATGTTTTATTTCTCCTGTCTCAAAATCTATCGTACTGGAAATTGAATCCACCTTGTCCCTTGAAGATGTCTCATTTTACACTTCCATGTGATAAAAGGATGATTTTCAGCCGCTTAAAAGCACTGATTGATCAATATGAACCGAAATCATTGATCATAAAGTCTGCGTACCTTCAGCCATCACTTGAGTGATTATTTCATCCTTCTCCTTGAGAAGAGCTGCAGCATCACTTTTTCTATTCTGTTCTCTTCGCAGTGTATCCCTTTCCTTAGTCAGAGCATAAACCTGAAAAAGTGGAGGTCAAATCAATCATGTGATATGAAATCATGGATAAGTAGCACTTATATTCAGATATATTCAATATCTCACCAACAAAAATAAAACAGCAAAAATGCATAGCACTTAAAACATGTGAAGTATACATGGACAGAATAGCTAGAACATGGAAGTCTAGCAATCATTAAACCAGAGGAAATCCAATATCGTTTAAGAAAAGATACAAATTGCTAAGACATTATGTGTGCAAGCAAATATAATGAAGTTTTCAAAGTTAGCTCGAGCAGAACATGTTCCAGATTGTGAAATTTCAGCAAATGAATATTAGATGGATTATGAAAAAAGATAACTCCTCCATTGCTACTTTAAGGAGAACACAACATAAGCAAAAAAAAAAAATATGATAGTACTGTGTAAGTCATCCCATGATGAGCTTGTATTGTTATTTTGAATTTTTTTTTAATTAGTGTATTTCTAATTTATTGCAACATGTTTAAATGGCCATTTTATATACTTTTAGTTTAAATAAGTGTTTCTAGAAATATTGAAAATAAATAAGTAGTTAATAGACAAGCAATGAGTTTAAAAAGAAATCAGGTAAAGATGTCCCAGTCAACCAATTGAAGTTAAACATTTATAATGAGCAGTCAGATGGCATGTTCTAAATACTTAACAATTTAGTCAAACTTTCAAAGCAAGAAGTATAGCCCATTTTCTGTAAAATGGGTTTCCGTTCTTCTTAATTGCTATTTTTATCATTCAGCAAATCATTGTATGTTTTTAGCGTACAGGATATTGGAGAAATAAGCAGAAACATTATTCAGGCAGATAAAATCTTGAATAGATGTACTCTAAATGCGTAACCAGAAAAAGACATATAAAATAATTAATTGATAAAAACTTTCAATTGCAGAATACAATTTTCCAAAGGCCATAGAAATCATGCCTCGACACTGTAATCTAAAAACCTATTATCGTAACATGGAAGTAAACATGAAATAGCACCTGCTAAAGAATACCTTTCTCTCAAGTGTTGCCACCCTTTGATGATACTCCTCCGTGAGATTCATCAGCCTCGTTTGTTTTTTTCTCTGGAAATTAATTTACTCAGTTAATAATTCAGTGCAAAAAGGTGCCAGAAGAATGCATTTTGATTGTAACATGTATAAGAAAATGGATAGATGCATCATAATATCAAATTTATTGGTTATTAAAGCATGGCAAGTGAAAGAATATTATCTTGTTGTTGTTCTGCATATCAACCACTCAATGCATCATCAAATCAGTTGAAAGATAAGAGTGTCCACTCACCTTCAGTTCATATATTACGGACTTTAGATGCTCGAATTTTTCATTCATAAATTTAGCAATTTCATCAGCCTTGGCCTGTGAAGTAAGATGTTAAGATAATCAGGTTTTCATTTGTTCCCCTTTCAGGAAAAATACAAGACTCATGTGCATAATAAAATTTAGAAGGAATCATCATGAATGAAATGCAGTAACAAGATTGCTCTACAGTCCTATCCACAAGCTAGCTTCTCATCTATCACAATTCAAATAGGAACTTGATGAAAGAAAGGACATCATAATAACTAATTTGACAAAAAAGAGTTGATTGTGGCTTCCGCTGAGCTTGTAACACTAATATACTTCGTTTGTGGAAGAAACACACTTCTTATCAGTTATCAGACAGTGTTCGACATGGTAAAAGTTATCTAGTATTGGAAAGGATCTACATTTAATGTGCCAATTAACAACCACTTTTCTTGGTACTCAATGAATTACAATTAGCTCCCATTCATTTGTGTAACAAGTGGGACCCATACAAAAAATAGCTAATCATCTACTCATCTAGTCAATGAAAATTTTATTTCAATTAGGATAACTTCCCTTTTCTTTGTTTTGCGGGTAATACATTATAGTATGCATGAACAATTTTGGAAGAATACATGCAACAGGCGTATAATAAGTGTACAACTTTAATACCTGGGCTTGTCTAGCAGCTCCGTTCAGAGCAGCTTCCATCATTTTCATTTCCTTCTGCACTTTGAGTTCAACCACAGAATCTGCAGTATCGGAAGATCTGCTTCCAATACTCAAGTGTTGTTCTTCTACATAAGCATCTTTATCTTGCTTAAGCTCAACTGAATCAGCAACAGTATCATTAGGAGGTGTAACCAAATCCGACGCTGCTTTTGAAGCCTCCACATCATTATATTGTAAACCAGGCAACTTGTCAGTAGAACTATCTTCAGCTTCTTTGGTGTCATCAGGAATATCTGAAGCAGATGATTCTTGGCTTTCTGGGCCTTTGGGAGAAGCATCCTGAGCTTGGGCTGCAGAATCGTCTTTAACATCTTCTTTTTCAGCATTATGTTCACTTATGATCTCTGGCAAACTAGTTACATCATCAGTTGTAGAAACAGAAGCAATATCTCCTGAAGGAATAACAGTATCTGTTGATTCTGGTTGTAGTGATTCCAACAATGTCGAAGACTTTTCTTCTGACGCTGTGTCCTCCTGAGGACTATCTGCGCGTTCTGGTTCTACTGTCTCCGACAATGTAGGAAAAACTTCTTCTAACCTCTCCTCGTCTTGAGGATTGTTTTCGATTTCTAGATGCTCAACCTCATCAGGTTTTTGCTCAGACACTTCAACAGGAATCAAAGGTGAAACTACCTCAGCTTCACTGTGGTCAGCATCAGTATTGTCTTTTGGCTCCTCAATGGTTTCCTTTACTTGCTCTCCAGACACTGACTCCACATCTGCAACTTCTAATTTTTCCTCTGCTTCTTCTCCTTGAGGAACTTGTTCACTTACTTGAGAACCTAAATGATCACCCTCAACTTGTTTTTCCAAAATGGGGATGTAGGCTCTGAGGGATTAGACTTTCCTGCTGAATCGATGGTACTTTCCTCACCTCTCTGAGCCATAAATCCCATGATAGGCTCGAATAATGCCTTCCTGTCTGTAGCTGAAGGCCATAGTCCTGAAGCTGTAATTCAAAACAATAAGGAAACATACTAACTTTAGTACAAGAACTATGATAAGACTAGCTATTAGCTAAAGGGAAGTACCTAACTGTGTTCAATTTTCAAATGTACTCTTGTATATGTTTATGGAAAACAAAATGTGCTAGTTGCATTATGCCTTACAAAACCCCAAGGCTCTACAAGTACTGATACGGTCACTAGCACTGTAAGCTTAAACTATTGAACAAGCAACATGCCAAGTGCAATACATATAAGGCAGCAACTAATTTACGCCCAGTCTTCTGCATCATAGATAATAACATATCTTGAATAATTCCACAATCTAATGATTTCCTACTGTTGATTTGATTATAAATCAAACAATAAAACAAGTTAACCTTAACGATTGTACATCATACTACAAACAGAGATACAATCAAACGTGCACGAACAGGGTAACTCATACCTTCACCTTCACCGTCACTAGCAGTAGCATCGGATTTCTCCTCAAGGCCAAGGGCGCTATCGAAGTTCTTCTCAATGTTCTTCACACTTTCACTCAATTTATTCACCGCCCCTGCAAAATCCGGAAAGTTCCCTAAAGTGACTTTCCCACCAAACCACGCCATATCTCCAATAAGACCACTCGATCCAGTCCTCCAAATGTCACATTTATATCATCCGACATACAAAATCTGCCAATTTAATCAACAACAAAACATTCGCTAAATTATGCTAATTTCTATAACAATCAAAAACAAAAAAGAAATAAACAGAGAGATAGAACAAAGAGGCAAATGAAGATCGAATATTTGATCTTTGTTCAACTTCGAGAATCGCTGTAAAATCAGCAGCGCGAGATTTGAGAATTAAACTGCAATATTTGAGTCGAGAGAGAGAATTGGAGATTTTGAACCTTGTGAATCCGTTAATGCGGAACCGGTATTGAAGGGACCGAATCGGAGCTGAAACTCGGAAATGCACCGAAAGAGTAATTTTTATTTTATGATGATGGGAAATTCTGCAGAAGCTTGATCTGATTTTTGGGAAATTTGTCGGGAACTTATTCGCTAATATAGATTTGGTTCTTTTACGACGTCGTTACACCAAATTTACTGGTATATCTATTTTTACCTAGTAATTACTATATAATTATAATGTAGATAAATTCGAAATTTATATTCTAGTTACATGTGGTATGAACCCCTCATAGTGTTAAAAAAAAAAAAAAACACCGAATGAGTTATCCAATTTATTAAATAAAATAAATTATCTATTTTTCAAATGCACCAATTTAAGTCCTGCAGACAAATTTAATCATTGGTCACAATATTTTTATTTTCATCATTATCCATAAGTCTTGAGTCAAGTTTAAGAAATATGAACATAGGAGGGTGAGATTATTTATTGCATTCATCCAACCAAATTAAGTGAATTCTCCTTATCAATAAAAATTAGTATCAAAATACCTTCCAAAAAAAAATTTTATCACAAATTCACAATACTCGATTTAATTTGATTTCAAGCATAAGATATTGCAGTCGAGATATTGCAGTTGAGTGATACAACATTACAACCAGCAGACATTTGGAGAAGGCATTCCATTTCTCCTCTCATAATCATCACAAAATGGCATGAATAAATAGAGATAATAGTAGCACATTTACAACACATAACACAGATAAAGTGGTAGGGTTGAGTCTTCACATTACTGCCCCAGGATATCTGATATGGACTTGCTGATTTTCTGAGTAAGTTCTTGCCTAGAAAAAGAGAGAGATGTTAGAAAACAAGATGATTCAAATATGGTACAAAAAGTCTAATGACAGTAAATGGTTAATCAAACTGGAAATCTTGTATGTAAAAAAGCGTGAAAATAAGGCGACCCAATTTTGCTGTTTAGAGCTTATAAACTTTACGTGGTCAAGCGAAACATTTATATTTTCGACTAGAAAAGCATATATACATGGAGTGTTGTGCATTGGAGAACTTTCTAACCTGTCAGGTTTGAATAAGAGGTATCGGTATGTGAACCACTGTAATTGAAAATCCCAGTGTTAGCAGGTGAAGTTCATTTCAGTGTTGTTGATAGTGCTATAATATCATCAGTAAGCAACAAGAATAGAAGTAATGTGGTTACAATGAGATGAAGCTGTTGTACTTACTGAAGCAAACAATAACCCAACGAGCTCAAGTAGACTTGGGACGACGGGAAGTTTATCAATAGCCTGTTTCGATATTCAAAAGCGTCCGAAAAGAAATTAAATATAGGCAGCAGAAGCCAATCATATTTCAAGAAAAAAAAAGGAAAGAAGAAACAGACTTTTAAGAATAGTAATATAGAGTTGCTTGTGGCTTAAACTTCCCAATAAAAAAGCATGCTTTATTCATCAAAAGAATTTTTACAAATCAGGAGTATCATTACTTAAATACTGATTTATAAATAAAAGAAACTGATTTCACAGATAAGTTGCAAAAAGAGGACAAACAGTGGTTCCCCAAGAAGATTATCAATCACTGGGATATCAGGTCTCGGTCATCAATTCCCATATTGTTCTATTTGCCATATTTTTTCTTGCTTCATTATATAACTAATGACACACTGACAAACTCGAAAGTTCGTGTATACTTGCAATTACAAGACAAGTAATTACCGTCACAAGATTTATCGGCGAGAAAGTAACAACCCCTGCAAATCCTAAGCCAATCAGAGCCAACCGATCTTCAGAGTTGTCCCACTAGTCAAACCAGTAAAAAAAAAAAAAAAGGAGAAGATTAGCAAAAAATAAGATTAAAGTAGCATTATTGGCTGGGAAATAAAGGGAACCAAATAGAGGAGCATTGCAATTCCTTAGGTTGAAAAAGGTGCCTAGGAGGCTAGGACTCACAACATTCTGGACCGACTTGACAAGTGAGGATTCTGAGCTTTCACCGGTGGCCTTTGCTATCACCGCGATGCGATCTTTCCTCTCTATAAAACATTAAAGGCGAAAGTAAATACCTACATACTCAAAAAGGTAAAATTGAAATGTGTATAAAGCTGAATTCTGGAATGTGACCTATACCACATGAATGGGTCTCCTGTGCACCAAGTGCACCGTGCACTCGGTATAGGAGTGACCCATTAAAAAATGAAAAAATGAGACCTTGCCATTAGTGAAAATGATGATCTACAATTAAGAAATGGGCCGGGGTCAAAGTGAGTGCTGTGGATCAAGAGTCCATGCACCAAGTGCATATGAGACCTTGCCATACCACATTGCACATCCCCTTTTCACTTAATTTCTTATTATCAAAATTTTCAAGCCAAACTAATTCAATAAACTCTCATTGAAATGTAGCAGTTCAGTTTCAGTATATACTAGTTTTATCAACTAAAAAAAGCCAAAATTCAGATGGAAACATAAAAAACTAGTTGGAATGAATCAAAAATTCACCAGGTTCCCCAAATCCAACTGAAACTCAATGCAATTCTTCCACTAAAATCCATTCACAGTAGAAAACTCACTCCCCTCGTTTTGCATAACATACTATACCAAACTGTACACAGTCCGAACAACAAATAACAAGAAGCATTATGAATTTAACTCTATTGAAGCTTCAAAGTTCAATTGCAAAAATATAAGGAAGGCGCGAACCTTTAATGGTCGGCATCGTCAATCTCTGAAGCGTCGCAAAAATAGGTTGCCTTCCATTCGCCACCATTAACGGCGCGAACGGCAGCCTTGCTAATACTGAAGCCATCTGAACAAATTCAGGGGGCAAATGAACTCATATTCAAGAAGAAAAAAAAGGAACAATCAATTCTGCAATGATCAATAGGTTTTTACCTTTCAAAATTCTAGAGAGAGTGGGTGGAGAGAGAGAACTTGGAACACCACAGAAACGTAATTGGAGATTTTTGTTTTTGTCTTTTATATTTTTCGTTAACCATTAATCATTGTTTAAACTAAATTGGGCCCTATTCTTTTTTGGAAAGTCATTTACATATTAAAAAAATGTTTAGAACCAAAAAATTAGTATTTGTATATAATAAACAAATGAATCCCAATTTTATATTGAGAGCATAAAATTGAAGTAATTGATCACCAATGACATATTTTAATGGCAAAATTTTATGTGAAACTGTCTCTTTTCTTTTCTTTTTTTTTCAATTTCCACTCTTTTTTCTAGGAATGGGGTTTTTATGCTTTGATCAATTTACATCAAATCATTGACATAAATTTTCACTTGACTTCATTATGAGAAAACACCCATCCGGTTGAGAAAATATGCAATTCATATTTATTATTTCTTAAAAGTTCAAGATTAATTTGGTGCTTATATATTTTATGGAGAGTAGATCACATAATATTAATTACTCCTATTATATATACTCAATAATAAGCAAAATTTAGTGGCTATTATGAAGTGAAAATGTATAAAACTAATAGCCTTTATCTGAATAAATAAAATACTCAACCCCATCAACATATTGAAATAATTAATCAAGAATAAAGTCTGGTTTATAATAGGTGCATGCAATTTGAGTGTATCTTTTAAATGTGCAATTTATTTATTTTTAAATATTTAATTTATTTACACTGACTTATTAATGTTTAGGAAAATAAATTTCATATTTAATCTTATTTCAAGTGCGTAGTCTTAGCTTAGTCACGTATAGATCGTCTTGATAAAAATTTATTCATAGTATTTAAGTTACAACATTTATATTTATAAACTAATATCATGCGTTTATCGATTAATAATCTTAGTATTTAAAGCGATCTTTCGACATGTAATATTTACTATATTATGCAATAAATTGTGAATTTGTAACACTCTAATTTAATTTGAAGTATTGATTTCAAATATCAGTGAAGGTTAAATACCGCGTATCAAATAATCTCACGCAAAAATTCTCTTTTAATATTATAATTCTATACATGATTTGTTTTTCAAATTTATGTATATTAATATTATCCACTCCATGGTTACTTCTTTTCAATAAGCCATTTTCTTAATCCGACTTGAATTGATGTCTCGTATTTCTATCTATTCACATTCTCCAGTAACTGAAATGGTTGAGATTCACCATTAATATCCACGTCAAATTCATAAGCCATAAATTTTACCACCTGGGAACCCTCAAATTGAACCTGTTATCCTAAATTCATCAACTTTGGAAACATAATCCCTTTACAATTTCCTCCTAAAGAGAAAACACATAGCATGAAGATACAGAAATACTTATATGGGTTCACTATCTACAGATTCATGTGGATAATGCCAAGGGACTTATGTTGTATACATCACATTTCAATTGATTGCATCATTAGAAGTAACAGGATTACGAAAAAGGGGAGAGAGACATGTTCCAGAAGTTACTAAAATTTAGAATGCATCTACATCGTGAAAAAATCAGACGGGCAATATATATGAACGTTCTAACGGGTGGGTACCAAATAGTGAAAAGAACGAAAGTGGTTGAAAAAAATAAAACTACTGATAAATTATTGTTTACCTTTTCTGCAAAAATCAAAGAAGGGAATCATAAGAAAGAGATAAAACATACATATTAAACTATGAGGATTTCTACGAACCCGACCCTTCTTGAAGAAGAAATAGAAATTAAAATCAGCAAAATTTAAAGACCAAATAACAAAATTTAGATCGGCCAAATTAAAAAAATAAGAAGGAAAATCCGTTATTCATTGACAAGTATTCTTTGTCAAAAAAATAAAAATAAAAATAAAAATGACAGAAAAAAACAGAGTTCAAGAAAGTACTTTGAATTCTTCCGAAAAGATTAACCCTAATTAAGAACTATAAAAAAATTATGGCGGATTTAGGGCATAACTTGCAAAAGGAAAAATTGTAATTATAAAAGCAAAAAAAAAGAGAACCAAGGAAATGATCCTACGGTTCGTGCCAATCATCAAGGAAGAAAATTCACGGTGGTGCAAACCGTCGTCTGCGGCGAGAGAAAGGTTAGACTGATCGTGTGTGAAGAGGCGAACAAATTTAAAAGTGAGAGAATTAGATCAGATAAAGAAAAAATATTTTTTATACCAAATGAAGAACTTTATATAGGTTCGTCTTTAATCTGATCATTTATACCAAATGAAGAATAATATATGATACCGAGAAATGGGCAGAGAATTACATCAATTAACGTCATTTGGTCATCTTTAATTGATTGAAGAAATGAGCATTGCCTTAATATAATGACGTTAGAATATGTAGAAGACGTAGAAATGAAAAGGGGGTGTGCTGCAAAAATGAGGGTGCAGTTTTGAACTCAGAATATGGGTCAGTTATTGTGAACAGTGGAGAGAAAATACGGAAGATAGTAATTGCAAAATGAGTGCGAATTTTTTTACAGGACTATTCTGTTTTTATATAAGTATTGATTATCTTATAAACTAATACCATTATTTTTATAAATTAATATCTATAGTATTTAATCTTTATGATCTTATTAAATACTATAGATATCAATTTATAAAAAAAATATAAATATATGATTCGATTTCGTATTATGAACAAAAAAAGAGCTTGTGATGCATAGAAGACTTACTCATGGCTATGATTTTTTGGCTAAGTCTTGCATACATTTAGGTGCACCGTGTACTCATAGTACATTTTAGAACCATGCAACTTGTTATATTGAATGATTGAATTCATTTATACTGAATTGTGTAACTATTAATATAAAAAAGTAGTTATGCAGTTGATATAAGCAAATTTGTATATTTTAGTATAATAAGTTGCGTAATTAAATCTTATTATTAATGCGGTGCTTTGAACCTGAGGACTACGAATATATTTTCTAGTACTCCGTATACAAGTCAAGTGCTTGTAATTTTTATGATTCAACCTAGGCGAGTGAAAGAATATGGTAAGTTGATCTATTTCCTTATTTATGCGATTTGCAAAATATCTACTATGGCAAGTAAATATTCACATGATCTACATAATTCTTCATTACCAAACTACTGCTTCCACACTAATCAAATGGCCGGAAAGCAATCGAAGCCACGCTGGCTCACCTTTCTCACTAACAATTTGGCGTTGGTAGTTGTTTTATTGGGTTTTGTACAGATGATGATTACGTTAGGGAAGTTGTCCGATGTGGAGAAGTTTGTTAAAAGCGGCGTCGAGGCAATGCAAGTTGACGTGGAAGGCGATAGATAAAAATGGGACGGCGTGGGGAAAGAGCTTGATTCAAAGTTGAAGGCGAGGTTTGAGAGTTTTATGGATGGTTTTGGAAGTAAGAGCTTGCTAACTGAGGAAGAAGAGTTTAGTGAGGAATTCGAGAAAGGAGGGAACGCGATGAGAAGGTTAGTTCCATTGATGAGAGGAAAGAAATCGGGAAGTTAGCTCCCAAGAACTGCACGTTCTTGGGGTGTATCCATGGACTAACGGTACACAGTTATGAACCAAAAACCCTCCCATCTTCCGAGATGCAATCCCCCTTGACAAGTTCTATTCTTTAACTAGTGAGTTCTGTTCTTTCACCTATTCTTTCTCTAGTGTATTATGTAGGGGTTTTATTTTGCTTTATTGTGTTTTTTGTTGGATTTTGTATTGTGATCATGTGTGTTTGGTTTTTTTATTTTGTCGACTTTGAATGAATTTATGTTGTCATCGGGTGAATATTCTTCATATATAGACATTGCACTTATTTGAACTAAAAATACAAGACCAAATCTGAGATGATGATGTACATCATCTAATCTTCACATTGAATTCCATAGAAGATCCAAAAATTCAGAAGCACAAGATAAAAGATCTACAAATTGAACATGGAAGAAGATGAACACAAATCATATGCAAGAAAGAAAGAACTACTAAAGGTGTGTTTTGAAACTCTACAAAAGACCTTCTAGAATCATTTTTTTTCAAAAGTTGTGAGAAATAGCTTTGAAAATAAGTGATTATGGAAATTGTTTTTAGAGTTTGAAAACACAGCCTAAGCATTAGTTTACAAACTATACAAATTGTTGACTGCAATCATTTCAAGCCAAAATAATGACCTCCAAATACTTCAACCAAGATACATAACAATTTCATATGCATTATAGCAATGGTTCATGTTTAAACAAAGCTCAAGAAAAAGAATCAGGTTGAACTTGTACTCATTCATCATAAACACTCATCTTCTACACCATTGTTGGGAGAATCACATAAACGAAGAGAGTAATAAAATCGTAATAAATCGCTACTTTGCTCCAAAATCGACATGTATGATGAGCATTGTAAGGTAAAGAAGAACAGATAAATGGGGAAATATTGACACATAACAGCAGATGATGATATTACTCTTGCCATAATTCTAAATTCTAATCAAACTTCACAGTATTGAACTAAGAAAGCAACAAAAAAACGCGTTAATCAAGGCACAAGACACCACAATCTGCATTGATATATGTTGCCAGACTTCTCAACAATGGAACCATGAAGAGCAAAGAGCAAGCTATAAAGAAGAACAGCAAGAAAACTAACTAAATCATATCAAACCTTCAAGCACCTCTGCAATCAATCAGCAAGCTAGCTATATGCATAGACAAAGTCCAGTGTGAACCAATTTTACCGTGCAATTGGTTATCATTTTGCGTGTAATTTTAAAAAGTATTAGTTGTTTCATTAAAAGGTATTAGTTTCATTATTATAAAGTATTAGCTGCAAAATAATCTACAGAATAATCACATTATGAAAGTTCATCACACCAAATCTCAACATAGTGCAGCAATCAATGAATTCAACAATCAGACTTTCAATTCGCAGCTTCAAACCATATAAAATTGATTAACAGCGAAATTCATACAATAAAACCAAAAAAGCTTCAAAACAGTACCAACAAATCACGCCAGAAACCTCTCATATCCTTCAACTCGCGGACTCCAACGGAATCCCCAGTTCTTGCGGCGGCGCCGCCTCATTTTTGCCCTTATTCCCGGCCCGTGCAGCCGCCGGAACGGCCCAAAAGGTCTTGTTCTTGCTAATGGGCCGGCACTTTTGGAGCTGGACAACATCCCCAACTTGAAACTGGTTCGACGGGTCATGGGCCTGGTAGGTCTTCTTCTTACGCACGCGGCGCTTGTACTTTGGGTGCGCGGCCAAACGTACAACCTCCACAGCCACCGTCTTGTCGTTGGTGGCGCACACCACTTTCCCTTGCAGTGACCTCATCGCCTTGATTACGGGGACCACGGCGAAGGAAGGCGGCGCCGCCGCAGAGGACGGGGAGAGCGGTTTGAAGAATTGGGCGGCGGGGGTGGTGGAGCCATGGAGGAACGGGGTGGAGAGAGAGAGGGATTTGAATTGGAGGATTGGTGGAGCGGTTAACGCCATTTTTGGTTCAGTTTGAGAAGATGATGATGGGGGTGAATTTTGTAGTGCGAGAGCGAGAGGATAAAAGCGTTTTGGTAAGTTTAGACACCTGAAAAAGCGTGTTTCCAACTTGCGCTTTTTGATAATGAGTCCACTCTATTTTATGTTTCAATTTGCAAAAATGGACATGTAGATTTCTTATTAACAAATGAATCCTCAATTCAAGCTCAACCACAATATATAAACATGAAATTCATGTTCACCTATTTTACCAATTCAAGGCTGCTAATCCATTTTATTTATATGTACAATAAATTGCAACAACTCTAACTGAAACCCTTATTTCAATTTTTTGATGCATTCTCGTATTCTTCGTGGCTCTTTCCAGTAGGTATTGGTCCTAAATTCTCGACTCTTTTTCTATTTTAACTGACTGAATGAATTTAGTACTGCAATTTAAAAAAAGAGAGTTCCTTCCACACACATGGCATGAGTGTTATCACAGTTCATCATGAATTAACTCAGCTACTTAATACATATAATTCAGTTACATATAACCCTCAATTTTACTAACCAATGAAATTATTCAAACAAGCATACATGCAAAAGAACAATTGCCTTTTACAGCTTCGTTTTCAAAACATATTCAAAAAAGCTCTGGGAAATCAAATAGAAACATCTTTACTGCCATCCAGTGTCAAAAGAACCTTGTATAAATCTGGGCGTCTGTCACGAAAAACCCCCAACTACTTCTCTTGGTTTTGATTTTGTCCAGGTCAAATTCGCTATAAAGAACGCTTCCTCTTTATCATTAGCAGTAGTAACCAATTCTCCTGTGGGACCTATTGAACAGAGAACATGTTCAATATCAATAACAAGCTGTAAGAGGTGTTAAGTGGAAGAAGTACTTGGGACTTTGAAACTATGCTTAAATAGCAAAAGGCATACCTGCTATAAATGAGTTCCCATAGAATGTGATCTCCTCTTGCCATGTTCTGTCTGAATAATCTCCTTACCAATGCGGTTTGAAGCGATTAAAAGGCACCTGTATACCAAGATATGATTGACATGGAATAAGATTTTTTTTCTTAAATGTGTGTAGTGAAATCAAGTTTCATCTTCTTTGTTTATCATATATAGACAGTAGGCTGGCACAGAATGGAGGCCCTAAATAAATTTTTCCCAAACATGAATTGTAAATAAAATCCAAAAGATGGCTACTAGTATTAGTGGAAATGAAATGCATCGACAATCTCAATTTAACATGCAAATTTTAACAATAATTCTAACAGTAAAATTTTGTGGAAGAGCTTATACAAAACAATAATTGGAGCTGCTCTAGAAAACTTACCAGATTAGCGCCAGCATAACCTTGCATCACCCGTTTCCAGTGATCACGAGAATCTAAGCCATCATCTTGAGGGTTCAGTACCAATGGCAGTGGGATAGAACAGTAATTCTGCACCTTGAAGGGCCATGGCTCGAGCTGCCTCTGGAAACCACTGATCCCAGCAAATCCCTGCCAAGTAACCAGGAGTGGTCTTTAATTTGCCAATGCATATGCTGCTACTTTGGTCATCCGTCACTATCAGTTTTATACATAAGTGAATTATATGAAACTTTAGAATTTTTCAATGTTTATGTTATCCTTTTTGGTTCATCCGAACACTCAATGAACCATAAAACATAAGGCAGTAAGCTTGGTGTAAAGGCGTCTTACCAACTCCAATTTTAGCAAACTTGGTTTTTGGAATACCTGTTAACATCACCATAGAAACAATCAGAAGGTCAATGCAACAAATTATTAGATAAATGAAGAAGAAATGGCATGAATGGTTGCTCGAATCACTTGTTCTAACCTTAAAACCAGTGTCGCCAGGATTGAAATAAAATTTCTCCTGATAACCTGAGGTACATAATTAGCCATAAATAAAACCAAGTTATGAAATTCTCATCTAATCAATGTTGGCAAACCTGGTCCATCTGGGATGTGCGATTTTCTGTATAGTCCAAGATCTGTCCCATCAGCATCTATTACAACTATTGAATTAAAATGTGCATTGTTTGCCTCCTCAAAAAAACTAACAGGTATAACTACTCCCAGTTCTTTTAGGAAGATTTTGCATCCTGAATTGCACAAGATTTAGCTACTGTCTACTTCTGTTTTGGGGTTAATCAAAAAAAATTAACTGAGTGCTTCCTCAAGTTCATTTAGTTAAAAGGTCTTCCTATTAAATTAAAAAAAATAAAAATTAAACAGAACATTCTTGCCTCAGTATTGTAGGGTGCTCCTTCACGAGGTTTAGCTAAGCTGAAAAGAAATCTTCCCTTTGTGCTTGACAAAAGTAATAACCCTCAAATAATTCCTGAAACAGATTGAGGTAGACCAAATGCAGCAGTGAATTTGAAAGAATATGAGTAAATGATTTACAAAAACAAAAAAACAAAATGAAGGATTCCCATTTCAAGTATTGAATCTGAGGCTGTAATAGCATATCAGTATTCACTATTTGCTGATGTTTTTATCTTATTTTATCCTATTACTTGAGTAACAATAAGTTCATACCGTAACTCACCCCCCCAAGAAAAGGAATTACAGAATCAAATGTAGATCACTTTTTATTAATTACTACAATAAGAGAACTGCTCATGTACGGGGTCTCTATGTCCTATCTACTCATAAAATAACACAAGAATAAAAATGGCAATGAACTCCTGATCCACGGGTAAGAATATGTGTGTTGCAATCTAAATGGGAGTTGATGATTCAATGTGGTTCTTCAATATCATTTAGTTCTTTAATCATGAACAGGAGACACAACATAAATTCTAGGAATTAAGGAAGAATGTACAAGATCATCTGGTAAATGGAAACACACCAGGCATTCTGGTTTATGCCGATTGGGATATAAAAAAAAGTGGAAAGTATAAACTTTACAAACCTGAATAAGAATGATGTTTGCCCCCTTCTGATGAGCAGCTCTAACCAATCTGCAATCAAATATATTATGGTTTATGTTATATTCAAATGCAAAAAAATTCTGATGTGTGCTTGAGCAGAAAAGTACCAGCTGTGAGTCAAATGATACCGTCCCCAATTATTGCTTATACATAATAAAGTTTCTCTTCTAGAGACAGGCATTTTATGGGAATATTGATATAAAGTATACGGAGGGAAAAAATGAATGTTAACTTTTCGCTCTCGCCTTTTCTTATCTTAAAGTAAAGGATAAGGACATAATTCATATAGACACCCAAAAGAGGAGCAAGAATCAGGCTAATTTTGAAAGGTTTTGACTGAGCAGACAGGAATAACAAGACCTATCACAAATTTCTGGTGTGCCTCAGAACAATTTGTTCGGAAGAAACAGCTAGATGCATCAGGCTATCAAAAACTACCATTAACAAGCACCAATTGTGAAAATGAACAACACCTCACTTAAAGAAATTTGATCTAAAGACATCAGTCTTAGAGCGTCAAGTTAACTCTCCAAAGCTAGTGCTCAAAGCAAGCATAAAATTTACAGGATATGCAGTGTGATACCTCTAACAACAGACAGCTAGTAACAATCAAAATAGTGCAGCTACGAATATTCAAACCACTTAGGGTTTCGTCATGGAAATCCATTATTTCTAACAATTAATCACTCTAAACCTTAATAAACTTCACAAAGCATTCAACTATAGCTATGCAATCTTGGACCCGTAAAAAAAAAAGTTAAACAACAATTAAAAATGATCAGAAATGTATTCCTTCAACCTTTCGGCGTTGTCGACGTTGGTTGAAACGTCATCAGTGCAAGCAAATTGCAGAGCCGAAGACGGTGACTATTCTGCCTTTCGCCATTTTTTCCTTCCTCAGCTTAAAGAAAAACTTTTACCCTATAAATCATAAACTTTTATTTTTGGCCCAAAAAATGTGTCAAACTGATTCATGGCCCGGACTATTTTCTATCAATATGCCTTGCTTTTAAAGCCTTATCAAATTCGAATGGATAGTTTCTCTATGAATTGGGTCTCAGAGAGAAATTGGAAGTTTAAATTTTATTAAATGATTTGTAGTTAGTGTTAAATATTTAAGTCTTCAATTGACATCTTTATGTGACAAAAAGGTTACAGCCAGGAGATTCCTTTTGTGATTTGACGAACTAATTTTTTTTTTTATTCGGCATGACTTTAGCATTCTTTTAGTCTGGGAACTTTGGTCCTAGGAACTGATTTTTCTTTATTTGTAAGGGATGGTGTCTGGCTTTATCAATTTTTTATTAAATAAAGTTTTTTTTTTGGCTAATAAAAAAAATTTGATATCTTTATGTGAATCAAACCTCATATTAATAGGAATTCTTTTGAAATTTGAATCGATAGTTGACACATAAGTTAGAAAATCTTGCATTTAACATACTCATTCTCAAATTTCGTTTATTATATGGACTAATTACCAATTACGTTTTCCATTTCCTATTTTCTTTATGTGAGTCATTAGCTTGAACTCTACCAAATGCTTTGAAACATATGCAATCTATCTTTTTTATAACTGATACTCTTGAAAATAGGCAAATTCAAATTACATTTTTTAAAACATGATTAGGTTTTAAAAGATAAACATAAGAGTTGGACACTTCTTTATCATTGCTTTAAAACGAATTCATCTAATGTATGACAAAAAACATGTATAAGACATTCTAATTAAATAAATTTCATTTACAATATTATACACCTATGGGAAGAAGACTCTTTCAATTATATTTTTGAATAAGAATATGATATAATGAAAATTTATCTGTTTATGGAGACTCAACTCAATTGTATTTTGAATGAAAATATGATCTAATGAAAGTTTGTCTCATATATGAGACGTTTTATTCTATATTTTTGTCAATAAATTGTAATTAAATGTATATTTACTTAAAAATAAATTAAAAAAAAAAAAGCAACAATAAACTCCCAAGATTAATTGAATTTGTAACACACATAAAGTCCGAGATAGGCCTATCCAACTACAACCCCGTAGCACTCAAACCAAGGAATGAAATCTCCACGTGGCAGGCTAATATCAATCAAATAATCCACAGGCAATCAAACTGCCAACTAAGAATCAAAGTAGTTATTTTTAGTTAGGATCTTGAATTTCACACACTCCCACAAAAAATGGCTTCACTTGCAACCTTCGCCGCCGCCCAACCCGCCGCCGTCAAGGGCCTCTCCGGCAGCTCCCTTGCCGGAACTAAGCTCCATGTCAAGCCATCTCGCCTCAGCTTCAAGCCCACCAACTACAGGTAATTATACCAAAACCATTTACTTTTAGTAATTTTGATTTGATTTTTTTTCTCAAGTAATTTTCCTTTTGTTAATTCTGGCTCAAATTGGCAATTCGTTTTGATTTAAAAGTTAAAAAGATAGTGAGAATTTCTTGAAGTTAGTTTTTAGGCAGGATTTTTGTGTATAAGTCAAGTGCATTAGCTCGTTTCACTGAAACGTGCAACTTATTTTACACGAAATATCGTGTAGAAGTGGAGCAGTAGTCGCAAAAATACGGCGATAAGAGCGTTTATTTCGATTTGGAGGATATATCAGCAACACCACTGGCCAATGGGATTTGTACGGATCAGATGCGCCTTCACCGTACAACTCCTTCAAGTATATACAATTATTCTTATAAAAATAATTTCTTGATTCAGATTGCTCTCTAAGTGTTTGTGTATATGCCTGTGAAAGTTGATAGCATATTTTCGTGGCGATTTTATTTGTAAGTCATGAAACTCGACCAAATATAAGTGATTTCATTTGCGAATAATCTTATTTGCAGAACAAGATTCTTTTGAGACATTTGCTGCCCCATTCACCAAGAGGTTTATTGCTTAAGTTCTTGATTTTGGGAGGTGGCTCTACCCTTGCATATGTGAGCTCTCAAGCAGCGGGAGGCGTTCTACCCGATTGTCAAGGGCCCTCAACTTCCACCCAAGCTCGGGCCTCCGTGGCAAAATCTAAATTTCATCGAACCAATACCTTCGATCCATTGCTTGTGTATGATCTATCAATTGACATAATTGTAAGTATATTACAATCTTGACTCTGTAATCATTCCCATGTCTTCAATTAGATGGCATTGCTGTTTATGATTTATAGTTAATTACCAGTAAAGAAGAATGTGTGTGTTTTGTTAGAGCGTGCTACTATTATGTAATCCGTAATAGTAACAGTCAAGAATCATGGGCATCTAAAAAGTACTTCAAAATAATACAATCGAACTACCAAATTTTCCTATTCACGAAAGGCAAACTAGAACTCAATTAGAACCTCTAAGATATGACCGTTTTATATACATACATAAAAGACTTTTTTGAGTTGCTGAATGGATTAGTATCAGTGGGCGTGCTGTTGGGCTCCGTAAGCCACCTAAAGTCTCGAGCACTCTCTATGTAGGTCAATTTCTTTTCTGTGACAATGTTAGCTGGTTTGCCAAAGTTTAGCATTGACTTCGTCTTGTTTGTCCTTCTTTGATGCCGCCCTCCATTATCTGCATCCCAACCCATAAAAATCAAACAGTGTCTTTGAGAAGTTTGGAATCTTTGCTGAATTATCTTCTTTATGAATAAAGTATTCTAGCTTTCCAACCTAGGATCTTGATAACGTCTTTTATTCTGCACCCTGTGGTTTTTTCTTGCAAGGCGTCAGCTTGCATCCGTCCTCTATTCTTGACGATAACACCGTGGATGCTAGGCTTTCAATGATTCTTGAAAGTAGCTTTAGAGAACTGCTAGCCCCACATCCTGATACATCAAGAAATGAATGAACCCTTATTGCAAAATCAAAGATTTTTATCATATTAGATTACATAAAGTAAGTTCTTACTTTGTTGTATTGGATCTTGTGTATATCTAGATCAGATTGTGGAATTCCTGGAAATCGATGCTTCAGAATCAGCAGAATCGTCTCTGCTCTTTCTTCAAATAGTTCTCTCTTCTCCATACTCACAGCTGAGCCCCCAAGAAGGCTTGGTATCTTTTGTGTTCATTTTCCTCTGCCAGATCTCAACTGATGCCTCTATTCTGTTTTTGAGGTCGACAATTTTATGCTCCGTGGACAAGTCCACGGTAGATATCAAAAGTATTGGTCAAAGACCTGTCTGTGATGCTCCTGTACAATGCATCCCTAAACTCTCTCTCCCATTCTAGTACAAATAAACAGAGATGATAAATATGTCAGAACAGCCTAATAAGTAATAATCCCATTATTCCCAAGGCAAATGCTTCTATGCAAGTTGATAAGTTGTTTTATTAAAAAGGTATTAGTTGGTCAGTATTAGTAATTTTCACTGCACAGTATTAGTAATTTTCATTGAACAAGTATTAGTTGTGCACCCAGTTGCACAATGCAACAAGTGCTGGACTAGTTTACCTTAGGAAGAGCTTCTACATAACTTTCTGGGATTGCCATTTCGGTTAGACTTGAGCATTTATAGCCATGGCTGCTTTCCAGAACCTGGTTTACGAAATCCTTCTGAAATTGCAGCCAGTTTCTTCTTTTTTATCAGATAAACCATTTGGAGGAACCTTAGGAGTAGGAATCCACCATTTGTCTTCGTTACTGCTGGTTCTTTCTTAGATTTCTCATCCTTTGATCGTAGTAGAACTTCGTTTTTGGTCCTTAAAGTTGTCGAGACAATCCTGGTACATTCGAATACGATTTAATCATCATTTACATTAAAAGCGAGGAAAAATCATAATTCAATGGATAATCTGTCCTTACAAGGGCATTGCATCAAGCTTTGCGTAAAGGCAGGAATGTTCAGAATGAATATCATTCTCTGTCTTTAATCATAATCTGGTAAGATTAAGTATGCATTCTTATTGGTTCAAAGATCGAACCCTTACTGATAAAAGCAGCTTTGAAGAGAGAGAGAGACTCCATGTTGCTACCACCGTTTTTTGTTTTAGAAGGAACAAATTCAACTATATGATCTGTAACAGATAAGAGCCAGTCAATCTCTTTTTTCCACCTTTGCTTTGGTCTCTGGTGCCGTGGTTTCTAATCTCTTTTTGTTCTCCAAATACAGAAGCTGGTTCAATTAACAACTGAAAATTATATTTAACGACAAACTATCTGTAGCATAACATAGGTTGAAAGAAAACATGAATGTTCTAAAAATAATCAAATACCTGCTAAGTTTGTAATTGGATTTTGACAATGCCATGGCGGAACGAAACACCTTTACCTCCACCAGACATGTCCTCACCCTAGTAGCAACTTTGCAAACTTTTCGCTTCATCAGCTGCATATCTGGTTTACACCAATCACAACAAGAATCCATCAACAGCATTACCCGAAAAGCCACGACCAGGGGCAATATGGGAATTGACAAAACATTCTAGATATGAATGAGCCTTGATAACCATTAATGAAATATATTCTAGGCATTGTTTGGCTTGCCTGAATGTTAGCTGCCTTTAGAGAGGATTGGTCGAGCTTCCATCTTTGCCCTAGCCGGGACTTAATGGGCTCGTTGTGGTTTACTTACTACCAATACTTGGATGTTCTAATTGTTCATGATCGTGTAAAAATTTGAAGGTTGGCTTCTAGATGTCACCTTACATTATTCAAATTGTTTAGGATTAAACTTCTCGTTTGTCTTCCTCCTTGGTGGGACCTCCACTGAACCTAACGTGATTTCGCGAATTTCCTTTTCCTCCTCCATAATCGCACCATCCTTTCTTGAATGGATTTTTATAGAAAGCGGAGAAAATTTGATCAATATCAATGGAAATGGAAATTACCTGTTTGTTGGATAGAGGAAAATGTGAAATTTTTTCCTCCCAGAATCTTGGATGAAAAAAAAAAAGTAAAATGGAGAGAATTTTTCTCTGCAGTTTTTACAATTGGAATGGAATTTTTTTAGGTGAAATGTGTTTTGTTTTTCTTGTTGAAGAATTTCTTGTTTTACTTTTTTTTTTTTCCTTTTTCGTTTCTAATTTTGTGTGAACGTGAAATGTTGTGGAACGTGGGGTGCATGTTAGAGAATGAAATAGAAATTAGAACCAGGTCATTGGATAAATACAAAAGGGCTGATTAATAATTAATTATGAATTGTCTTCTACATATACGTTCTTCTCTTTTGATTTCCATTGTATGGAAATTGGATGTTGATTTTAATTTGAAGGTTTTATGCAACATCATAGGCAAATGCACAAAATTAAATTGATATTTGGATGATTAAGGGCGTATTTCGGATTTGCAGCACTAATACTAATGATAAATATCTTGCACCTTGATGTTTTCATTAATTCAAAACCATAAAACCTTTGAAAAGAAAAATCAGTCATTGTCCTTCCAGAATATTTCTTCTTTTCAAGTGAGATAAATTTCATTAAATAAAACACGCAATCGCTTATTAAAAGATTTGGACTTCGACTTGCTCTATTATAGAATAGTGTTTTAACCCTAAGTCATCTTATTATTTCAATTTATTTAACGGAATCAAAATTTTCATTTTAAAAACTCATACAACTCAGCAAAAACATTTTTATATGCTTCAAAAAAATATTTTACCATTATACAAGTCTGTATAAACAGCAATATTGAGAACATGCATGAAACTAAACAACATTTATACAAAAATTTCAATACTCCCTCCTCCATCTCAAAACTATAGTTCAAATTTATTTTTATTTTAAATCTCAAATTATATTGATATACTTTGTCTAAAAATGTCCATATATGTAATGTATATTGGAATACAACTTTTCAATTTTGTCATTCAATAAGTAAGGTATATGAAAAAAAAAATTTAGAGTCACACTTATCACGGTCTCGAAATTGTGAGGCGAAATATGATTCGTCGCGTGATCTTTTATCTTTTTCTTGAGTGAGTGTTGATTTACACATTATTTATCGTGAGGCCAAAATATAAATCTGAGTTTTTGTCGATTTTTAATGAAAAAATTCGGTATTTCAAAATAAAAATTGATCGTCTTTTTTTTAAGCTGAGAGAGTAAATGTTATCATCACATATATTTATATCGCAATAGACATGTAAAATCACAAAATATTCATGCAACTTCCCAATTTTTCATAAAAAAGTATCGTGCAAGTTTTGCTTTTTATCAGTTTAGTCATTTATGTCTCAATTTTGTTCATTTCCGGCATTTTTTTTTTATGGCTGAAAAAAATTCTTGGAAGATGACTAAAAAATTTGTCATGACATGCTCAGCGACATAAAAAATTATTGAATTGTGTGAGCTTAACAAGGTAAAAGAATATACTGGCGTTGACCCTTACCCCGCGGTTTCCTTCGCCATAAATCGTTAGTAATTAGCTATAAGGATTAGCGAAATCCGTAATGTATGCCATAAATCTTGGTTTTAGGTATAATTGAGACATCTGTTGATTGAAAATTTTGCTTTATGAGCAGAAAGCGGTGAGAACCATTACGGAATAAAAAGAATTAGGATAATTTTTAGAGCAAAATTTGAAATTTTCGGAAGATTAATGTAAAAAGACTAAATCTTGTATAAATACAGAGCATCGTCTTATTTCGTAATGTATTTTAGGCAGGTGCAACTTGTTATCTTGAAAAACACAACTTGCTTATCTTTGAAAGCATGCGTATTAATAGTTTGCCGCAGGTTAGAGTGTAAACAAACAAGTCGTCTTTTCGGTATAATAAGCTTCGCGTTCTAATCAATTATGAGTCTTGCTTGGTCTTATGGATCTTGTACTTGAACTTAGCACAAAGTAAAAATTCACATAATTATTTATCCATACAATTTTTTTTAATTATTATTAAAATATAAAAATGATAATTGAACTCATTTTTTATTAATATTAAATGATCAAATAATAACTCTTTAATATTAAAACACTTGATCAATTTTACTTTATCTAATACACAAACAAAATTATAGACGATTTGAAGAACAAAGTGAAAATGTATTGGCCTTCAATAAAAACATCAATGGCCCTCGATCCGAAGTGCAGCCAATAAGGCGTTATCAGTCGCTCTCAAGAGTGAAAATGGAGGATGTAGGGTAATGATGAGATATCAAATGTCATCCTACCTCGAAGCAACAGCTCCAGAAACGATTCACCTCCTCAAACCCTGGGAATCCTTCAAAATCCCAATTTCTGGATCGGTACGCCGACTCAGTGCGGGCGGTGGTGGGGAGCACCAGGAGGCGCCGATTCGAGCTGGTCGACTCGCTCCCCGAGTCGAAATCGTGGCGAGTTACAGCGTCAGGTTGGATAAAATCGATCTGGATAAGTGCAGAGAGAGGGATTAGGGTTACAAATACGCCTGATGTGTTGACGGATGACGTCGCCGATGCTGCGATCGGATTGGCTATTTCAACGTTTGAGGAAAGATTTGCGCTGGCGATGGATTTGTGAGAAAGGGCTTTTGGAAAATGGGGATTTTCAATTGGCTACAAAGGTAACCTTGTTAATTCAGATTTTCCTTTCGTTACATCTGAAATTGCAAGCTATTTACTATTTAATCTGTTTCTGGGTCACTAAATTATACCTGGGGGAAAGCCACTATAAGTTCACTAAATAATATGCAATGAGGACAACTTGTATGAAGGCAGTATAATTTAGCGTTGATTTTTTATGACTTTTGGGGAGTAGTGAATGTTGATTTATCTTAAAATATCACTCGTCTCATCTTAAGTTTTTCTTATGCAATTATGTGAGTTTGACTAAGCATAATTAGGCTCGAGGCGGTATAATATTCTTGAACTGGGCTCGATAACTACGAGTAGCTCAAGCTCAATCGATTAAATTTGAGTCGGCCCTTGAGTAGATCGTGACTCGTGAGACTGCACAACTCACTTATTCCCCCATCTCAAATGATACTTTTTGAGTGTTGAAGTTTATATGGCTTCTTATATGATTGTTTCATGTTGATTTTTGTGCTTTTCTTTTCTGCATTTTTTTTCAGTTTAGTGGTAAATCAATTGGCATAGTTGGGTTGGGTCGGATCAGGTCAGCCATAGCCAAGAGGCATTGGCTGCACCATCAGCTACCATTCAAGGACCAAAAACCAGAACACAAACTTCTAAATACTATTCCAACATTATCGATCTAGCCACAAGCTGCGAAATCCTAGTCGTCTCGTGTAACCCATGCTTGGATGAAGCTTGAGGCTGTGTGAATCGTGGGGTGATCAACGCACTGGGGCCAAAGGGTTCTCATCAACATCTCAAGGAGGCCAGCATGTCGGCGAACAGGAGCTTTCGTTTCTGCATTGCGTGATGGCCGTATAGCAGGGGCTGGACTCGGCGTGTTTGAGAATGAACCGTATGTACCCGACTAAACACCGGATTAGAGAATGTGGTTTTGTTTGTCTCATGCTGGAAGTGATACTGTTAAAACGAGCAATGCCACTTAGCTGATCTTGTGGTTGCTAATTTGGAAGCTCATTTTGAAACAAGCCACTATTGACTCCTGTTATTTGAGTTATTTGGGTTTTGCAACTATATTATTACTTTGGGATTTTATGGATTTATGGAGTTTTTTCTGAAATCTAATGTAAACAAATAAGCCATTTAACTAAGATCAATCTTAAATCAACCAAATTTAATATAAAATCACTTTTTATTACAAAAGTAATTTTACATGCTACAAAATGATGAAAGCAAAAAAGATAAATGCAACTATTTATTCGGCCTTCAACTAAGTTGTTTCCCGTCATCTTTGCCTTCACAATTTTTTCCCAAATACCCCTACTCTTTTGCCGATTTCAACTTTAAACAATCCATCCTTTAGCCTCCTCCCCTCCTTGGAACACCTGGTCAACCAACGCGTCCCTTTTCTTCTCCGAATCGCCTACACCCGGCTACCTTATCTCCAGGCGCCTCCGTCAATCCGCCGCCTTTCTCATTGACCACCCCGGCCTTCGGAAGACGTTCCGCCCTCAATTATCCCAGGCTGGGGCGTCGGAGAATCTTCCATGGGCCTTCACGCATCGGCCGTCACCGTCGTCGTCGGAATCTGAGACGATCGATCTGACGGCGGACGCAGCTCAAAACGCCTCCTTGATGGAATCCGGCGGCAGCGCGCAGTCTTCGGGCCGGCGTTCTTCCAGCCGCGGCAGCGATTTTCCCCAAAGATCGATTCTGCTTCTCCCTGCCTCCATTTCAGCTGATGATTGTGTTCTCGAAACCTGATTTTGACAAATTTGTTGATAATTTGAAGAAAGGGAAAGTGTTTCTAGCAATCAATTTAACAAAGCTTCGCTTAAAGATCTGGAGTATATCGATCTGACCAATTTGATCTCGAAATTTCTTATTTTCTCACAAAAATAAATAAATAAAAAAATTGGGCCCCCCCAAATAAAGAGTTCAATCTAAATTGGGCCCCTCACTCCGTCAATATTAAAAAGCCCAATACTGACGGACGGCCTTCTTCAGCCCAATATTCATCAAATCCAACCCTAAAGCCCATTTTCTCTATCCTTTATCATTCATATAAAACGTTTCAACACAGCCGCTGTTCTTTCTTCAACCTCGAATCGCAGGCAAAAAAAGGATCTAGGGTTTCTGCATCTTCTCAGCAATGGTAATTTCTGTTTCGCTGTAAATGAAGATTTAGATTCGCGCTTTTTTATTCGGCTCGATTGTGATGTTTCTTATATGTTTATGTAATTGATTTAAACGTAACAATTACAGGAGTAAGGGAACAGGGCTTTGGTAAGAGGGAGGAACAAGACACACACTCTTAATATTAATATGCGGCCGCCGGGTTTCCATCTCCAGAAAAGCCGCTGCTCGCCTGCGCTTACCCTGCTGCTCGCAGAGGACATGTATGTTTTCTGCTTTGTCAATCACAATTCAATTCGTATGGATTCTTAATTTCAGAATCATTTTCAGTTTATTATGTTTTTGGTTTCTGCCTCTTTGTATAGTAGATTGAAATCCGAGCTGGCTTCAATTTTTACCTTAATTTCATTTGATTAATCAAGCATCGGATTTTATAAAGAGTTATGATTTCATATTAGGTGAATACAGTCTATGATTCTGTAGATTTGTTATCTTAAGCTTGGGTTTATTCTGATTCCGTAATGAATTTCGAACATTTGAACT